>JAWNLJ010000437.1:1800000-2340860 GCA_035042365.1 Drosophila dives
TCCACAGGTGCTGGAGGCAAGGGCGGCGCATTTGGTGCCACATCGGCGCCAAAACGTGGACGCGGCATTCTCAACAAGGCCGCCGCACCCGGTGTCCGCATCCCATTGTGCAACAGCTGCAATGTGCAGATCAGGTGATCCGAAGTTCCTCCTTGTTGTTGTTCCAATTTTGTTGCTGTTGCTGTTTAACCTAATCATAAGATTTACAGGCTTACTGATCTACTATATCTACCATATAATCCAGCACTAATTCCCAGCATGATCTTCGCTCTAATCCTCCTAACCAATGTTTGTCGTTTCTCGTTTCGTTTCGTTCTGTTGCAGCTGCCCCCTCCTCGTCCGCTTCCCTTCTTGCCAAGCCCAATAACTTGCATGCTAACCAAAATGCCACAATGCCACGCCCCCAGAAAGCAACTGACCCGACGCCAAATCATCATACGGATACGAATACGGATGTGGATGCCACAGCCATGCTGGCCGCCTCCATTGGCCAGATCGATATGGGCGAGCAGTCGCATGCGTTTATGCAGGAGGCCGGCAAGATTATATCCAGCATGCTGGAGGCACGCCTGGCGTCCAATGGCACTGGCAGTGCTCCACTCTCGCACGCCGGCAGCACATTGAGTCTGCGCAGCAACAGCAATTCCAATCTCTCCAAGAGTCCAATGATTGTGCGCAAGCGACTGGATCTGGATGATTTCAAGAACATTGATCCCACACAGCCGGTGGCCTTGCACTCTGTGGTGGCTGTGCCGCCAAAGCAGCCAATCCACGAACTCGGCAATCAGAAGGCGGAGCCACAGGTGGCACGGGTAGAGTTGACGTTGCCGGCTCAGCATCCCATGGGCAAAATTCTCGATATGTGTGATAATGGAGGCAAGATGCCAGCGACGACGACGACGCCAACTGTGGCGCAGCAGGCACCCGAGCCGGTGGCCTTTAGAAACAATCTGCGACGCACTGGTGCCACACATGCGGCCGATCGTCGCTCCTACATTGAACCCAAGCAGAGCTCCCCAAACCACAACAACAACAATGAAAGCAACATAAGCAACAACAGCAACAATTGCAACAACAACAACAACAATTGCAACAACAACAGCAACAATAGTCAGCCAAATGCGCCCAGTTTCAGCGTCAGCGTGCGAGCTCTGGGCGATGCCCAGGGACCCATGTCCGAGGAGAATGAGAAGGCTGTGAGTCAGTTGCTCAAGGATGGTAAGCGTCCGGTTTGCTGTCAGTGCAACAAGGAGATTACCTCGTAAGTAGCCTGCCTGCGCCTGCGCCCTCGCCCGCTTGCACTTCTCCCACTACTCACTCCTGCTCCCCTGTGTTACCTCCTCTTCCAATAACTGATTAAACTAATTAAAACCCTTAACCCTTACAGAGGACCTTTCATCACCGCTCTGGGTCGCATCTGGTGTCCCGATCACTTCATTTGCGTGAACGGCAACTGCCGTCGTCCGCTGCAGGACATTGGTTTCGTTGAGGAGAAGGGCGATCTGTACTGCGAGTACTGTTTCGAGAAGTTTCTGGCGCCCACGTGCAGCAAGTGCAATGGCAAGATCAAGGTAATCCAACACACACACACAAATCTCCTACAGCTTTAAGCTACATCCTTGTGTTTTTTCCGGCTGCAGGGCGATTGCTTGAATGCCATTGGCAAGCACTTCCATCCGGAGTGCTTCACGTGCGGCCAGTGTGGCAAGGTGTTTGGCAACACACCCTTCTTCCTGGAAGATGGCAATGCGTATTGTGAGGCCGATTGGAATGAGCTATTCACCACCAAGTGCTTCGCTTGCGGCTTCCCCGTTGAAGCCGGCGATAGATGGGTGGAGGCACTGAACCATAACTATCATAGCCAATGCTTTAACTGCACTGTGAGTAGTCTCCCGCAATATGCGTTCTCTTTGAGATGTCTATAATACTTTCCCCTAATCCCTGTTTAGTTCTGCAAACAAAATCTGGAGGGTCAGAGCTTCTACAACAAGGGCGGTCGTCCCTTCTGCAAGAATCATGCGCGCTAAGCGCTCTAAAGGATCACATCAGATCTAACATGGCTCGACTATGGACTTCAGGGATTACGCACACTAATATGTAACACCAACAACAACAACAACAACAACAAAAATATCGATAACAAAACAACAACAACAACAATCAAACAAAGAGATAAAGCGCTAAACAGTTCTCAAAAACTGAGCTTATTATTGCAATTATCAAAGTAAATCAAAACCTAATTATTATGCACACATAATTTCAATTTTTTATTTTTATTTGTATATGTTTTAATTTTATTTTTATTAATTTTTTTGAATTGTGCAACCAACTGTTATCCTAATTTTAAATAAATAAATGAATAGAAAGAGAGGAAAGGAAAACAATGAATGCAAAAATGTAAACGACACTAAATCGAATTAGACAACAGACAAGCACAAGCAGAATTATAATTTATATATATATATATCTATATCTATCTGTCTACCCATTTACGATTATATATTATTTATTCATCATGTCATAATCGTGTACCACACACACACCTTTATTACACCTATTATGTATATGTATGTATTTCACAAAAGTTATTTAGTTCAAGTTTTGAAAACGATACGGTTAAAAAAAAACCAACCAACAAACTAACAAACAAATTGCGCGAAAGGATTTCAAAAGGATCCAATCCGATTCGACCGATCCGATATGGCCAACTTGGAGGAACAACGCAGGTTGTCAGCAGTAAATTCATCAATATATAAATTTATTAAATTAAATATAAATTTAATTTAAAAGATGCTACTTTAATTTATGTTTGTATACCGAATCGAGAATTAACTAAAATTGATTGTTCATTATAGCAAATCAGATCAATAAATTTCGAAATCTTTTTCGCGTTTAATTTGAGTGAGTTTTTATTTTTATTTTTGAGTCTTGCTGGCCCATTTGCATTGCTCTAAAATATGTGTTTAACCTCTTCAAATCAGTTGCCACAAACCTCTTTCAGCCATCTTAGCAGCAATCTGCAGCTGCGAAGAGCGAATTGTGGCAATCGTATTGGCATATTCCGGTAAGTTGCTCTCACGTATTTTGTTGACAGTCGAAAAGTATGCAATAGCTTTTGCTTGCTTTTCATGCACACACCACACACACACACGCACACACACACACGCACACACACGCACAGACTCACACGCTCCATTTCGACAGCCAAGAGCAATTTCATGCTCAACCAATTTTTGTTGTTTTCATTTGGCATTTTTCGGGGCGATTTACAAACATATCGAAGGGGGGTTGGGGGTTGGGATTGGAAGCATCGCTTTTCATGCCATTTTTCCTCCTATTTTGTTGGGCCACTGGAATAAGGTGTCAATTTTTGTGTTCGCTCCACATTTTTGCGGGCTGGGCGTTAATCGGCGGACCACTTAAAGTGCCTACAAGGGCTGCAGGGTCAATACAAATTTACGCTAGATTAAGCAAGATATACGAGCATGTGTGTGTGTGTGTGTGTTGTGTGTGTACTTTTGAGGCAGACGCCACGCCACGCCACGCCCTTTTGTTGCTGAAACGCTGCCAGGCAGAAAGAAAAACAATTTGCGGTTTTTGTGGTATTTTTCAACAATACATTTTTGCAGATGTTTTGCTTCTTTTTTTTTGTTTTTAGTTTATTTAGCCTTGCACACGGATACAGAGGACTTTAAGTTGGTATTAAGTATTTCTATAGTATATATCATTTAATTTTTCGTACGGTTCTTATCCATCTTTATCATCGATCTTTACCATAATTCTCATATAATTTTAACACACACGCATTTACCTTCGCGCATAGCAACTACAATTGATTCGTAATTAGTTTTATTTTTTAGGCTTTTTTTATTAGGTTTTTTTTGTATTTTTATTTTTCTTTTATCTATTTATTAAATTGTTTTTTTTTTAAACGCATTCAGAAATCAGTTTCACTTTCATTTGGATTCATTATTCGAAAATGCGCGCAAAATTTGTCACCGTAGCGTTCCGTCGCGAATTTACATATATAGGTTTTTTTTTTTATATAGTACATAGCTTCATACATATATATATATATATATAGGTAGGTATATATATATATGCATGTATATTGGGATAGGGAAAATCTTTACTTAATGCACTCGAAATTATTATTTACAAATCATTTAGGGGATTTAAACCTTCTCTTATGGATGTGTTTTTTTTTTTTGTTATATATTTTCAATTAGGTTTTTTTTTTTTGGAATATATTAATACTTGTACATATGCATATGCGATAGGTTCGTAATAGATATGCTTACAAAAATAAATTCAACACATTCAAGTACAACAAACATATCTTAGTATCTAAATGCCGCTTAAAGTAGATATGAAAGTATATTTAGAGTTATAGTACTATATAATAGATATATATATTCATGTAGGAGCAGAGTTTTAGTTTTTTTGTATCGTACAAATAAATACCTTTGGGTTAACGAGTGTTTAAAATTAACAAACAAATAATAAACAAAAAAAAAAAGAGAAAATTAAATGAAAACCCAAAAAAAAACGAAAAAAGAAAACTGCACATTGGAAATCCATTTGGATTTGGCCAAAATGTTCGCATCATTTTCCGCTTGAGTTAAGATTCACTTATTCGCCGTTGGGGGGTTTGGGTGGGGGCTACAAGTGCGCCAATATATCGATCTGGTCGAGTGCACTGGCCTGTCCAGCCGTTTGAGATGGCACCTGTGCCTGCGCCTGTGCCCGTCCATTGCCCGTACTGCTGCTGTTGGCCTGCGATATGGTCACAATGGTCACCAGGTCTTTCGCCTTTGCTGTGCTCTTTGTTGCCGTCGCCGTCGACGCTGGGCTTTGGGCCTGGCTCTGACTCTGACTGCGATTCCTTGACTCGATTTCCACAATGGCCGAGGTGAGCAATGTGTTGGACTGCAGCGCACTGTAGTCGGGCAATTGCTCCGGCGATGGCTCCGGCAAATCCTCATTGGCCAGCAGTCGACCCGATGGCGCCGTCTCAATTGTACGCTCGCTGTTTAGCGTCAGTGAGGCGGGCGTCGCATTGCGGGAACGGTAACTGGGTGGCAGACTGTACTCGGAGCCGCCCATGCTGCTGCTGATGGTGCCACCACCGCCACCACCAATGCCCGAGCGCAATGTGGTCAGAGGTGCCCTGCAAGAAGAAGCAGAAAAAGATGAAGTCAGTCAAGGAATAAGCTTGAGAAATAATCTATGCATTATTTGCGCAGTGGCCAAGACAGAAGACAATGTCAATGCACAAATTTGCATATGGAGTCAATGTATCTACGAGCATTTATCTATTTATCTATGTATCTATGTATCTATGTATCTACGAGCATTTATCTATGTATCTAGTCAAAGTCTGCCTTTGACTTTGTCAATGTAAATAACAAAAGGCGTTCGGGCAATTGTAGCCAGTCAATGTGTGTGTGTGTGTGTGTGTGTGTGTGTGTGTGTGTGTGTGTACATATGTCTGCCAGTATTCACACTTCAGTCAACAAAAAGCATGGCAAAGCATGGCAAATTCCGAGGTCGGCAAAAATTCAAATTTCAAAATTGTATAAAGCAATTTGAAGTATGTAAAATTGCATTTAATTGTTCCCGACAAAGATTCAATGCAAAAGGAAACAGGAATACGAAGGAAGACAAAGCTCCAACTCTCTCTCTCTCTATATATATATATATATATCTGTACAGCGTCATAACAGGCAATTTTCACAGGCAGTCGGCACTTGGGCCTCGTCTTTGTTTGTTTAATTGACTTGGCTAACAGCTTCGCCTGGCAATTGCTTGGGCCTAATCCTTGCCCGGCCTGCCTGACGCAGATTGCCTTTTAATACACACACACACTCAGTACACACACACACGCGTTGCTTGTTATGCAAGCGAACACAGAGTGTGTAATAGTCTATGTGTGTGTATGTGTGTGTGTGTTTGTGCGCGCGTGAGTGTAAATATTTTGCAGAATTTCACAGATTTCTTTGTTGGCTCTTGCATCATTTGAATATGCCATAACACACTCACTGTGTGTGTGTGTGTGTGTGTGTGTGTGTGTGTGCGTGTGTCAGACAGACTGAAAGCAAGACTGCCTAAAAGTATGCTCTGATTCACTTACCCCCCTTGCCACACCACACACACCCAAACACACACACTTTCCATAAGTTTTTGTTTCTTTGCATACTTCTCTGTCACTTTTTGCACCCTTTGTTTTGCGAGGCGCCTGCAAGCGGGCATATTAGCTTAGAAATTGATAAACAATTTTATCATAAGCTTAATTTTAGTATGCTTATTTTTAAGCAGTTCTTTAATGAATTTAATTTTAACTGAAATTGCAGCGTATTTCAGTGTCGAGCTATTTCTGAGGAGCTGCTGCCACTTTTCAATTGTTTTCCACTGCTTTAAGCTGCTCTTTCTGGCCAACTCTAAGCTGCTTATATGTATTTTCCAAGAATCGTTGTTGTTGTTGTTGTTGTTGTGGTTGCTTTTGTTGACTTTTGATTTCCATTATGTGACATAAATATTTAAATGTGGCCTTGTATATCATTACAAGCAAATTAATTTGCCATACATTTGCATTTTGTCTGCTGTATTCACGAGTACACTCAGACTCACACTCAGACTCACACTCACACCCACACCCACACTCAGACTTGTACTCATTCTCCCTCTCGCTTTTCCAGTGTTCAACAGTGCGTAAATTTTCGTGACTCGACCGCAACTCAATATTTTTGTAACGCAATAAAAAGTAAACTTTTCTAATTAGCGGCCATTATGCGATCAAAGCGGCAATTATCCGCCACCCTACCCCCCCAACCAACCACAGTCCTGTCACACTTCCCGGACACACTGCTGTCCTGCTCTGGACTGCCTCGTCTGCGTCCCGTACCGCCTCTCCATTCTTAATTCTCATTACAATGGCGCCTCATCTCGTTGTCGGGCGTCATTTCAATTGTTTCAATTTGCTCATTGTCTATCCACTGTCTCCGGTTCTCCTCTGCTCCTCAGTCTCCTCTCCACTGTCTGCTATCTGCTATCTGCTGTCCTGTCCTGGGTGTGGTCATCCCTCCTGTCCTGTCTCTCCTCCCCTCTTGCTCTTGAGTGGCTGGCAATCGGATTGTTGCGTATTTAAATTGTTTGCCATTTCGGGAGGCGACTGTTTGAAGTAGTCGCTCCGTGCTCAATTCAATTAACTTGCAAATTCCTCTCCGACGCCCACTCGAAATCAACAAAAAATCATTTGTAAAAAACAAATAAAACCATTGACAGGTTTCTAAAGTTTTTGGGCTGTTGCCGCATTTAAAAAATGGCCAAAAGTTTGTGGGCCAACCCCAAGCAATGTGTCAATGTTAGCACCAACCCAGGCAAACCGCACAAAGCCAAACCGCTGACTTTTTAGCTGATGCTGCAACCCCCAAAAAGCCAGCGCCCCTTACTACTGCCCTTGGCCCCTACTACGCCCCCCAGCTCATTCCAATTCCAACCTCAAACTGTGCGTTGTAAACATTTTGTGGTTGCATCGCTAAACTTTACAAATAACTCACGAGGGGGCGTTGTATTTAAGCATGCCAAGGGCAAAATGGTAGGGGAAGGGGGGAAGGAGGGGGTGCGTGTTAAGGCAAACACTTACCTCAGCAGGCTGCCGGCATGAGATCGATATGTGGGTGGCGGCGAATTGCCACGCACCACTCCATTCTGGCGATCGCGGTCCAAGAGCAAAAGTCTGCAAATAATAATAAAAAAAACAAGCAAATAATTATTGTTATATTATTAGCACAAAAAAATATATTTATAAATATTTTTCACATGTAAAGCGATCCATCACAGCACTGACCCAATTATTTAATTAATTAATAAATCATCCACTGGAAATAGCATAACAAAAGAGTTTTTTTTTTTATATCAATTTGAGTAATTTTTGCGCTTGCAGAAACAGATTTTTGATTTATTAACAAAGCAAACAATTTTTGTTGCTTTAATCAAATTATTCTCACAGCTCATTTAATATTGCTGAACAAATCAGTTCGAATGAATAAATATAGTTTATAATGATTATGATTACTTTCAGTTATATCATTGCAATGGAGATAT
The DNA here is from genome assembly GCA_035042365.1 of Drosophila dives. Classification (NCBI taxonomy): domain Eukaryota; kingdom Metazoa; phylum Arthropoda; class Insecta; order Diptera; family Drosophilidae; genus Drosophila; species Drosophila dives. The sequence continues at coordinate 1,808,107 of JAWNLJ010000437.1, forward strand.
AATAAATAAATAATTCCACAAACTATAAAGTTTTTATTTAAGCTACTCAAACTAATTATTTTTTTAATTCAATAAAAACTTTGGGTAGCTTTTTCAAATATTTATAAGATAATTGTTTCAAATTTTAGCTGCTTGCTTTTAGAATTTTTATTGCTGAACAACTCAGCTCAAATTAATAAATATAGTTTAAAATATACGATTACTTTCAGATATATCATTGCAATGGTGATATTAAATAAATAAATAATTCCCCAATTTAGTCAAACTTTACAATTTATATATATAAGCTACTCAAATTAATTATTTTTTTAATTCAAAAAAAATTCTGAGTAGCATTTTATATAATTTATAAGATAATTGTTTCAAATTTTGGGCTGCTTTCTGCCAGGACTTATAATGCTGAACAAGTCAACTCAAATTAATAAATATAGTTTAAAATATATAATTACTTTTAGATACATCAATGGAGATACTAAATAAATAATTCCCCAATTTTGTAAAACTATAATGTTTTTATTTAAGCTACTCAATCTAATTATTTTCATTTCAACAAAAACTCTGAGCAGCATTTTATATATAAGATAATTTTTTAAATTTTAGCTGCTTCCTGCCACGATTTTTATTGCTAAATAAATAATTCCCCAATTTAGTCAAACTATACAATTTATATTTAAGCTACTCAAATTAATTATTTTTTTAATTCAACAAAAATGCTGAGTTGCATTTTAAATAATTTATAAGATAATTGTTTCAAATTGTAGCTGCTTCCTGCCAGGATTTTGCTGAACAGCTGAAATTAATAAATATAGTTTAAAATATATAATTACTTTCAGATAAATCAATGGAGATATTAAATAAATAATTACCCAATTTAGTCAAACTTTAAAATTTATATTTAAGATACTCAAACTACTTATTTTCAGTCAACTAAAACTCTGAGTAGCATTTTCAATAATTCAAAAGATAATTGTTTCAAATTTTAGCTGCTGCCTGCCAGGACATATACCACAAAAAGGGCAACACACACAAGGGTTAAAATAGAACAAGAAAAGGGCTATTTTTTGAGCAGTGCATAATTATAAAATGCAATTAATTGCCCAAGGACATGCAACCGGATGTGGTTAGCCGAGCATGTCCGCCGCTGTCCTTGCTGCTGCCACACACACACACAACACACACATGATTTATGCGTCATGCCAGGTTTTGTACCCACCTCAGACGATACTCCTGCATGCTGGCCTGGTAGGATGGCGGCGGCGGACGGTGCTGGAACTCCGGATAGAGCAGTCCGTGTGGCGCGCCGCCGCCACGAGCGCAGGGCCGTCGTCCACAGCGTGCCAAATCGACGGTGGTGCCCAGTCCAAGGCAGCTTTGGCCACCCGGCGCTGTCATCCGCCAAGCCGCACCGCTAACGGTGACCAACACGACGCCAACTCCTGCAAAGAAACAGACGACAGACATCAATTTGAGTTATGTGCAACAAAAGAAACAACAAATATCCATTTGGCGATGGATGGCAAAAGCAATTGTTAAAATGAGCGTCCAATTAAGTGTTTGCTCTTTGTAATTGTGCTGTTAAATTTAATTAGACGTCAAACGCTTAGTGGGCGTGGCACACAACTACTACTGCCTGCCAGCTAGCCAAGCCAACCCACTTAAAGCAAAGCGAAGCGGCACACCAATTTCAATCTGAAGGGGCAAAGCCCCATCGACTCAGTCTCCGTCTCAGTTCCAGCCAGCGACTCTGTCAATCTTGGTTCCAGCATCCACTTTTACTTTCGCCAATCAGGTCCGGTCCGAGTCGAGGCTTTCCTTTTGACAACTGACAGCTGCATGGGGCACGTCTAGTGGCACCGACCGGGGGCAGTGGAGCGTGCCATCATCATCATCATCATCATCGTCGTCGTCGTCAGTGAGATCCCAGACCCCCAGTTGTAGTCGGAGCTTTTTGACCGGCAGCTGATTAAAGCCAACAATAAAGGTAGGCATTATTTTTATTAGACAAAATTGTCGTCGTTTTTATAGTTGTCGTTGTTGACGCATATTTTCATGAGCAATTTGCGCTGAGCAAGAAGAAGAAGAGCCGCCAACAAATGACTGCAATTTGTGCGTTTTCGTTTATGAGTGCGACACAAGACGAGGGGGCAGTGGCAGGGGCAGAGACAGTGGCAAGCATTTTATTACTAAGCGACATATGTGTATAGCTGAGTTGGAGTCGGAGGCAGTTGGAGGCTTGATTGCCATTAAATTATGTAAAACTTTGCGTTACAACTCAACAATTTTTGGTAATTGCCGGGACTGAAAATGGCGCAATGTCACGCTTCGAGTGCCCCAACTAAACGCGACTGGCAATTGATTAGAGCATCGTATACATAAGTAATGCCCCCCGACCCCCAGCCCCAGTCGAAAGTTGAAAAAAAAAACGGATACGGCAAGAGGGTCGGGTACGGACGCACTTGCGGAAGTTGAGATTGTGGAACGCGACGTGGTCGTTTGCACTTGGAACCACTTTTATGTTACGTCGCTGCCGCCGCTGAACTCTGTGCAGAAAGCGGGAAAGAGCCAGGAGCACTTCAATGAGTGACTCATGTGGAAGAGCTGTAAACTTGACAGTTGGAATTAGAGGCGACTATAAAATGTTTGTACAAAATGCATAAGCAATTGTTAATCCACATGAAATTAACTATTTGTTAAAATATGACAAGCATAACTAATGAATTTTATTTGAATTAATTTGTTAAACAATTGTTGCACTGTGAATTTATTATATTTATTATATTATATATATTATATTATATTTAAATTGATAGACGCATATTAGGACGGGTTTGATTTAAATATCTTGTTAATAAAATAAGGTTTTTTGTGGAAGAGTTAATCGTTCATTTGACAACTAATATATAATACAATATTCCGATCAACTTCCAAATAAAGCAAGCAGTCATCAGCTCGACTAGGGAAGCATATATACTCCATATAATCGTAGACGCCTCCTTCGAGAAAATTCTTATATAAACCCATAAAAAACTGCTTCAACGGTTTTTCGTTTAATCCAAAACTTTTAATTATTTTTTTTTAGATTTGATTTGATTTGATTTGAATATCTAGTTAAACAAACATTTTTTTAATACTAGAATACATCTTTCATTTGCCAACAAATATTAAATAATAATATTCCGATCTGCTTTGGCATAAAGCAATTTGCAGGCAGTCATCAGTGATGCTGATAAAGAACATATACTTTATATACTCTATATTACACTATATACTCGGAGACGCTTCGACAAAATTCTAAAATAAGCCCATAAAAAAAACGGCTTCAACTGTTTTTTGTTCAATACTAAACATTTACTTATTTCATTAGATTTGATTTGATTTGCATATCTAGTAAAACAAACAGGTTTTTTATACTAAAATACATTGTTCATTAGACAACAAATATAAAATAATAATATTCTGATCTAGTTCCAATTAAAGCAACTTGCAAGCAGTCATCAGGGATGCTGATAAGGAACATATACTCTATATAATGGGAGACGCCCCATCGAGAAAATGTTCATATAAATCAATAAAAAAGAGTTTTTCGTTCATTACAAAACTTTTACTTATTTTTTTTTAAATTTGATTTTAATATTAAGTTAAATAAACATGTTTTATAATACTAGAATATATCGTTCATTTGACATAAAAAATTAAATAATATTCCGATCTATTCTAATATAGACCCATAAAAAACTGCTTCTACATTTTCGCTCAGTACAAAACATTTACTTATTTTTTCGTAATCAAATTTTACATTGTTTTGTAATTTGGGCCCAGCCTTAATGGCTAATCGTTAAACGTTAGCCAAGTTAAATGTTGTTTATATAAAGTCGTCTGAGGAGATAAACTATCTGTGAGCATTTCCCACAGATGTGAATAAGAGATAAGCGAACCCAACCAGGATAACCATTGGACAGTGCCAATATTTGCCAACTATTTGAGTTGCATAGTGGAGCTGATGGAGCTGATAAAACTCGTAACCGGAACTAAACTGCTCTTACAATATTGACACATTTTGTGTCTTTACAAATTTGTTTGCTCCTCAAACTGGGTCACAACAAACGCGCCAAATACAAAAGGGCAGTAAACAGAAAAAAAAGAAGAAGAAAAAACAAGCCAATAACAGCAACAAAGCCAGCTATAATTGTAGAAATTGTTTGTGTGGGAACAACAACAACAACAAACAACAATAACAACTATTTCACATACGTAATTGCAACAAATGTGCGACTTGTGTAAACATCATGAAACGGCGATGTTTTAATGCCATTTTTGTGACCCCAATTAATTGTCAGATATGTACATACACACATATATATACATACATATATATAGCTAGTTACGTAATCGAATTGTCCATCCTTACTTACCAATCATTAGCAGCGCAGCCGTCAGATGTGAATTTGGCGGACCCGCCAGTCCCGTGGCACCCAGCGCTGCACCACCTAGGGCGCATGCCACGCCCCCTAGGGCAACAACGGCAATGAGAGCGCGCAGCGGCGGTCCAGCAAACCATTGGCCACAGCACCCCTTGCCGGACCGTTCCGACGGCGATCTGCAAAGAATAAACAATTCTTTTGTTAGTTTTTTTTTTTCGGGCAGCTGTGAAAATGAACATTTTTTGAGAAAATTTCCACAAACATTGTAACACAAATGCTGCACAAATCGGACAGCGCTATAATTGTGCGCAGGTGGACACACACAGCAAGGACACTTGCCATGCCACAAGCTGAGGCAACTGCGGCAGCTGCTCTGTGTTTTCGTGGCGCGTGCAAATTGCTCAAAGAAAGGGCAAAAAAAAGCGGCAAAACTTCAACAAAAGCGCAGCGCGAACCAAAACGAGACAATTGTTGTAATGTTTTTGATTTATGAGCTGAAAGACAAAAAATTTGCGCACCGAACACAATAAAAGAGGCCAGACCAGACCAGACGATGACGATGAGGATATGAATGAGTTTGGGATGTGGAATGAAGGATGTGGAATGTGGGTTGTGAGTTGTGGAGTCTGTGTAGTCTGTGGATGGGCAACAGCGTTAAATATTTTGCGCATTTTCCAGCCAGGCATTGAGGCAAGCAGCAGGCACAATTTATGTAACGAAGACGCTGCAGGAACCAAAAACCCAGAATCAAAAACATCAATGCACAGTGGGCTCAATGCGCAAATTATTGTGTAAAAAATTTTTATTTATTGCAGTCAATGTAGTCAATTATATATTTGAAATAATAAATACATGAAATGTTTTTTAATATTTTTTTAGTTTAGTTTTAGTTTGTATTTTAAGTTTTGAACCGAAACCAAAAAAAAACATGTTTCAATTATAAGAGAAATTCACTGAGCAATTAATTAACAATCAACAGTTAAATTAAAATTTTAAAGACAACAAATTATATTAAATATATAGGAAAATTAGTGTTAAATGCTATACAGGAAAATGACTTAAAAACTGCTATATATATTTAAGTATATCGAATATGAAGTTGCCTTGTACACTAATCACATCTGTATTTCTTTTTCTATTCCATCTATATATATATTTTCTCTTTCTATTCTATCTATATATATATATATATAAGTATATCGAAGATGGAGTTCCCTTTTAGACTGATCACATCTGTATTTCATTTTCTATTCTATCTATATATATATATTCTCTTTCTATTCTATCTATATATGTATATATGTTCTCTTTCTATTCTATTTATTTATATATTTATTTTCTAGTTATGGATATATGATATAGTAGTTCTATATAGACAATTTTTTACCTAAACAAGACGTACTCAGAGATGTCTTAAAGGTAGCCAGGTAAGTTAACAAAAAGTCAGGGCCATATCGACTCGACTGGGCTGATGCTGATTATAAATACATGTATAATAAATATACAAACAAATTGTAGCAATAAATAAGTTCGAGTAGAGTGTACCAGGGTGCAGGAGGACTGACGACAAGGACGATGTGTGTGCGTAAATTCATTAGGACACAGATACAGAGGACAACTCGAACAAAGGCGCGGAAGGGGCGAGAGATTCGTTTAAGGATACGGACACTGGAAACGTTTTCTTTATGGCCACAGACACAACTTAACTGTGTGTGTGTGTGTGTGTGTGTGTTGACAACCTCTTCGCAGAGATTGGGGTGACAGAGGGGCAGCCATTGAGCTCGGGGCTTGCCAAACAATTAGACGCCGAAATATTTATAGGCAAGCAGCTGCGAACCCCAACCCCAACTCCAATCCCAATTTTGGAGTCCCCAACCCGTACCCCCAGAGGGACGCTGCCCACTTTTGTGTCATCGACGCAATTTAAGCAACCAAATGATAAATTGTTGGAAAATTACGTGCATAAAAAGGCAACCGGCTATGGCCGGAAATTTATGTTTAATAATTTTATGTTGTCGCCGGAGGCTGCCAGAGGATTTTTTATGATTCGCCATTAAATGTACACAACTCACGGCGAATGGGAATAAATGGCAGCTGGGGGTAGCAAAGGGTGCATCCGCTTGAGGCCTCACCCTGTCTGTCATCGACTAGACCTAGAGCTGTGTGTGTGTGTGTGAGCCACATGAGCCACATCGCGACACGGCTCCCAGGTATAGGGTAGAGGTAGAGTTCAGGGGCTGCGGTGTTTATGTTTCATCAGCTGTCATGTCGTGTCATGAAAAATATGTTCTTCTTCTTCTTAGCGGTGCCATCACTCACACGCCAAAAGGAAATGAGTGCGCAGAATGGGCAGAACAAGCGGTAAAATCAGCCAAGACAATGAAACAAGCGAATTCACTCAGTTTTCCATTTCTCAGCTTGGGTTGTTTTGGGTCTTAAGTGAAACCGGCTTTATCATTGCTATTCTGAAAGCTGATTAGTAGACAAATAGCAGAGGAGAAGTCAAAGAGCTACTTAAATTTAATTCTTTCGATTTTTTTTTTTATTTTCTTTGGTTTAATCTGTAAATTGCTTTTTGTGGCATAAATGTTTCGATTATAGCTTTACAACTTATTATATAAAACCGATGTGCTCATGAAATCGATAAGAAAAAAACGTGTATATATATTTAAATTTATATACACATTATTCATTTAAAATGGATATTTTAAATTAATTGTAATCAACTGTTTTAATCAGCTTATTATAAATTAAAAAGATGAAGATTTTATGCTAACGCTATAAGAAAGAAACCGATATAAAAATATCGATTTCAGACACACGTTTTTGCGCATACTTTACGAATATTAAAATTTATAATATAAATAAATATAGATAACAAAATATCTATTATCAGTCGATTTCAGACATTCATTTTTGCTCATACTTTAAGAATATTCAAATATATAATATAAATAAATACAGATATAAAAATATCGATTATCAGTCGATTTCAGACACACACATTTTTGCTCATACTTTAAGAATATTCCAATTTATTATATAAATAAATATAGATATAAAAATATCGATTAACAGTCGACTTCAGACACAACGTTTTTGCTCATACTTTACAAATATTCAAATCTATAATATAAATAAATAAACATTTAAAATGCCCTCGAAAAGCGGAAAATACGCACAAGCGCAATTTCAAAGAGTTAAATTTTCTTATAAATAATGTTTATTTCAGTTGAAGCAAAATCGCAGACATGTTCGTTCATGTCTACGGGGGGTGTCTATTATACTCGCATAAATTTTCATGTTTTATTTATAGTTTAACTTGAAACTGAAAGCAATTAGAGATACATTACCACACCACTTTATGGCCATTAAACTTTCGCCCTCGCGAAATCGTGTTTGGGGGGTTTTTTTTTTTTGGCACAATAAATAAACTGAAATTGATGCAATTATTTATCGCATCGATTAGTCGACGCTCTCAAGATCCTAATGGATAAAATTGGCAAACGGCGGGGGGGAGAATGGTTTGCGTTTTTATTAATTTATGGCTGGCTTTTATTATTCATATATACTGTTAGTATTTACTTGTGCGCAGCTGTTGTGCTTATTACGCAACTGTTGTGTTAAAAAAAAAAAATGCAATTTTTAATCAATTTTTGCATTTAATTGCAAAAGTGCTTATCGAAGGAAACTTTACAACAACTTTGGCATTGGCTTTTTGTGTTTTCTCTCGACAGTTGTTGGGGAAAACTATAAGCTATAAAAATTGCTTAATCAATTGAAAATTGCGCAGTCGATTGTAAATGTCACGCTGACAACCGGAAAAGCCGCCATTTAACTGAAAACTGTTGCAGCAAAAAAAAAAGTAAAACATTAAAAAAAATGAAAGTTTTCATCATAATTTTTGTATTTAACGGAGCAAAAACTGTGTCAATGCTGGCAAATTACAATTACAAATTGCAATTAATTAATTAAAAAAAAAAAAAAATTAAAATGCAGCCGCTTTTAATGGTAATGCAGATTGACTGACTTACCGATTGACTGACTGAACTGAACTGAACTGAACTGACTAACTGACCAACTGTCTGACTGACTGAACTGAATGACTGAGTGACTGAATGACTGGACTGACTGACTGAACTGACTGACTGAACTGACAGCTACTGCTTTAAGTAGCATTTCAATAGACTTGTTTGCTAAGTTGCCCCTGAACTACTTCGGGCCAAACACATCAAAAACGGCTAAGCTGACGTCGAGAAGCTTACAGCTAAATGCGACTAGCTGCCATATATATCACCTATACGATATATATATATATGTATATATATATATATATTTACGATATTTAATTATATAGTCAGCTATACTTGCAAATGCGCAATTAGCCAGTTACACAATGCATCTTCGATTTTCCAAGTGCCATTTTAGTTCTGGCTCATTTGCATCTGTATCTTTATCTATATATGTATCTGTATCTGTATCTGTAACTCAAAGTTCAGTATTAGGTACTAATTCTATTCAGTTGCTTGCTGTGAGGCTAATTCTACGTTAATCAATCATCTTGTTCTTGTTGTTGTTGTTTTTATTGTTGTTGTCGTTGACTCAAAGTGCCAGCGGCTTCTTTGTTGTGCGTGTGTTTCAGTCTGAATAAGTTCTGGGAGAAGGGTGAGCAGGCGGAGGGGTCGTTGCCACCTCGACATGGGGCCCTGCAATTTGAATTCTCTTTCACAATTCAACTCAGAAATCAGTCGCATCACACAAATATGCTGCGAGTACACTTACAGAGTATGGCTTAACGACAGGGGGTAAGGGGAGGAAGTTTTTCATATACATATATATAATATACATATATATATAACACGTATATGCAAAGCAAGCTATGAAGCTGTGGGAAACGCTGGCGCACAGCGAAATTGAATGAGTTTTTGCCACATCAAAGAGAATGATTGACATGAATTCCAAAATGATATTGGAATATTTCAGACAGATCTATGCGGAAAGATATGACTTGCTTAATACGACCAGTGAAATGAGTCTGTTTCTTTTTCTTCATGATAAATCCAGAAATGAGTAGTCCGAACAGCAACAAGCGAACTGGCTCATAATTAACACGTCTAAAAGGAAAAGTGGCCAACAACACTGAGAAAATCCAAAATGAAAACTTTTGCCAGACCACGCGAAATCGCAAGAAGCAATTGGGGGCGTGGGAAGTGAAATGTAAGGGGCGTGGCTAGGCGGCTGACGTGCAAAAAGCAACTAATTAAATAACGAGAAAATTAATTCACAAACAGAAAACGAATTTTTGTATTAAATAAATTAAAGTATTTTATTTGTTTGTATTTCTCATTTTCATAATTTTCTCTTTCAGTTATGAATGCACTTTTCTCTCTTGCGTAATTCAAATTGAATAAACTTGAAGAAGTGAGGCAATTGGCAAGTGAATACATATATCTACTATATATTATATATATATATATATATTTGTACACTCGTAATTAGTTGAAATATTAGCAAGCAACTACAGATAATAACATTGGCACATTTTGCTAGCCGGCAAATGAGTTGAGAAAAACATAAAAACGAAAATGGAAATAGCAAATTAAATAATGATTTTTCACAAGAGCAGCCCAAACAGATGAATGAATGGGGACGGATTGGTTGTATGGTTGGCTTCAATTTGAGTTTTAGGCCGCTGACAAAGCGTTTTCTGTATTTGTTTCGCTTTTGTTTGCCCCAATCCAGAGCTCAGACCCCAACCCAGAGCCCAGACCCCAACCCAGACCCATACCCAACACTAGACCTGTGCTGAGTGTTGGGTTTAGCATTAGATTGCTTCACTAAATGTAAGTTGTTGTTTATAGCGCGCAAAACCCCAAAAAGCTATTTTCAACTTTCAATCAATGCCCCCACCCCACGCCACACGTCGCCACAGCCCGCAGAACTTTACAAAAACCTGAAACCATAATTACACCGCGCTTTTCAACTTTACCGCAATTCTGATTTGTAATGTACTTTTTTTTTTGGTGAGTATGTGTTTTTCTTCTATTTGGTGAGTATGTTTTTTTCTTCATTGTTTTGTTGTTGTGGGGCTTTTGTAATTTGGCATGAAATTAAAGCACCTTGATTTGATATTTCCAAATTATATTCGTAGAGCTGCTGAGTATGTTTAGCGAATTGAGATGATTGTTGAGCTAAAGTGAAACCGTGACAAGGCTGCCAGAAACACACGCTAACTGTGCGTGTGTAGAAAAAAAGAAAAAAAAAAACACTTTAATCACAGCTACTTTCAAGTCAGAGTAATTTAGTAAAAAATAGAGTTAAGTAAGAATGAGTCAGCTAAGACTAGGAGATGAACGTTGAACACACATGATCAAAATTGTATGACAAGATGTATCCATTCTTAATTGAATACTTGTATTACTATTAATTATCGATATATATCGATAATCGATAAACTTTCAGAAAGTTTAGTAATAATTAAACATTGCTAATTTTATTATAAATAAATAAAAAATAAATACAAACATTACTGGTGTCAATCTGCTAATCCAACTCTGTTCCCTTGGCTTTTACTACTATTAGAATATTAACTTAAACGCTGTCCAATTTTTTATTTATTAAATCTCTTTAAATTTGTCAACCAAATAAGATTCCAAATAATTCCAAGTTGATGAACGTCATTCCAATTCAGAGACAGTTAATCAAAATGACAGTTTTAATTAAGCAAACCCATCAAATTCCTAAAGAAGAACAAAAATATATTTTATGCTCTCATAATATCGTGTGAAAACACAAAAAATGATGTTTGCATTAATCACCAGGATGTGAACCAGGCATAAAAGTTGGGCTCAGGTGTTTTATTAAATTTCATGACGCTGCGACAACTTTAAAAACTTCAGATAAGACCAGGCAGAGACAGAGAAACATACAAAGAGTATAATACCCAAAACTTGTCTGCTGATGTCTGGAAATGTTGGTGAAATGTTCTCTGTCCACAGCTGGTAAGTCTACCTACAATGTACTTACTCATGAGACTGTCTGTCTCTCACTTCTGTGGTTCTGGATCTGGTACTGGTTCTGGTTCTTTTGTGTCTCGGCGAGTGGGGGGGTAAGCATATAATGAAAACCAGTAGCTACATGTGGACAACTGGTTGGGGGGCAGAGGAAAGCAGCATTAGACACTCAGAACATGACATTCACCTAGCATTAAAATCAGAGTCGTTGCTCTTGTTTCTCCTCAGCACAATATATAAAAATGAAAGCAACCAGATGGCCATAAAAATATAAAAATACAAAACAAAAAATCAAGTATCCAAGCAAAAGAGACAAAGTCACGTTGCCTTTTGTATATATATATATATATATATTTAAAGAGAGGGCAAAATATTATAGAGTAAAAGTAACAATTTCACACATAGGAAGAACAGAAACTTCTGACCTACTAAATCGCCAAGACGCCAATCTTGAAGTGAGCGTCAAAGTCAAGTAGCTTGTAGGCAGTCGGGGGAGAGAGGAGTATGGGCGTTCCAAACTTGGGTAACGTTTTTCCCAAAAAACTAGATAGCAAATGCTTTGACGCTTGACTGACGCCAAAGCCGAGAGTTGAGTTTGGAGCTGGCGAGTTGAGTTGAGTTCAGTTCAGTTTAGTTTAGTTTAGTTTGGGTTCCAGTTTCCAGTTAAAATTGCATTGAATTCACGCCTCACAGTTTAGATTAAAGTGCCGGTGGGCGTAACACACGAGCACACGACTCTGAAATACACCCAGACAGGCAGATAAACAGACAGATTGGCAGGCAGACAGACAGACAGACAAACAGACAGACAGACAAACAGACAGACAGACAAACAGACAGCTGACAGACAATACACAGTTGAGTTGTTTAGTTGCTGCTGCTGATGTTGCGCTAAATGCTGCATGCCACATGACACTTTGCTAAAAGATTGCGCTTAAACTTTGGATTAATTGTGCTTTGTACAAATCAGAAATTATTGCATGAAGCTAACACTAGAAATTAGAAAATATACCACTTAAAATATATTATTTTTTTTATGGCACAAAAAAAATAATATTCAATAAAAAATTTAAAATTTCTCTACTTAAAAGGAGGAGTCTTCAACTCACATCCTAACAAAATGCATCGCCCTTGCCGGGAGAAGATGCAGCATCCTAGGGCTGCATGTTATGAATGTCAAAGACATAGAAGCCCTCGACCCATCGAAGATCCTATCATTCAGAAACTTGGGTTAATGGAGGAGCTATAAGTTCGGAAGGGGACACAATAGATCTATTAGGGTGCAGTGCACAAAACCCCAAATAAATAATTAAATAAAATAAATTTAAAATATCAAAAAAAAATATTATAAATGTATTTATTTTGTATTATCTTAGTAAAAAAAAAATAAATGATTGGCGTACGTTTTTTTTATATGACGAGAATGCCAATTAAGCCAGTAAACACACACCAAAAAAAAAGAAGAAATATTATCTTTGACATTTAAATTTGTATGATTAAACCGACTGATTATTATTATTGAAGAAGTATGTTAATCTTATATTGATCCAAATGTCAAGATCTTGAAAGAGCGCTTAACTGGATAATTTGGTTATGATAACCAAAAAATGATTCTTACAAGAAAAATAATCTTTTCAAGTTGTTATTTCCAAGTGTTTTTAATATAATATTTTTTGTATAAATGTAAGCAGTAAACTCACATGCATTATTTAAGTTTAATTAGTTTTTTCTAAAACTTGGCAATAAAAATTATAATGGTTCAAATATTAGGATATATTCCCATCAATCCAAGCCGCTTAAAGCTTTTCAGTTGTCTCAGTTGTCTCAGCAGCAAGTTAAAGAGAATCTATTACCACTTTCAGCTGCTGTCATTGCGAATGTTTAACAGTTACGAGTTGCCCGTTGCCAGTTGGCCTGGTCTATTTTAAAAGCTGACACAGAGAGAGAGAGAGAAAGAAAGAGGGAGAGAGAGAAAGAGAGAGGGGGGTAGATTTGAAGACTGTGGCACATTGTCTTGCTATCTGTTGGCATTGTCGCAAAAATCGCTCGTAAGTGCGCTTAATGTGAGCGTAAAAGATTATATGGCAAAGTTGGCGCTGTTCATCGCCATCGATGGGATCTGGCCATAAATGCGGATAAAGTTTGCCAGCAGCGGCGAACGCGTTTATTGCCAATTTTTAAATGCACACAACGCCATCATTGCACTGCCAACAAGCGAAAATATCGCCCACACACACACACTCGCAACAAAGGGCAGCTGGCAATGGAGGCCAAAAAGGGCGTTGCAGCAAATGGTTGCACGTTGGCATATATAGGGCAGCATGCCAAGTGCAAAGTGCGGCATTGCAGATTTGGCGCATATAAATATACACACACATATATGTGTGTATACATGTCACATATTTAAACACCCACACAGGTTGGGGCACTAGGCACAAGTGGCAAACGAGCAGCAGGAATGAAACTGGAAAACGACAACTTCAATTTTGAGAGGAGCGTTGCATTGGGCTTGAGACATTTCTAATTTCAGATCCGTTTCTAATTTCTGGCTTTCATGTGGCGCTGCCTTGGCTGCCAAGCATCCGGGTTGCCGCAATTACTTTTACATGTTGCCAATGCGGCAACAGCAACAGTAGCATCAGCAGCAACAACAGCAGCAGCAGTAGCAGCAGCAGCAGCAGCAGCTACCACAAACGCAGTCAGCATTCGAAAGAACCGCAGCCAATGTGGCGCGCGCACACACACACACAAATAGACACACACACACACACACACACACATACAAACGCGCTTAAGTAGCTGCGTCACAAGGCTCCAATGTTGTTGCTGCTGTTGCTGCTGCTGTTCGTTGTCATATTGCAAGCGACACATACAGCAGCTAGCAGCTGTCATGGATCGCCCAGTTATGTGTGTGTGTGTGTGTGTATGGGTGTGTGCGTGTGTGTGTACATAAATTAAATTCTTAAATTGCTCGTTAGCTCATCATGAGGTTTGTTCATTCATTCATTCATGCAGTTGTTGTCGTCGTTTCTCTCGCAAGCTCGCAGCGCTATGATGGGCAACAATAACAATAATCATGCCACCAACGACAACAAACACAACAACAACAACAACAATAACAACAACACTAACAGCAGCAACAAAAATGTTGCGTTTGCTTGGCGCTCTTGGCCATTATGTAGGTCACTTCAATTTGTTGCTGTTGTCGCTGTTGTCGCTGCTGTTGCTGATGTTGCTCATGTTGCTGTGGCCCGGCGTTGTTTTTATATTTCTTGCTGTCTAGCTCCCGTCCCTCCCCCAGCCGCACCTCCTCCCTGCTGCTGGCATAGTGATTTCACTTGGATTCTATGCGCTTTTAATATCACGCGGATGGCATCTTCAAGTGATTTAATTTAGCACCAAATGGATTTTCTGTGGCATTCTCTTTTGGGGCATGCTTAAAATATTTATTTACGCTTGTGGCACACACACAGAGACAAATATTTGTCGAAACGGAATATTTTAATATAGCAATATACATAATTTAGTACTTCTTAAATAATTTAGGCAGAGCACTTAAGACTTTCATTTGCAGCGAATTAATAATAAAGACAAGATTACAAAACACTTTGTCATCAAGAATCACTATTAAATTGTTGCTCAAATATGCGCATACTAATCTAGATATATATTTTAGCATTATTCCAATTTCAGTTTGTTGAGTTACACCCAAATCATGCATTTTATATGCCTGTTTACAGCGAATGTGAATCATCAGCACAATTCTGAACTGGACTCGTTCTGAGTTCTTTGTGACACAACAAAAGGTGTAGATTTCCTGCTCTGATATGCCATATATATGCAAATAATGACTAATCCCCATCGGGTTAGGCAATCGATCTCCAAATGTTGAGCTTTAATTGCAATTAATTGCATTTAAATCCATACAAAACTGTCAACAAGAACACTCAAAAAAATAACAAAAACTTGTATTCGAATGCTAATTTTTAAACGTATTTTAATTAATATTCAAAGAATTACATTTGCGTGGAAAAATCATTTTCAACACATTGAAACAATTTAAATTTAGCAAAGCGTTTTTTGAATTTATTACTATAATTTTTTAATGTGTAATTTGTATTTGAAGTGCGCAGTTTGTGCATCTGTCTGGGCATACAATTCAACGCTTTATCATTAACAATTCCAATTAAAATGTCTCATTTGTTAGGAATATAATGAGATCTATTTCTGGGTCACACATATACAATTTGTATGCTTGATCATTTTTTACATAAATTTTTTTACTTGAAGAATTTCGAATAAGACTGACAATTTTACATGTTTTTTTTTTTTATTTTGAACTGGCACTTAAGTAATTATTTAATTTGACACTTGAGGGGATTTCACAGAGTGCGAAATGTGCACATTTGGCGAAGGGGTGAAAGTGTGTGTGCAACGACAGTTGGCATATTTGCGAACATTTATCAGATGGACTGCAGAACAACAACAACAACAACAACAACAACTGAGAAGTGAGCAGTCAGCCGTAAGCAGTTAGCAATAAGCAGTTAGCAGTCAACATTCAACAGTAATTAGTAAATAGTAAACAAGAGAACAGGATCTCATAAGGCCTGCGGAGTGTCGGCAAAATTAATTGCTTGGCAAGCAAAAAAAAAAAATAGAGAAATAGAGAATAAATAGAGAAGAAATAGAGAGGAAATGCCAGCCATAAAGGAAAAGCTTTTGTGCAAGATTATTTTGATATTAGTAAAGAAATTGCATTCGCTCTTAGCTGCTCAAACCTACGAAGCAATCTAGGAGAATTGCAACCACAAGTCCAACTAAATGTGGAGCCAATTAACCCCATTTGCACAGAGCTGAGACGAGAAAGTCGCCTGCCACTGCAACGCTATGCCTCTGCCTCCTGTGTACCCTTCCTTGTGCAGCTAAGACGAACTTGCCGCATCTCTCTCTGGGCTTGCCAATTAAAGCAAGTAATTTCATTCAGAATCAGCGCGCTGACACAGCCGATTCTACAAATTGAATTTGCAAGAAACCGAAGCAGAAAAAAAAAACAGATATATATATATATATATATATATAGAAATATTGAAAAGTCCAAGTGAACTCCGAAAACTCAACACACAAAACCAATAAGAACGAACAATTCAAATTATGCAAAAACTTGGTTCACAAGCGCAATTTAAGGCGGAATTTGCACAGCGAGCAGCAGGCAAGTATTTTTTGGCATTTCAAAGGATCCACACGACTAGCAGATGCTCTGTAAAATAAAAAAAAAATAATACTTTAAAGTCTCAAAATTAATTTGTTAAATTTTTTGTCTGCTTAACTCTGCCTGCCAAGGCTTATCACAATCAAACCCTTTTCCAGTTAAGTATTACAGGGTATTTCTGCGCTAGCCTGGCTCTGACTTCTTTAGCTGGTAACACGAAGGTCACCCGAAATGGCCAATAAAATGAAATTCCAGCGATTGCCAATAAAATTGCAACCCATTCGACAACGTTGACAAATCGAACGGTGCGCGGGCAACCCAAACAGAGAAAAAGAGACCGAGACAGAGAGGAGAGAGAGAAAGGGGGGGAGAGAGAGCAGTGGCAAAGTTTGCAGCCGTCATTGTTCTAAAAGTGCTTTAGTAGTTTTTGGGGGCGTGTCAGCGTGACTGCCACTAACTGCAAATGTTATGCGTAACCAAAATAAAAATAAAAAAATCTTTTACCGGAAATCGTTCGACTTCAACTTGGACTTTTGGGCTTTTTTTTCTGGAGTGTTGCACGGCGTTGAGGTTATCCTCGAGTCTGTTCTGTGCTGTTGGCCATAGCCAATTTGATGCGGCGGATTTGGCGTTTGTTTTTACGACACTCGAGTTGGGGGGGGAGAGGCGGGGAAGTGGCTGTGGCAGTTATCGGCAAAGGAAGAACAAAGGCCAAGGCGTCCTCCCATATAAAGCGACATTTCTGCTGCTTCCTTTCGTTTTTTTTTTTCTCGTTCTTTGTTGTTTTTGCCCTGCTGCCGGAAATTGCTGCCATCGATAGCCGGGCCAGAGTTGGCAACGCCCACAATCCGCAAATCCTCCCACCGTCAAACCCACAAAGTCCATATATACTCTACCCATCCATCCGCCAGTGCAGACGACACTTTGGCAATTTATTTCGATTGCGATTCCTTCGTCGTCTCGGAACTTGCTACGGTTTGTCCATTTCGCTTTTTCCCTGAGCGTGCCACGGCTTTATGCCCCCCTGCCCCTGCCCCAGAAAGCTGCGCGATTTGCATAAGCGCCATTCAGCCAGCCATGAAAATGACACAGCCAAAAAAAATTCAAAAAAAGTTAAGAGATGAAAAAAAAATGAAGATAAAAACCAAATACAAATCAGTGCATAATTTTTCTATTAAACATTTTCCACTGGGCAGTTTGTTAAATGTGGGTAGATGAGGGGGGTGGCTGTGGTGGATGTGAACGTGGCATGTTGTAGGTGTCCACCTGAGCCCACTTTACAGCTAGGTCACGTCGCACTTGCTGCCGCTTCGTGGCAGGCGCAGGACACGTTTTATTTTTACGCTTAGTTTTCAATCTGAACGCGTTTTATTTTCAATTTTTTTTTTGTACCCAACTTTTTTTTTTTTGGGGCGCTTTAATTTGATGGCACCGCTTAGATTCTCAACTGTTCTGGCCAAATTCAGAGGCTTCGTTGGATCACATTGCAATGCATTGAACACATCCCATTCACACACACACACCCCTCGCCCCCGCCAACATGACCGTTGTCATGGTTGTTCAGCCCTGGCAACCTGGTAGTTGCTTCTCCATATGCAAATTGGAATTTTTGGTGCGCGAAAGTCGCGCCAAATGAAAAGCAAAAGTCGATTGAAATGAAATACACGACACAAATTAAATGAAATACGTGGGACAAAATGTTTGCTGATTTTTGTTTGTGTTTTTTGCTGTTGTTGTTTTTTGACTCCACTGTATTTTATAGTAGTGGCATACATACATATTCAATAACAGCAAAATGCAAATTTACAAATGTCTAAAATGGAAAGTGACGGCGAAAACGCAAAGACGACATCGGAGCACGGAATCGGTTGAGTCGTATATAACTTTTGCTTTCGAGAATGATCAAAACACGTGAACGAATCAAAGGTATATAAAAATATGTAATTTATATGTATATATGAAATTCGAACTGAACACAGAACGGAAAACCCACTCAGAGCTTTTGCTAAGCTGGCGCAATTCATATTCCAAAAGAAAGCAAAAGTCAGCTAAAAAAAAAAGCTGAAGCCAAAATAAAAATCACATATTTATTGGTTTTTAAAAATGAATCCTTTAAGAAAAGTGGAAATATGTTAAGCTGACGTAAAGGCAACACCTGACTTAACATTTCCACATAAAAAGAAATTCCAATAAATATTTATGTTTCAGCTTGAGCGAACCAGAACAAAAAAAAAACTAACATATAATCAAATTTTTCAATCAATAACGATAAATGTGAAGGGTGCAAAAATGTTTAAACAATAAAAATAAAGTCAACAAGCATGCATTTTGCAGAGCACTTCATCAGCAAAATTCAATCATATTCATAAATCGCCACAAATGCAATGAAAGGCAAAGCAAAAAGCAGTAAAAACAAAAGAAAATGTTTTGAAGAGGGCCAAAATGGTTTTTGGCAAATGTGCAGTGTGCAGTGTCGATGATATCGAATATCAAGTGCCGCCTGGCCATAAACAACTTGACCTTGTGCACGTAGCCACAGCGAGCCAAACCAGCCAAGCAACCACTCAGACAAAAATTGCCGAGAGCTGCTTTTCCAGTGGAGCGTGTTGAAGCCATGTCGTCCAGTGCCCATCGATTACCAGTCCACGTTCACACGTTTTGGCCTGGAGATGGCTCTTTGCTCATGCTCATAAATGTGGCTAATTTTGCACAATGCACAATGGATTGTGACTCGATTGGTTGCCAACTGGTAACTGGTAACTAGTAACTGGTAACTTGTGATATTTCGAGTACCATCATCATCATCATCATCATCATCATCATCAGCAGCAGCAGCACAGGCAGTGCCAACAATTTAGTCATGGCACACTGCTAAGCAGGCAACTGATTGAAATGCTTTTGACTTGGCTAACGTTTGCTGACTTGTTTTCATTTCTTGCAGCAGCAGGCTAAAAGAGAAGTCAATTTGCGGCCGGGTCGTGAGTCAGCTAAACTCATAGGTTTACCACCTTTATCTACCGTTCTCTCTCCCCGCTCCCTCTCCCAGGCAAACCTGGCTAATAACCATTGGCCAAAAAATATCTATAAGTGTTTTCGGCACGCAATTCAGCTATTGGCCATTGCCCATTGCCCATTGGCAATCATATTTCATATTTATCTCGGTGAGTGTCCGGTGTGAAAACTACAAAAAGTTTATATTTTTTCTTCATATATTGCTTTTTTTATTCATTTCAAGTCATGGCCAGGAATTTGTAAGCCAACGCTTAAATTGGTTTTCAGGCAAACAGTTTTTTTTTATGATGTGTAGTAAATGCAGCCGGCTTGCAAATCGGGCATTAAAAATGTGGCACACACCGTGGAACACCCTAATGGAAGTGAATGCCCCGCGTGCTCAATTCAACTGGGGCATAATACGCCCCTTTTATTATGCTCGCATAATTATTATTAATTTTTGTATTTTTTTTTATTATAATTTGTTTTTGGTGCGTCGCTATTAAAATGCGTTTGGCAACAGACAAATGGCTTTCATCACGCTTAACGGCATAAATACCTGAGATTGGCATATGCCAGAGATCATTAAGTGTCAGTCAGTGGTGCATTTATGTAAATGCCCCATTAAAGACATATACACACACACACACACATACGCACACCTCGTTGAGGTTAATCGACTTACCTGAAATGAGAGAGAGAAACAAAATCCAAACAGTTTTAATATAATTTCAATCATAATTAAATAGATTAAATAGAGCAGATAATTTAAGACAGGTGATTTTCAATTATATTTAATTCAAATGGATTCATAATTTTACAAGTGCATTTTTAAATCTATTACGAAAGGCGAAGGAATATAAATATACAACTTTTATCTAGTAGAATGTATAATTAAAATGTAGAAAAAATTGAGCAATTGATTTCCCACTGAAATTCTCTTAGGACTCTTTAGTTTATAAAATATTGTAAAATGTCTAAACTTAAAAATAAAACTTTATTAAATTCCAATGGAGTAGGCAAATATATATAGAACAACTTTGGTTTGTTGAAGTAAAAGGAATAATAAAAAATTTGTATAAATGAAGAAAAACCAAATGATTAGACTCTTATCCGTAATTGAATTTCGAAGAGGAAATTATATTTTGAAGTCTGCTTTTTACTTTTTGGTCTTCCTTTTGACAAAATGCTGCAAACGCAAAAAATTTTATTTGTGTCCATTAAACGTGATTAAAACGTTTTTGTCGAGTGATAAAAACATGAAAATAGGCTAAAAATTCTTGATAGACTTTTAATACTATTAAGAACAAAATTAGAGACAATTAGGTAATTTTCGAAATGACTTAACAAAACTATAAAAATCAACATCATTATCTGAGCTCATTTTGGTATATTATGTAAATTCGAGTTTATTGTTTTTTTCCCCAATTTTATGGCAATTTTATGACTTAAAAAAAAGTAAGCTCTTCACTGAAGACTCGACTTTTGAACACATGTGCCACATATTTTGCTCAACTTAAATGTTGCTGGGGCATTTATGAAATTGACTTTAAAAATACATATTTACATGTAGTTATATTTGTATGTATATATGTATATATATATATGTATTTGTATGTATTTATAACACATGGCATGGCAATTACGAAGGCAAACTACTAACTAAGCCTACAATTCAAATTTCGCTCGTTGCTGTTGTGGTGGTTGTTGTTGATGTTGGTCATGTTGTTGATGGTCATGTTGTACTTGTTGTTGTTGTTGTTGTTGTGACTGTTGTTGTTGTTGTTGATGTTGCTAATGTGCAAACGAACTCAATTACGCAGATAAAATACAGTCCCAACCACCAACAATCGGCAACACAACACAAGTCATAAAATTGCACATAAAACGCAAAACTGATTGAGAGTTATGTTGAGATAGCACACATACGATTCTCTGCTCTCTGCTCTCTCCTATCTATCTCTCTCGCTCTCTCTCTCTCACACTCTAAGTGTGTTTAGGGACATCACGCCACAGCACATTAAAGGAAATTGACGCGGAAACGAAGCGAATAAAACTACCCAAGAAGAAGCAGCAGAAGCAGCAGTAGAAGCAGCAGCAGAAGCAGCAGTAGAAGCAGCAGAAGCAAAAGCAGCAGCAGAAGCAGCAGTAGAAGCTGAAGCAGAAGCAGAAGCAGCAGAAGCAGCGTAGAAGCAGCAGCAGAAGCAGCAGCAGAAGCAGCAGCAGAGCAGCAGCAGATGAAGTAAAAGCGGTCCAGTCAGTAAACAGCAACAGCAACAAGCAATTTACACACACACACACACACGCACAGAAAGAGTCTGATAAGGACAAGCAAGACACACACACACATAGCGATTGCTCACTTCATTACGCATAATTTCCTGGGTGTCTTCATTCTGTATCATTTTTATTTTCTTTTTTCACAGTGACACAGCAAGACTGCGAGCCGCAAGAGAGACAAAGATAGCAAAGAGTGCGAGTGAGAGTGAGTGAGAGAGTGCGAAGAATTCCTGACAGTTTCAGTTTGTGTGTGTTGGGGTTGGCCTCGGGTCATACGATTATTTTGTGCTTTATCGTTGCCATGGTTTCTGGCTCTAAATGCGAAATGAGTCGGATAATGGTATATGGGCAAGATATATGCCATATGAGAATGGTATATGGTATATATATATGCCAGACTATGGCATAAGGGCCATAAGATGCATGTCCACTCGCCTCGATATGAGGGTGTTTTAGCAGACTGACATGAGAGGGGGGGCGGCAGTGACTGAAAATTATATGCTGATTGCAGTTTGCCGATAAGCGTAACGAGAATTATGAGCCATGCGGGTGATATGCGGCCAACTACGACTGACCAGCGTCCATAGAGGACACTCTGACCATTGGATAATGATGCAAACAGAAATTGCCAAGGCTGCCAGCTGCCAGCTGCTGGCAATGAAACGCATTCGATTTGAGTGAGCTGCAATTGGAGCTGGGGCGGCGACTGCGGTT
Source organism: Drosophila dives (assembly GCA_035042365.1). NCBI lineage: Eukaryota > Metazoa > Arthropoda > Insecta > Diptera > Drosophilidae > Drosophila > Drosophila dives. The sequence goes on from JAWNLJ010000437.1 coordinate 1,830,738, forward strand.
TGGTGCTGGGGTTGCTGATGGGGTTAGGCGCTGCGACAACACAAACTAGCCGCAGCTGTGCGAGATTCGTAAAAGTTGCAACGTTAAAAAAAAGAAACAGAAAAACAACAAACTGTTTGAAGCGTGGTGGTTCGCCTTGAGTGGAAGCCCAAAGCCGGGCGAGAAAACTCAACGCAAAAGTGCGTTTAATAGTCTTGCGGTTGGCGGTTGAGGTTGGGTTGTCCCGGGTTGGGTTGGGGTGCCGTGGTGTGCAAATGTGCAGGGTCTGAAGGGAATAAGACCAGCGAGTATACAACTCCTTAACTTGCAAAGTACACAACACAACACAACACACACACACACACACTCTAACAACAACAACAAAGTGTGGCGTCGATGACGAAGATGACGACTCAACGTTTAGCTGTAGCGAGATCTGGGCAAAAGAAGGAGAAAGTTTCTACAACTGGCTCAGATGATAGCTGAGAGCCAAAAGCTGAGTGTTGCCGCTGTTGCAATTATTGGTGTTGTTGTTGGTGTGTGTGTGTTGTATGTGTGTGTGTGTGCGGTTAGTGTTGCTGTGTTTGCCTTGGCTTTTCTTTGTTTCACTTCCACTTGTCTATTACTTGTTGTTGTTGTTGTTGTTTTTTTTAGCTTCTTTTGTTTCTCAGCTGATTTTTGTACGCTCTTAGTTATTATGGCAAATTATTTGTTTTGACTTTAGTTTTTCAACGTCAACGTCAACTTGGCTAACGCTGTCGCTGTCGCTGTTGTTGTCACTGTTGCTGTTGCCATTGCTATTGCTGCCGAGTTACTTCCCAGCTGCTTCAAATTACCGCCCTTTGTCTTGTGCGGTTGCCAGGCGACTTTTCTCATTATACGCTGTACCCATTCATAATGGCCAGAAGCAGGGTATGATTAGGTTGTGCAAGTGTTTGTGACAGCCACAAGAAATCATCATCGAAACTTTCAACTGGCTCTTGACTGGCATCGCTAGCCAAGTCAGTGTTAACTTTAAACCAACTATTTGAAAAATCAAAGCAACAATTATTTATATTGGGGGATTTTTTGCAAAAACAAACAACAATTTTAAAAATCATAGCCAAATTATTTATTTTATTTTCGATTACAATTATTTATTGGGGGGTTTTTTTGCACTGTGACCTAATAGATCTTTTGTGCCTCCTTCTGAGCTTATAGCTCCTCCATCAACCCCAGTTCCTGAAAGAATGTCAGGATCTTTGATGGGTCGAGGGCTACTATATCTTTGACAACCTGCATCCCTAGAATGCTGCATCTTCTCCTGGCAAGGGCGATGCATTACAATATTACGCAAATTTAAATATCAGCTTTTAAAACACAAAAGTTGCTGAAATTTTGATATTTTCTGAATTAAAAATTTACTATAAAATTTTGTTATGATTTAAGCAGCTATAAACAAAATCCTTTACTTTTGAAGAGTTCTTTATTATTTATATTTATAATAATACAAATACAAATAAATAATTTACAGAGTATCTACGCGTCGAGCGCACTTTGAGTTATTTTTGAATAGTGCTCAGTTCGTTACTTTTGTTTTTCGTATTTCGAATTTTGGCATTTGTATTTGTAATTCATATTTTAAATTTTGCCCAGCAGCAGCCGCCGCAGCACAGTTGCCATTAGTTGGCCCTTTTTTGAAAGTGGCTTTTGGATTCGACTTTGCTCCGAGCACTCTCTAATTATGGCCCATTGTGCGAAACGCGAACCCGGACCCGGACCCCAACCCCCACTTGAGAATAACAATAGTTGGGGTGTTGGCGGTGGTTGGAGGTTGGCGGGAGGTGAGAGACTTACACAAAATTATGACAGCAAAAATTTTTGGACAATTGATGGCAGCAGGGTCAGAGAGGATTAGCCCCAGCCCCGCTGTGCCCCAGTCCAAGAGCGATGCGCACAAAGAGCGTTCCGAATCCTTTGTGACAATAAAAACTGAGTCAGCTTAAATAGGAAGAAGAAGAGGAAGAAGAAGAAGAACGAGAAGTGTCTGCGTCAGCTCAAAACGTGAAGATACGGCATTATACAACTGTTTTCTTTTTGTTGTTATTGCTGCCACAAACAGTTGCACGTGACTCCAAGTAGTCCAATAACCAAAGAAGCATAGAATATTACGCATACGCAGCGTACAACGCTAAAAGACAAATGTAACTCGGTAAATGTAACTTTCTCTGTTTATGTTGCTCCTTGAAATGCCCTATGTGTGTGTGCCTGTGTGTGTGTGTGTGTGCACAGCTGTGTCATGTGTGTGTAGTCGTAATTATGAGCAATATACACGTAAAATTTTATGAAAACACAAACAGCAACAAATAACAAATAACAAACAAACAAACAAGTTGAGCTGAGCTGAGACAAGTACACCGAAAAAGTATGGCAATAAATTTTGGAATTTTATTTGCTTTGAGGATTATACGAAATGTGTAAAATGCAAGCGACAAAAAGGATGCGAAAACCACATCTTGTTTGTTGTTGTTTTTTGTTGTTAATGTTTTAATTAATTTGCAAAATAAACGCGCTTTGGCATTTGTTTTGAGCGTATCGCGCCAGATTACCAAAGTTCCACAGAAGCTGTAAAAACTGCTCGAGCAAACAATGCCAGCGAGTGTGCGGGGGGGATTGGTGAGCTGAGAGGGGAAGGGGGGCGGTCTACAAGTGACGGTTGTAGCTGTATCCGTATCCGTACTCATTTCGTTGTGTGCAAAACAATTTTACAGCAGACAACGTACAAATAACCAGCCAAAAAGCAGCAACAAGGGCCAAAAAATCATTGCACTTTAAATTGAAATCAGTGTGCGGCGGCAACAACGCAGAGGTGACCTCTGCCCCCCTCGCCTGACCCCCCCCCCCCCAACTCTACCCTTCCAATTCAACATTGCTAGTTGATTTTCTGACTCGTTTTTTTTTTAGCGCATTTTGCGGTTGACAGTTGACACAGTGTGTTCAGCAGTTGAGCTTGCAACTCTTTGTGGCCAGGCTCTGAACTGCCGCCAACAGTTGCCAGCTCCCAAACTCTCAGCTTTACAGCTTATCGCTCCTCTCTCAATTGGTTTTTTTTTTTGGCTGTTTCAGCTAAAATGCTGCCATTAAACTGCACTTTTGACGGCTTTCACGGCTGCTCACGTTACTCATTAAAATTGCGCATTTTATATAGGCAATTTGGTATTGGTTTTAATTATTTAGCAGCATTAAATTTTTTGGGTTTTTTTTTTTAAGTTTAGTCAGACTGAAAGTGGCGTCCAGACAAATTGTATATAAATAAGTGCAACTGCAAAATTGATTTTGTGGCAAGTGATGCATATGAAAATCTACAAAAAACAAAATAATCAAAAGCCAATTTTGGCTATTTTTCTAGTTCTTCTCTTTAATCCTTTTTAAATAATGTCTTTTAAATTTAGTAAAATACTGAAAAATTTACATTAATTTGTCTGATTGAGTTTTTCTGGTATCGCATTTACTTTGAAAAAGCTTTTGACTGTGGAAAGTGTTGAATTATATTTGAATAAGTTTTTTCTAAAGATATTCGAAAGTGCCAAGATTAGGTCGAGTGCTGTGAAGATTAAACAACAAAAGCGCTGAAATTGTTCATCAAAGTTGACTCTTGTCAAGCAGGTTATTAACGGTCTTTTTAATACCATTTTAAGCATTCAAACACACAATTCTATATTGTTTCTGCAACTGCCTACAATAGAAATCTATGCATATTATTTTTTTCTTTATCATTTCTCCAAATGAATCAAACAACTATTGCCCAACTGGCTGAGATGAGCGGATTCAATAATGCCCACCTACAGCCAGAAACAGACACAAAACCAAATCCAAAAATGCAAACAGAGAAACAGAAAACTTTCACCCAAAAATGTGGCAGCTACAAAAGGCAACAGATACAAAAAAAAAAAAAAACTGGTCCGCCAATATTTTTCTCGTATTACCTCATTCCAAATCAATAGATGGGCGGATTGAAAGGCAGCAACTAGATAAAGACTTTATTATATACCAAATTTCATCGAAAAAAAAAAAAAAGCCATAATCACTGCTTCGGCATTATGAAACTCCAAAAACCTGATTAATGTGTGCATTTCGAATGCAGAAAAATGAAAACAATATCAAAAATCAAGCAAATGATTTTTAATCATTTTCTGCTGTAACTGGCAATTTTATTTTTTATTATTATTATATAGTAGATGAATCGATTTAAAAACCAAAAAATAAAACAACTTTCTTTGGCTGCGTACTTGAAAAGTAAAGTTTTGATTGAAGTTTAGTTTTCACATTAGCCTTGATTGAAAACATGCGCACTTAAAAATAATATGTTAAAATGTGTAAAAACCGATTTAGTTAATAGAATTGCTTTTTAGCAAATTGATTGCAAGTCGATTAAAAACAGTCAACGTTATTGACCCCAGAAAGCCAAATGAATGCCACACGCCCCGTTTTCGAGTTTAGTTGAATGCACAACAAATGCCACAAAAGCCACAAAAACAGCAGTAACAACAGCAACAACAAAAACAACAACAACAATACAAAAACCAGTCAAAAAGTAAGGGTATGCAAGAAGAAGCAGCTGCAGCAGCAGAATAAGAAGAAGCATTAGCAAGTGGCATGCGGCATGCGGCATGCGGCAACCAACTCTTCAATGCACAACAAAACAGACTCCGATGCTTACCCATAACATGAATTATGGACTTTTGTTTAAAACCGCAATAGCCACAATACAAAAGTATAAATAAATAAAAATAAAATGCGAAATAAAATCAAATGAAAAATGGCGGCAAGAGTGTACAGAGGGGGGGAGAGTTAGGGCATCAGGGTAAGGGGGGCGGAACAGCAGGCATTTCATTTCATTTCATTCGAGAATTTGCATTTTGTTTATTTTTGCATGGACATGCTTATTTATTTATATGCTTATTTACAAATTATGCTCATCTGCTGTTGGCCATAACTCCCGACCTGGTCGGGTCTGGCCTGGTCTGGCCTGGGTTGGGCCGCCTCCTATTGTGCTTTGTGATATACAGAAAGAAAAAAAAATAAAATAAAATAAATAATAATTCTCGTAATACACATTTGTGCTGCGAGCGGCTTTTGTGCGAAAAATGTCTGATGCCAGAATTCACAATGAGCCGGTTAGACTTTGGCTTTGGGCTTTGTTCTCGCGCGCCCAAATGGCATTGAACAGTAATGGCCTGAACCACAAAACCCAAACACAATTTAAAAAACCAAAAATAGAAAAAATATGAAAAAAAATGAGAAAGAGAAAGAGTCTGTATTATTGCCAAGTTTCGGCGGTAATTTTCACAGCGCTCAAGGCCAGTGCCAAAGCAGTTAAAGACCATCTTAAAGCCCACAAAACATGGCTAATTGCACTGGCGATTGCTGATCATAATTTCTTGATGGCATCTGGTTTTGAGCTTTGGGGTTTCTGTGTCAATCGACACAACACAAATTCAAATGTAAACCCAATTTGAATTTCCAATTTGGGGTGAGAATTCAATAAGTCAGATTTGCGGCACAGCAACAGTTTGTCAAAGAGTCTCGCCTCTCTGCCCTTTGGCATTGGCCCCTGGACAATCTCTATAAACTGACTGCTAACTCCCTCTCTCTCTCTCTACCCCTCTCTCTCTCCCTCTCTTGGCTTGTCTTTGACTGTGTCAACGTGTTTGCAGCTCGTTTCTCGATGCGTTTTCTATTTGCTGCGACTGCTGCTGCTGCAGCATTTTGCCGGCTCATTGCAAATTGGCCCGAATGCATTTTCTATACAAACAAACTGCACAACAACAACAATAACAACAACAGCAGGAACAACAACAACAGCAGCAGACAGTCACATTTTGATTTCACATTGCACAGTGGCCTGAAAAACACTATTTCATTTCAACTTTTTGTTAGCAACTTTTGCATTGATTGATGAAAAAATAGTTTGCTAAAAACTGTCCTTTTGAGCTTGCCACAAAATTGAGTTTACCTTGGAAAATGTTTGATTAATGATGGTCATCATTTTTGGGTAAAGGAAATCTATCAGTATTTGTCTCGAGAGCACTCTTAAAAGTCACATTTTACTAAAATGACAGTTGCACTTAAAAGTAAAAAAGATTAATCAAACACTTAAAAAATTCAAATTATAGGTAAATTTTGATAAAAATATATCAGAATATTAAAATTAAAATAAAAAAAAAATTAAAATTTTAACAATTATTTTTGGAAATTTGCTCACAGAATATAAAAGCCCAAATTATGGAAAAAAAAATGTAAAATTGTTTATTAATAAAATAAGTAATATAATAAATAAATAATAAATAAAATAATAAATTAATATAATAAATTTCAGCACACAAATTTTCAGTGTTTATCTGATTGTGGCACACAGTGTTTGGTGGCTTTGCTTTGTTGTTGTTGTTGTGGTTTTTGTGTCTGCAACAGCAGTCTGATGCTGCTGCTGCTGTTGCCGCAACAACAACAATTTTGTTTTATTGGCTTTATTGACTTTTGTTAAGTTCTTGTCTCGCCTCGTTTTGTTTTGTTATGTTGCAAGTATATCTCCATGGTTGGCGATTCCTAGTTTTTTTTTAGTGCCAAAAACCGACAAGTTATTTAGCCGATTTATTTCCACTGCTGTTGTTCTTTTTGCGGCTGCGGTTGGTGTGGTTCTGGTGGATACAGTTTGTTCTCTTATAAAAAATAAATTTAGCCAACTTCGCCAAAATCAGTAAAAAGAGTGGACTTAGCCAAGAAGGCTGTGCACTCGCAGGATAGCCAAAAAAAATAAAAATATAAAAAACTGGAAAGTTGTTTGGTCAGTTTGTCGAGTGTTTAGGCAGCTAGCACCTATATATATATATATATATAAATAGTTATTGGCTGCGTTTGTGTGATTTGCAGGCACTAAATTTATATGGCTGTGTATATATAGAGAAAAGTTCGTGGCAGGTTGCTCAAAAGTTAGCTGTAAATGTGATCTAGCTGGAAGAGCTAGACAAAAAAAAGTGTGTCAACTAAGCAGGAGATGCGTGCAGCAGCAGCAGCAGCTAGCAACAAATGTTGAAAGCAGCTAAACTGGATGCGAGTACAGCAACAGCAACATTGCACAAATACAACTGCAACAGCAACACACACAGATACAACTAAGATCGAGGTGCTGCTCGAACCAGGAGGCAAGCAGCGCGTTCTGCAACTTGAAACTTGGTTTTGGTTTTGGTTTTCCGTTGTTGTTGTTGTTGTTTCGGGTGAAATCTGGTTTTTAGTTGCTGTCGGTTTTTTTTTTTGGTTTTGCTTTTAGCGCTTTTTGCATTTTGAGCGTTGTGGCTAAAGTTGAATCATCCATCGATTTCAGGCGCGTATCTTGCAGATACTTTTGCACTGTATGCAAATTTTTGGGTCTTTGGACTCTCAATTTGACAAAAACCGGTTTGCCATTTGCTGTTGTTGTTGCTGTTGTTGTTGGCCTGTTTTCAGTTTTCAGTGTCATGCCGCACAACTCAGCGCAATTAGCCAAAGTGGCATAATTAATATGAAAAACACGCATCTAATGATCTTAACTGAATTACGTTTTTTTTAACGTTTTATTTTTGTTTGATTTACGACTTGTGCGTTTTTGGTTTACCTTTAAGCCAAATTTATGATAATATGGCCAAGCACTTCAAGTTTTTAACCTCAAGATACAAATGCGAAAGTGAAAGTGAACGAATACTTGCACTCGTCACACACACACACACACCACACACACACACTTTGAGGCAGTCATTCGACTGTTGACTGCCTTAGTTATCAAGCCAAAATTGAAGACAAACTCAAACTCAAACTCAGTCAAAGTATCTGTAGCTGTAACCGTTTGTGTATCTGTATCTGTATCTGTATCTGTATCTGTTTAAGTGTTTTTATTACTGGGCACACTGTGTTTTCTTTGCTCTTTTGTTTCGCATGCTTCAAAATCAAAATTAAATCCTACACCAACAAAAAAAAAAATACGTTTTTTACAAAGCTGCTGCTGCTGCGGCTGCTGCTGCTGCTGTTGTTGCTGCTGCTACGTTGTTGCCACAATGTAAGTTGTTCAGCATCACGTTTCCTTTTTATTGCCAGCTGTTTTATTTTCTTATTTTTATTATTAAGTATAGCCGCTTTTTTTATTGTTGTTGTTTTTCATTTTGGGTCTGTTGTTTTTTGTTGGTTTTTTGTTGTGTTTTTGTTGTTGTTATTTAATGATTTAAAGATTATGCACGCTCAGCCGGCCAGCGGACGAGCGGACAAACGACGACCCTTTTTACTGCTGCCCAACTCCTGACGTCCCCCCCCCCCCCGACAAAACTTTCGCTTTTTACACCTTTTTTTTCGCCCGACTTTTTTTATCTCGCCAAAATAAAAGCAAATCTTACAACAACAACAAAAAACACACGTACAAAAAAATTGTGTAAGAGCTTGTGTTAATTTAGAGCCAAGGTTTAAGTTGCAGATAAAAAACGTGGTTTAACGATTAAAAAACAGAGCAACGGCTAAGACACAGAAACGGGCTAAAAAGAGGTTGTTCTTTTAAGTAGAATATATGGCTAGAAAAGGCAGGTGCAAATTGAGCAGAGAAAAAAAACAATAAATGCGTTTCGTATGAGCACTTTAAAATTCAACTCAATCAAATATAATAAATAAAATTTCAGGCTGCCTTCCAACTTTGACACAACAACAACAAAAAACAACAATGTCAACAAATCTAATTTGTAACGAACAAATCAACTTGACACAGTTTTGCAATTAAAAAACAATAGATAAAACACAATTTAAATTCTAAAAACACGACAATCTCGTCAAATGTCAAATGTTCAGAGACTTGCTATAAAAGTATTCGAATGGGAGACATTTGCAAAGATAGCCCGCACACAGATACACACAGACTAAATGCAACAGATAGAAATACAGATACAGATACAGATACATTGGAGAAAATACGGATACAGATCTAAAATAATTTGTGTGCAATCATGAGAAAAACTGGTTTGCGATTCTAGCTCAACTTTAGTTAGATATTTATAGTAATGAATGCGTGGGAAAATTAAGAAAAAAAACCATATATAGCAAGTCTGTCGTATATAATCTAGTATATACATATATATATATATATATATATATAATAAAAATCGCCAGTCAGCTTGCACACAGAGCGTACAAAAGGGGCGAAACAAAAAGCGCTAAGACACTTTTGTTAGCTGGCCAAGCAAAACTGTGATTTAAGATCTGCAATTAAAGATAAACCAAAAACTCATTATAATCCAAATGTTTTATAGCCGACACATGCCCCATCCCCCCCTTCCATAAAAAATAAATAATAGTTATAATAACTATGCGAATGCTTGACACAAACTTTAAATTAGAGCTCATGTTTATGTTTTCTATTTCTAGGAAACTCGCTCAAACCACAAGATTAATTTTTTACCCAAAAAAAAAATATATGTAAAAAAAAATTAGAAAAAAAATGTGGCTAGGCCTGAGTCTGGCAAGAGAAACAGAGCCAAATCATGCAAGAAATTTGTTACTGACATTAAAATTACCATCATTATAATGTCTGATGCTTAATGTTGTTGTTGTTGTTGTTGTTGTTGTTGTTGTTTTTGTTGTTGCTGTTGATGTCTGCCTGGCTGCTCCCAGTTGAAACACGAAACAGGAAGACACATGGCCGGCAAAAAGGCAACGGCAACGGCAACAGCAACAGCAACGGCTAAAAACAACGAATGCCGCACAAAGAGGCAAGAAGCGATGTGCGGTAATAGAAAATGTCGAAATAGACATGAACAACAACAACAATAGCAACAACAACAACAACAACAACAACAACGACAGCAACAAATACAAAAGCAACACAAAATAGAAGAGCCTCACAGCCGAGCCAAAACCAAAAGCTAAAATGAAAAATTATAAAGCAGAGAATCTTTTTAAAGTGACATCAATGCACACCTGAGATACCCTGTAATTTGTGAATTAAAAACATAAACTTTCAGAAGTTAATATGAAATGTGAACATTTAATTTTGATATTTTAATTTTATTTTTTAGTTGATTTACATAAATATTATCCAATTATTAACTGAGGCATTCATTTATTATTTTATTAAAAGATGATTAAATATGAAGTAAGCAAAATTGCATAAGATTTGCGTTGACCTTTGGCATCAAAGCGTTAACAGTAATTAAATAATTGTGTGAAATTTCAAATTAAAAACCATATTATTTGGATTTCAGATGCAACACTCCAATTTTTGTACGAAAAAAAAAAACAAAATCAGCAAAGCAAAATAACCTTCAATTATGAACGAAAAGCTTTATTTTTTAAGTAATTTAAATTTATTAATAACATTTATATTTTTAACAAATTATACATATAATAAATAAAAAGAATTTAAGTCAATTTCTAAGTAAATTCAGAGATCTTAATAATCTGCCTCACAAGCCAATAAATTAAATTTTTTTCAGGGTATACGCATGAAACTTGAGCGCTGAAACATAGAAATGGAAATGGGAATTGGAGTGATCGATGTTGCCAGAGGTGAGAGTTGAATCTGAAAACCGAAGCGGACTGACAGCAAATGTTACACAGAGCTACAAGGTGGAGGCAGCAGTAGTAGAAGAAGAAGAAGAACTCACCTGCGCATTATGGGCAACGGCAACGTGAAGCGTCCATCGCTCATCATTGGTGCGCCACCCGGCAGTGGCACCGTCGATATCACAGACGCAAGCGGCGGCGGCGGCGGTGGTGGCAGCGAAAGCGGCAGTGGCAGCGGCAACGTTTGGACCGCTGCTTGCGACTGTGCTACTGCTGGTGGTGGTGGCAAAGGTGGTGGTGGTGCAACACCGGCGGACAGTGCGCTGTACGGCGGCGGATAATGGCTGTGCAGAATATCCGGCAGAAGAGCACGTGTCAGGCCTAAGGCAGCCGGATGCGGATGCGAATGCGGATGGGGATGCGGATGGGGATGATGCAAGTGGGGCGGTGGATGCAACGGCGGTGAGTGCCGCTCCACGTGCAGCCGACGCGGATGGTGTGGTGGCAATTGTTGCTGCAACTGCAACTGTTGCTGCTGCTGCTGGCGACGTTCGCGACGTTCCCGTCGACGTTGCTCGCGTGTGCGCAACTGTTGCTGTTGTTGTTGTTGTTGCTGAGAAGAGTTGCTGTTGTTGTTGTTGTTGTTGTTGTTGGTGTTGGTGTTGCTTAGATCATCGGTTTGGCATTCGGTTGAGGTGAAAGTGCGTGTTGTTGGCGAAAGATTCACATTGATTACTTTGACACTGTTGTTATCAGCACTGGTCACATTCACACTACTATTATTATTATTATTATTATTATTATTATTATGATTATAGCTAATAATATTATTTATATTATTACTGTTGCTTACACTGGCACTGACAGCAGCAGCATGTTGCACATCCACATTCGTATTATTATTATTATTATTATTATTATTATTATTATTTAGCTTATTTTGTACACTTGCACTAAACACTTTGGCTCCGGGCACACAATTATTAATTGCAACAATGCTGCTGTTGCTGTTGTTGTTGCTGCTGTTAATTTTCTTGTTACTATTGGGGGTGTTGCTGATGCTGTTGCTGCTGTTGTTGTTGTTGTTGCTGCTGTTGTAGTTGCAATTCACAACGCAAACACCGTTGTTGTTGTTGACGATGCTCGACTCTTGAGCTGTGCTTGTCGCTGTTGCCGTTGTTGTTGTTGTTGTTGTAACTGTTGCTATTGCTGTTGCAGTAGTGCTTGTGGGCGAAGCAACACAAACCTGATTACCGTTGTTAGTACCGTTATTGTTGCTGCTGTTGTTGTTGCTGTTATTATTGTTCACTTGAATCGTTAGACTTGGCTGTCGCTGACAGGACTTTGTTGCTGGCTGCAAAATTGCAATGTTGCTGATGCTTTTGGCCTTGCTGCTGCCCCTGTCAGCATTGCTGAGAAAGACGCTGCTGTTGTTGTTGTTGTTGCTGTTGCTACTGCCAACTGTTTGTGTTGCTGCCGTTGCAGTAAGCAGTGTCTGCGGTGGCGGCGGTGGCGTCTCTGCCACCACATTCAAACGCATCTTACCCACTTCCCTATCGATATCGATGTCGATATCGCTATCGGTATCGGTATCGTTGTCGTTACTCTGACTGAGGCGATGCTCGAAGAGACTTTCACTCGCGCGAAATTCGGCATACAAACGTTCGAGTTCTGCCAAACATTTGTTGGGCAGCAGCGCGTCGCTGCTGCTGTTGCCGCTACGACACGAATTGTAATTGTGGCGCCCCCGCGTTAACCAAGACGACAATGTGTTGTTGTTGCAATTGTTGTTATTGTAATAACCGTTTCTTAGACGCGCGTTCGTTGTATACGCGCCGAACGAACTCGAGAGACTGATCGTTGCCGAACTAAGCTCAATTGAACAACCACTGGTCACGGCAGCAGCTGCTCTCTCCGCTGGTTCTCTCTCGGCAGCTGTTCTCTCCGCAGCTGCTCTTTCTGCTACAGTTGGGCTCACGCTCATTGCTGCCTGCTCTCTACGAGAGCGACTGCGAGAGCGACTTCGACTGAGAGTGCGATAGTGTACTGCTGCTGCAGCACAGGAAACAGGTTGATTGACCTGAACTCCGACAGCGACTGCAACTGTGCCTGTTTCCTCGTTTGCTCTTGTTGTTGTTGTTGTCGCTGTTTTTCTTTTTGCCATTTCTTGCTCATCTTGAACGTCGCTGGTTTCTCGGTCCTCGCCTTCGTCTTCGTCTGTGTGTCTGTTTTCATTGATAATGTAATTGGCTCTGCTGTCGATTTGATTTTGTGCACTTTGTTGTGATATTACATTCGTTGCTTTTGCCGTTATTTCAGTTTCTGCGTCGCTTGCTGTTTGCGTAAATAATGCGCAATTCTACAAAACAGGAGAGAAATATACAAAAAACGTCAGCTTTACATTAATCAAATGACCAGATTTAAGTTTCAAGTGCTAATTAGTGTTAATTGCTGGGGCGACTTAGCCACTGGCCAAAAGCAAAAAAAAAAGAAAAGGTGGCAGCCACAACACAGGACCAAGTCAGGATATGGCAAACAGGCGCATAAATGTGCGCTTAATTGAATTAATTAAGCCAACGCACAATCATAAAATCGTCACAAGTCTTGTTGTTGTTGCTCCTGCCTGGCGTCTGCATGCTGGCTGATAAAGTTATTGCTGCTCTTTCTCTCTTTTTCTCGCTCTCTCTCATTTTTTGTCTAATGTATTAGAGATGAGCGCTTGTCGTGCTTTGCAAATGTTTTATCGTGTGTCAGCATAACAACACAACATGTAATTTAAATTTAAAATCCAAGAGAATTAATGTAATATTATTTTTTCCATGGTGACTGATAAAATTGTTGCTGTTGTAGCTGCATGATTTGCGCTTGCTCTCTCTCTGTTTCCTGTATTAGAGATGGCGCTTGTGGTGATTGCTAAGGAACATTTTGAATGTCAACCTACACACAACAATTTAATTCGGAAATTCAAGTGAAGTACTATTAAATTATATGTGCTTTTATAAGAGAACCAATGCTATTTGCTTATATTATTCGCATCAAGACTGTTCATCGTTCAACTTGAAAACTAAATCTGAAAGCGACGCCATCTCTGCCAAATCGCTGTCAAATCCTCATCCACATAATGTGGGCTCTAAATAACTGTTGGTGCGTACGTGAGTGCGTGCGCTTTAGTGTGTGTGTGTGTGGGTTCTAATTATGTTACGCTGTGTTACTTGCATTAATTACGTCACAGAAATATAATGTGATTTACTGTTAGCTCAACTGCTGCTGTTGCTTTTACTGCTGCTGTTGACTTATTGTTCTAGGTGCTGCTGGATTGCCTTTGTCATTGTTGCTGTTTTTGTATTGCTATTGCTGTTCACTCTTGTGCAATGTTTCGTTAGCGATAGTCTGTTGATTGTTGCCCCTAGTTGCAATCATTAGAGCCCCAAAAAGCAACTCAACTTCATATTCAATGATATTTGTAATGAGCGGTTTTCTGTGCACATGGCTACATTTCGAGGTTAAATAGCATTATGCGATATAATAGTTTAAGTCAAAATTATCCCCAGGGGATCAATTAATGTGCCACAATATGTGTGTCATTTATTTTAGTACTCAGAACCAGTCTTAAGCTGATCAAATTATGAAATGTTGCAACTTTGTAACAAAAGCTCGAAGCGCAAAATAATGAGACACATGATAATGTACCCCGACTACCCCTACCCAATTTTCTGTTGTCTACCCCTATCTGCCTGTCACTTGAGGAGGCGACAGCCCAGCTCTGTTCGTATCTGCATATGGCACACATCCATATATTCAAATGCACTTGTGTGTGTGTGTGTGTGTTATTTACTTAGTTTAGTTTCGTCTTTGTTCTTTGTTCATTGCTTTGTGGTCAATTTCCCATTTCGCTGGGGCAAACAATAGAAAAAACAAAAACAAAATTATGATAGTAGCACAGATATAAAATGTAAATGCATATTTACGAGTCCCGCAGTCTCAATATAACGGAATAACATGACAACATTCCCCGCACGCAACCCGAATTACTCATACCCCTGCAGCACTCTTGAACCGATAGCGAGACCAATTACGATGCCAGTGTCGATGTTGATGCTAGGAGACATCTGCCACTGTCTCCCTCTCCCTCTCTTACTCTTTCTCTTTCTTGTTCTTTGTCTCGTTCTGCCTGTCATTGGCTCGGCTTTGGAATCGAAGCCGCGGGGTGGCACTCAAGGGCCTAAGTGAAACATTAGCTCTTATCGAGCGCTGTGGCAGTCAATCGAGTCGCTCGATAATGGAGCCCCTGATGTCAGCCTTGACATCAAATTTGATGGCGCCACATTAGGAGTCCAAGTGCGCAGTTGAGGGTGTTGCGCCACCAAGGTGACAATTTTATGTGACCCCCGACAGACAGAAGTGCTGTGTTATACAATACATAAAAAGCCTAACAGCTGCGTAGACAGTTAATAAGCGCTAATATCGTGTATATATAATATATAAATTTAATAATCAAATCCATTATGATAACAATGTCTGTCTTTACTGCCTTTGCCTTTAATAAGTGTTATCGATATTAATCGAAGCATCTGCCACTTAAGGGCTGTGCATGATTAAAGAGAAATGTATATTTATGAGACTATTTTAGTTAGGCAACAAGTTCCATTTATATTAATATACAGCAAACTTTCGTAGAATTTAAAGATAACTTAAAAAAAATGACATTTGGAGAATCTGCTTCATATATCAAATAGCTAAGCTAGTTCAAATAATCCCTTATGAGCGCAATCTTTCACTTCATCATTTTACCTAGAGCTTAAATCGATTTATATTGTTATACAACAGACTTTCGTCAAATTTAAGATAAGGGTATTTTTTTGATAGATGTAATAACCTAAGAACTATTTAATAATTTTTATTTTATATATCAGCTAGCTAAACTAGTTAAACTAATCACTTAGAACCGGCGATTTATATCGATAGACTTACCTGCGATATGTAATCGTCTGTAAAGGAGCGCACTATGCGCTCAGCGGGAACATTTGCCGTTAGTTTGAGTTGATCATCATCATCATCTTGCTGAGTGGTTTTAGTTGTTGTTGCTGCTGGGGATCGTTGCGATCTATCACATTGTATAATGTTCGGCTGGACGGGAGCCAAGCTTGCCCTGGCCGCGCCCACGCCGGAGACACTCGCCTCGTAGAGGGACTCGTACGAGGGTGGCTCCGTGATGGCCGTAGCCGCCGAGGAACACCATTGGGTGAGTGTGTGCGCCGGACTGCCATAGTAGGATGGATACGAGTAGCGATTTCTATGGCCGCCACTCGAACCTACTGAATGGGCGGCCGTCTTGGCCGCCTCCAAGGCGCAACCACTTAAACTAAAATTGGGAAAAGGCACGGGGAGAGCTGCTGTGGCTGCTGGTGGCGGTGGTGGTAGTGGTAGTGGTGGTGCAAGTGGTGCTGGTGCTGGTGCTACGGTTAGGTGGCTCAGAGCAGCACTGTTGCTGCTGCTGCTGATGCTGGAGCTGGTCTCGTAGCAACTGTGCGATTTGCGCAGCTTGTAATTGAGTCGCTCATCGTCGTCCTCCTCATCCGTGGAGCTGGCCGTTGGCGTTGTCCGCTCATAGGGCGTCCACAGCATCGAGGAGAGCGCCTCCTCAACGTCCGGCGGCCGATGTTGCTGGGCGTTGCGGTGCGAGGGCAAGCCCAGCCCCTGGCTGGACACATTGCGTTCCGACATCGACATCGACATGGACATGGACATGGACATGGACATCTCTGCTGTGTGGACATTGCTTGCAGTTTAGGCTCCTTGTTGAATCGAAGCAGGCGGTCGATGGTGATGCTGTTGGCCTGTCTCCCTTGGCCGCATGCTGAGCCAAACCCCTAGGAACCAAAAGAAAAGAACGGTAAAAGTGTAACTGTAACTGTAATCGGTTGTCGTGTTAAGGGAAACTTTTAACTAAGCAAATTCGACTGACAAATTAAATGCTTAGAAATTTTGTACAAATTTTCAGAGAACTAGCAAACTTTTTAACTGGCCAACTCTTGAGCCTTTTATTTTCCAATTTGATAAATTGCGATTAAAGCATTTCAATTCTAAGGAGATGCCAAATAAAATGTATAAGAGAGAGAGAGAGAAATAGAGAAATAGAGAATTAAAAGCAAAAGACACGAAACATGAAAAACAAGCTTCCGTTTTGTGGGCAAAATATATGCAGAAAAGTTTGCGACGTAAAACTTTTTGGCAGCCTCTTTTGCTAGCCGGGGGCAATACACTCTGCACCCTGCACCCGACCCCTATGCCATCCCTATACCAAACAACCACGCCACCATTTCCTGTAAAAAGTTTGCCACACACACACACACACACATACACACCTACGTAGATAGTTGCTGGGATATGTAGGCTGCAGCTTTCAGGACTGAGACTGCTTCTTATTCGGTTATTCGTATTAGAAAGACTCTTTTGGCCAAGTTTAAAGTTGACTGCCAATTTTCGGTTCGAGCCAAAAACTGGCACAGAAAATGGCTTAACAGCCATCGGACTAAACGGCCAGACATTGAAACGGAAATGGTTGCCCATAAGCGTCACTCGAATCCATTGCTGTTGATATTGTTGTTGTTGTTGTTGTTGTTGCTGTTGTTGCTGTTCTTCTCGATGCTGACTGCCATTCATGCAACAGCAGAAGCAGCGGCTGCAGTGGCAGCAGTGGCAGCAGCATTTACTGCACACACAATACCCGAATGTGTGCGGCGTTTATGTGCGGCATATCATGATAATTGCCAGTAGATGATAACAATATCATTCAAATGGAAAACTACATTTTGTTCAGCATATCTATATAGAATTTTAAAGGCTATATAAACGTTTATACGTGGCATACCATGATATCATACTGTGTACACTTATCATGATAATTGCCAGTATCATTCAAATGGAAAAATACATTTTGTTCAGCATATCTATAAACGTTTCTACGTTACATATCATGATATCATATTCCGCACACTTATCACGATAATTGCCAGTAGATGATAAAAAAAATAAAAACTATATTTTGTTGAGCATAGCTAAAATGCAAAATAAATCATGATAACTTTTTATCATTCCGCTCAAGTCACGTTTGTACAGTTATCAGGTTAAGGGTCAGCGCATAAGCCACCAGCAGAGCGATACAGAGAGAGAGGAGGAGAGGCAAAGAGAGACGAAACGAAGTGAAACTCCTTGTTGGCTGCTACCAAAACTAAAGTTTTATGTGTTGCATATCCTAAGGCGCTTTGCTGCTCTAATTTTTTTTCTCCACTTTTCTGTTAGCCTCCTTTTTTCTGGGTATTTTCAGTTTGCCACCATTGGTTCTGATGTTTTTGTTATGCTTAAATAAAGATTTGTGTTAGTGTGTTTTATTGTGTGGCTGTTGGTGTGTTGCCACTGCAATTGTTGTTGCTGCTGTTGTTGTTGTTGTTGTTGTTGGGGCGCACTTGCCTTGTGTTTGCTCAGCAAGTTTATGTGCATTGCTGGCCTTCATTGTTGTCATTCCCATTGTTGTCGTTCGGCCCAAAAGGGAAGAAGCAAGGCGCCAGCAAGGGGCAACACAAAAGGCAGCCACATTGAAAGCCAGCACACAAATTAATATGTGCAACAATTGAGATTGTGTGCCAGAGTGTGTGTGTGTTTGTGTGTGCGCGTGTGTGTTTGTGTGGGTGTAGTACTTGTTATATTCATGTTACCTACTTTTGTGAGCGTTTAATTAACAACAAGTTTGCGCCTCGTATACAATACAAACAAAGTGCCAAAAGCAAAGCCGAAGCCTTGAAATCTTCAACATTTTTAGCGTAATTACAAAAAATTTATGAATATGAGCTATAAATTTTGTAGATTATGAAATATTGCCGGGATTACATATAGAAATATGTATATGTGACCTGATTTCCTTTGCTGCTTTACTTTTTAAATGTGACTGATTATTCTTTATTTAATTTATCGCAATAATTGTCAAGTTACACATAAAAATTAAAAAAAAAAATATATTGTAGAATTATTCAATTCTATTAATAAAATAAAAATAATGTTTCTCCAATCCACCACTGTTTTCACAGAATTCAAATGCTTCCACTTCATAAGACTGTCAAGAAAATCTGTTAACATTTTAAAGAGAATTCCTTACCACAAAATTGTATTTTATGGCTTTCAAGATGCGTCACCTTGTGGAAAAGAAAACTTCGACGGCAAAGGAAAAATAACGCCGTAAATCACAAACGCAAATAAATAATAAAAAAATACTTGAAAGAAAAAAAAAATATTAAAAGGAAAATCAAATGTAAATATTTTTTTTTTACAAAGTTCTGGGCCAAGGCAATAGAAAAATGGCTGGAGAAAACACGGCGCAATGTGAAAAAAAAATATTACGCAAATGAGCAAAAATTTGGCTCAGACGGAAATTCAATAAAATAATTTAAGTAAATAAAAATTGCAGAGTGTCCCAGAAAGTTTCATAGACGCTTTTCCATTTCATATACCAATTTTTTGTTATATAATTTTATATATATTTTTTAATAAAGTCGTCGATGGTATAAAAATTGTTGTAAAAATCTTGTAATAATATTGTATAAAATTGATCGACTTTAAGCAAATTAGTCTCACTTGAATATTGAAAAATTTTTGTTAATATATATCGATTATTATCAATATTTTATCAACAATTGATACTATAGTTAATCAGTCAAAAGTTGATGTTGTTGTCAATCAGAAAAAGAAAGTTGATTTATTAAATTTATTAATTTTATAAAGGGCATAAAATATTCGTCAAACCCAAAAAATATATTTTTTTTATTCTTGTATTTATTTTTATTTGACTAGATGTGCGTCGCTCAATCAAGTTGCAAAGTGGCAAGGGCGCCGGGATGCCGTGTCCAGGAGGAACTTTTTTTCCGCCAAGGAATTGAGCACGCAAAAAGTTGGTGGCAGGCGTTGCCATTGACAGCGCTTGTGGCACATACATTGGAGCAGGAGGCTGGCAAAGGCAAATTTTGCTGCCAGTATGTTTGCAAGGCAAACAAACTTTATCTAATTAAAGAAACACGTGTCACAGACACGCCCCTACTCCCCAAACAGCTTGCCCCAGCCCAGCCCAGCCCCTATTCACAATCATCGTTATTTGGTTGCCATCTCAAATGACTTCTTCGTCATCGTCATCGACATCGACATGGCCAGTGTTATTGCCATTGCCATCGTTAGCTCTCCATCGACATCGACATCTTCATCTTGTGAGCTGCTTTGCATTGATGTCGCACTCGAAATGGCCTTTGATGTGCTGCCCCCCTCCGCCCTTTGCCGCTGCTTATTTTGCATTTGCCGTCTCGACATATCCCCAGTTGCGTATCCTCTGAACGAAAGTGCTTTGCCTCCTCTAGGCCTGTCCTCTGTCTAACGTCTCTAGCCTGTCTGCTCATGGGTCTAAGCTTGGTGGGCCTGGGAGTCTGTGAGTCTGTGTGAGTGTCGAGTGCCTTTTGAGTTGTTTGTCAATATGTACACCATTATTCAATCAATATATTGACACACATTTCTGTCGTCGTCCTCCTACCACACACAACAGCAAGCAATCACCCCCCCAAACCCTCACACGGCAGCCAAGTGCCGCTCTTCAAGTCGCACCCCGCAGCCCACTTTTCTGTCCCATCCCCTTTCTGGCCAAGTGCTAATCGCAAACAAAGTAGTTTTTGCTTGAGTTCCATTCCATTTCGATTTCATTTGACGAGTTCATTCTCCCATTTTATGGCTCATGGCTGTTTGGCGTTTCGTCTTCATTTTCTCGATCCCCTCCCCTACCCTGCACTAGCCTTCTCTATTTTCGACTCCTTTGGCTTCTGTATATTTTTTTTTCGTCTTCGATTGATTCCGCCGTACTTTGACACACTTCCATGCCAGCGGGCCCCAGGGACATTCATTTCCGCTTAACTATTGTGCCTATTCGATGTGGCACGGCAAACCCCTTAAATTGAATTTGTTGCCCGCTTTTATTTGCACATGCGTCACCAGTTTTCCCCATTTCCCCCATTTTCTTCTTGCTTCTTGTTTTCTTCATTTTCTATTTTTTTTTTTTAAATTTAATTCAATGCTTTTCGTTTGGCCAATTGAAAACATTTTCGCTGTAACTAAGACGAAGGCCTTGGAAATTCGGTCAGCGGATTTGCCAGAAGTCAATCGAAAATTAACATCGGACTCAGTCAGTCAGTCAGTCTGGAATCGTTTAAGCCATTTAGGCATTGTTTATTTACGCGAGGATCATTTAAGCCAAGGACCTGCATCTAATTGAAATCCGTTTAATAAAGCCCCTTGAGCAAGGATTCGAATTTTAATATTGAAGAGAGGCAAATCAAGCAATCAAATTAATTAAATGGGTATAATATAAATTTAATTTTAATTTAATTTACACAACTATTAATTAAATGGGTATAATATAAATTTAAATTATTGCTTGTTCTATTTATATTTTGTGATGTTAGTCAACAATTTTGGAGCGACTATTTTGGGGTAAATATATAAATAAAAACAAACAAGCTTTTTGCCTTTGCCCAAATTAGAAATTATTAAATAACATTGAATTTGATAATTTAAATGGAATTGAATTGTTCAAATATATTAATTTTATATATGCTAATTATGCCAAAAACATTATTTAAAAAAATAGCTCAACATATCACCATAATGCTTTCATTTTATTTATTTATTTATTTTGTTCAAAATTAAAATTAAATTGAACTGTTCTCATATATTCATTTTATGTCTACTAATTTTGCCAAATATATTATTTTCAAAAAATACCTGAACATATCAACATTATTAAATTAAATATCATATTATTTAATTTTATTAACGTATTATATTTTCTTATGTAAATTATTTAATATATTTATTAGATTTTATTTTATTTATTTATTGTATTTATTTTATTTATTTATTATTTACTTATTTTATTCATTTATTGTATTTATTTTATTTATTTATTATTTACTTACTTTATTCATTTATATTATTTATTTAATTTACTTATTTTATTCATTTATTGTATTTATATTATTTATTTAATTTACTTCCTTTATTATTTATTAATTATTTAATGTGAACTAAAAAAAAGCACATTTTTTTTTGTACAAACACTTAAAATTCATAAATGCGAAATTCACTCAAACTTTTGCCGGTTGTGTACCCAAAAAAAAAAGTCAACACCAAATTCAAGTTATGAACTAACTATAAACAAGCTGGCTAACAGGCAACTAGCAGCTGGACAGTTAAGTGCTGCTCTTGCTTTGGCCGTTGTGCAACTTACCTCAAAACGCAGTCCAGGCAGGTGGCAGGCGGCAGATGGGGCACAACTAAGAACTTTAAGGCAGTTTTAACACTTGCGACAACTTGCTGCAAGACCTTTTTTTTTATATATATATAGGTTTTAAGGGAGCCTGCCTTGCTGCAGCTAAAGTTGCCCTTCGCTGCAAGTCGGTGCCAGTTGCAAGTACTTGGCTTAATTATGCTAAAAGCTGGCAACAACTTTTGCGCCACCTTCGTGGCCCGTCGACTAGATAAATGAATATTTACACGGGCGGCAAGCGAGGACAGCAATCTGACAGCTGTGGGACTAGTATGTTGTCAATGCCAAAGCCATTAAGTTTGTGGCACGTTGTTAGTACGTACAACCACTCGTTAAGTACATATGCAGCTTATGGTTTCCCTCATTTAGTTTAAACACACACAAAATGCAATAAAATGCCACGCACAACAAGTTGATAATTTGCCGTATGGGCCAACGCGACGTATGCGTAATGTTTCGATTTTATTGCGTCAATTCGCAATTTTGAAAAATTTGATTGGACGCGAACAATTCACACAACGGTTGCTGCAGCGACGCGTACAAACGGACTGTCAATGTTGGCCCAAACAAACCCGTTTCAATCCCAACAACGAACTGCGAACTTGACTTTAATGGAAGGCCCGAAAAAAAACTCAACATAACGTCGCACATTTTGGTGAGTCGACGCAGTGTGTTGCACGTGCAACGGCGGCATTTTCCAGTCTCTGCCACAGCCAGTGTGTGTGGCAAAATGTTTGTTTACATTTTGCCACAGCAGCAGCAGCAGCGGCAGGCATTTTTCAGGCAACTTTTGGGGCAGCTGTGATGTGCCATCAATTTGGTGCTCAAACTGGAAATTGTGCTAAAATATGACTTGCATTCTGGGGATATCCTTAGACGTCTAACTGCCTATCGATATATATAGGACATCTATTCCGGTATTTGTCTTAGCCGGGCTCCTGGTTCCCAGCAGTTTAGATGCAAAATTGAGCAACAAGCTTGTTAAAAATACGTGCAGAATATTAAACAGTTGCCGCAAACAGTTGCACATACTCACAACGGCAACTCAGCTGCTGCTGCTCTTGCAACGTGCAACATGCCACATGCCACATGCCAGACAACACCTCATACATATTTATAGAGTTCTTAGGGTTTTGCCTGCCATGAATATTCTCACTAATTTGCTGCCAATTGAATTTGACTTTTGCAGATGGCACAACTCATTTTTGATTCGCTCATGAACGTGCCACAATTATTACAACATTTTTTTTCACAACCATTGAACAAGCGCAATGAATTATGAATTCTATAAATTCTATAAATTTTTAGCTAAGATTTTTTAAAATTAAAATTCAATTAAATTCTATGGATTTTATCTTTTATTAAATGTGTAAAGAAAGCTTTTTACAAATTAATCTTTTGTAGCATTTTATTCAACTAATTTTCATTCTAATTCAAGACGAATAAAAAAATTTATAAAAAATTGAGGAAGTATATTAAATTAATATTAAATATTGTAATGCTTAACAAATTTTAAATACATAAAAGTAATATACAAAAAAAATGGTTTTAGTAAATATTAAAAACTTTAGCACGTTTGCAACTTGAATTATATTTTGACACTATTTTAAATTGTAGACTGAATGGTTGCTTCTTGCACATTGTCTTTGACACACACACAGCACACACACACACACACAACACACACACACACACACACACACACACACACACCGCACACACTCTTTCGCTGCAGTTGTTAAACAAATTGAAGCTGCTGAACAGTCGGCACAGCAAATTTTTTATTGGCAAAACTTTTTTAATTATCATTAATGAACATGAAGTGCGCTGTGTGGCATGTGCTGACCGAAGCACCAACAACAACAATAGTAACAAGAACAACAGCAACAACAACAACAACAACAACAAACATTGGCAACTTTCGCAATGCAATTATTTTAATGTTCAATGATGTTGCAGCTTGGCAGCCATCGCAATGATTTATTGCCTGGGACCTCGCTGAAGTTCCCAGTTTGAGTTTGCCTTTGGCTTTGGATTTGGCTAAGGTCTTGCTATGAGTTTGAGTTTGCGTTTGTATCTGGCTTTGGGTTTGGGCCAGTTGAGTCTTAGGGGGGGGGTCTTGTGCCCAGGCGCACGCCATTCATTGTGTGAAAGTTGGCAGTGCTGGCAATTAGACGCTGACTGGACTGGGTTGGCAAGGGGGGGGCCAAGTCAAGGGGGCATCCAAGCCAAGCTGATAGTCCATAAAACAGCGTTTATGCCTAATGCATTATAATGGCCATGCCGCTGAGTACTTGCGTTCAAGTTTTATGGGCTTGGCGTGACAGATTCGTTTTATATTTATTTTATATTATAATACAAGTGAGCAAAATGTGCAATTTGTCAAGTTATTGAAAGTTTCAGTTGTCACAACAAAAAAATAATATTTGCTAAACTTGAACTACTATAATAATAATAGAAAAAAGTTAATGGTTCTTGGTCATTCCCTCAATAAATTATGCGTATAAAGTAATTTTCCTGTGATTTATGCGCACTTCAAAACAATTTGCCGAATTTGCTGCCCTCTGCCAACCCACACTTAATGTGATATATCATATCGATAACATATAATTTTAATATGGAAACAAGTAAACAAACACACGCATGAATATCTATCTGAAGCACACACACACACACACACGTGCACACACACACATAGAGACATTGTGCTATCTATAAATGCCACACAATTGCAGCGCACTTGCCGCAAAAACCCCATTTTCATTTCCATCTCATTTTTGCAACCCTGTTTTTTTTTTGTAATAGCAGCAGAAAGAGGCCTAAACCACGCCAAGAAAAAAAGGAAGAGGAAATAAAACAGGGAACACATGACCGGACCCAGACTGAGACCCAAGCCGGGACCCGTACCATTTATGACATATGCGCGTGAAAAGACACACACACACACACACACACACACACACACACACGCACTCATCGACCTGAGGTGGAGCAGGGCACCCCAGTGGCAAAAAAACGACGTGGCTTTAAAGTGATTTTGCAAGCGTGTGGCAACCACAACGCTGCCACCACCAGCGGCAGCAGCAGCATCAGCTAGAGGCGAGGTTTTTACTTTTACGTTGCCATAGTTGCACGGTAAATGGTTGTATCAGAATCGGTAGCCACGCAACTCTCAACACACACACACATACACACACACACATTCGAATCGCTTCTTTTATGAGAAGTCGTGACGGCAACGGCTATGGCTACGGTTGGCTGTCCGGAACGAAGGTGTACGGCGCATTGGTAGCCGTAAAATAGAACACGGGTTACAAGGCGAAGCAGCGAGAAAATGAAAGCCAAGAATTGCAATAAAACATAAAAATTGCTGACTTCAATTCGTTTGCCATTTGGGTTTTTCGTTTCATTTTCCCTTTTTTTTTTTTTGCTCTGCTGTTTTTCCTTGCCTCAAATGTCTGCCCCATTGTAAAGACCGAAAGTGTGTGTGAGGGTGCAAGTATGTGTGTGTGTTTGTGGTGTTGTGCGTGCTGCTGTCGGCAAAGCTGCGACCGCGTTTTTTTTTTTTTTTTGTATAATATTTTATTAGGTTTTATTTGATTTACACTTGTTTTCTGTTGAAATATTCCGCCCTCGAGGCAAGTGTGTGTGTTGTGTGTAAGGGGTTGGGTGTGTGTGTGTGTGTGTGTGTGCACACTTCCTGGCAATCTATAGCAGAGCAAGTACTGCACTTAGTCATCTCAAATTTGGTACTGCAAAATCAGTTGTAAGAAGAAATAGTGATCTATGCACCGCAAAAGCAAAAGGCAAATGTTAGAAATTGATTATGATATGCTTTGGGGAGAGTCCTTTGAAATACTGCTTGTATAGTGTGAAAAGGACATAAAGTGCAGCAGCAGGATTTCATTTCATTTTGCTCAAGCTCAGTACAGTTAATACCCTTATGGTTGAGCTGACTTTACGAGCCATTTGCCATTTGCCAGTTGCCAGTTGCCAGTTGCCACACTCAGCTCAGAGTACAAAAGTAAAGCAGTTCGCTGCGCAAAGCTTAAGTTCAATTAATTATGCACAGAGATGCAGGAGAGCAAAAGGATTTTAATTAAATTTTTGTCGAAGAAGCAGCTCAAGTGTCTCTATCTCTCTTTTTCTCTCTCTCTCTCTGTTCAGCCCTGCATAATTGCTTTCTATTTTGCTTTTGCAATTTGTTTCATTTTATGCCTGAGCTGCAGTTGTAAGGCTCTTAATTTAAGCCGAAAATTGCTAATTGCAGTTTGGTAGTGGCACAGTTCCAGCCAAACTGATCGAATGCCATTTATTGGCCTTGCTTAACGCCCACTTAAGTCTCTTCCAGTGCTCACCTTGACACACTGAGCGACTCCTAACCTGACCAGAACCTAAGCTAAATCCCGAGCTGAGTTGGCTTGCCCCACATTTGCCCCAGCGGCGCATGTTGTGGCTAAGCTGGCGAGATAAGCTTTATTAGTTTAGGCACACTGCAAACCAGGTGCGGCTCCAAATCCGGATGAAAAGCACCTGAATGCCTGAATGTTCATCAAACTGTGCATGTTTCGCTGCATGCAAAAAAAAAGAGGGGAAAAATTGTTAAGTCTTTTGACTGCAGGGCCTAACTGCCAACTGCTGGTTGCCAACTCGTGCATAGCTTGTTAGCCAAGGTGTTAATGAGTGCGATAAGCTTGAGATTAAAATATACATAATTTAACATGTTTGCCAGCTTGGACTAGGACTGACTCGGACTGTGGACTGAGGAATGTGTGTTGTATTCAATGAGCTGCTGTGTGTGTTTGCCCAGGCTGGGGCAGGCTGAGGCTCATGTGTCAAGCGTGCCACTCAATAACAATAAATTCACCTAACTTATGTTTGCCCCAAAAGCAACAATATCCCTTGCCGCAAATGCCCCAGGCAACAAATAACCTACGACTAAAACAAACCAATTTCAAACAGCTCTCATTTTCCATTCGAGACTCAATCGATTTATTCCTGAACCCAACTGCAAATTATAATTATTTCGGTTTATTTGTTTAATGTTGACTAAACTTTAAAAGTTGACAATTTTTAGAATAAATTTTAAGTGATAGGAAAACAGTTGAAATTATTTTCAAGTGCCTTTTTACTTTATGAGATATCGTTCTAGGTTTATAACTATTGCAAAATTTAAATAAGTGTTAAAAAATAATTAAATTAACCTTAAAGATTTTCTTCGCTGGGTGCTCGAATCAGTTGAAAGAGGAGAAAATTCAACAGCATTTTTTTTGTTGCCTTTTAAAGAAATTTAAACTTCCATTTGAGAAAGACAAAATAAGTACACAAAAATATGCATATTTATTTTTTTATATCCAAGCAATTCTTTTTAATATTTTGAAACATTGGAATTTCTGAGAGCACAATTTATGTTTGTAGTTGTTTGAACTGTTCTCGTATTTTATGTTTTGCATACAAATTTGCTTATCTACTCCGAAATGGCATTTATTTGTGCACTTCATTTCTAGATTTATTTATTCTGCAAAGCATTAGAAAATTTCAACAAATGCCTAAAAAATTTTTATTTTCTACTCGTCATCATAATATCTACAGATATAACTTATTTCAGCTGCCTGGCAGAGTAAATAAATGACACAAATGCATAAGCAAAATGATAGCAACAACAATAAAATCTCAAAATTTCCACAAAATTGGTGCGATTTATAGTTGCAATGCAAATGAATTGCAACCAATGCAAAACACTCGAAATTTATTGATTATTTAAACGATAAATCAGTCTGCAGACAAAGTTCGACTTTAAGATAAAAAAAAAAAAAAACAGCATCACACTTTACACAAGACTCAACGGAATTAGGGTCAAAACTATAAAACATGCAAAGCACTGGCAAACAGGCAGGAACCTGGCGAACCTGGCGAACCCGTAGTCTGCAATCCCCGTATTCTCGTGTCCGTCACAGACACCGACACTGGATAGGAGCCCAAGCCCGGAGCTGTAACTGGAGCTGAAGCTGGTGCTGGTTGCCAGCTAACCTGGTCAGCTGGTGTTTTTATTAGTTTTACATGTTCGCAACTGTGTTGCCAGCTGTTATAAGGAAGCGACTGAAGCTAACCGCACACTCAATTGGGTTGGCCTTGTCCCCTCTCCTGTCACCGCCTTTTGACTTTTGCATATGACTCGTTGTCTAGCAACATGACTGCACTCGAAAAATTGAACGAAAATTGCAAGAACATTAAAAGTGTATGATTTTCAAGTTTATGTTTGTGTAGCAAGCCATTTTTATATTTGATTTTCTGCTAGTTAAACTAATAATTTATCTAAATAAAATAATCCACTCACCTTTTTAAGAAAGTATATATCTAATTTCAGTATTTTTCTTTTCTAAAGTCCAGTACAGAATTTTTTAAAATTATATAAAAAAAGGCACAGATTTATGTTAAATAGAAATATATTATAAAAATAGAAAAAGCAGTTTATATATTGGGTTTTTGCCACTTAAACTAATAATAGATTTTAGTCGTTTATTACCACAACTTATTATTTAGAAAGTATATTTATAATATTATAGTTTTATCATTTCTAAAGTTCAGTATAACATTTTTTAAAATTATATAAAAAAAAGCGCAGATTTATATTATATAGAAATATATTAAAAATATAGAAAAAGTCGTTTATATATTTGTTTTTTTTGCTACTTTAACTATAAGTAAATATTAGTCTTTTATTACCACACCTTATTATTTCGAAAATATATTTATAATATTAAAGTTTTTCATTTCTTAAGTTCAGTGTAAAATTTTTTTAAAATTATAAAAAATAAAGCGCAGATTTATGTTATATAGAAACAAATTATAAAAATATAAAAAGTCGTTTACATATTAAGCTTTTTTCTATTTAAACCAATAGTAAATATTAGTCTTTTAATACCAGACCTTCTTATTTAATATTAGAGTTTTTCATTTCTTGAGTTCAGTATAACATTTTTTACAATTATATAAAAAAAAGCGTTGATTTCTGTTTATATATATGGTATATGGATTTTTTTTTTTTTTAATATTCATATTAATATTATTTTTTTTAATTTGTTTTTCTGAGTGTAGTTGCTTAGCCTCGGCCTTTGGCTTGGCAACTTGGCGCTGGGTGTTCACGCTGTGCTCATAAATAGGCAACACTAAAATGTTCCGTTCGTTGGTTCGTTTTGTGCTGGCAACGTTTGATGCTTTTTGCTGGGAACATATTTCAGATGGACCCGGATACACTTTCATTCCCTTGACATTTGCGGTATGTGTGTCTATGTGTGTGTGTGTGTGTGTGCCTGTGTGTGTGTGTATGCATAGGAAAGTGTGCGTGTTTAGTAGTTTGGCCTGTCTGTTGTCCATTTTGATCCCCATGTTAATAATATAAATGATGATTTATGGCTCTCCGAAGGAGGCGTCGCTTGTCGGCGGCCCCACATGCTATTAAGGAAGACAAACAGCTGTAGGAGCCGCAGCAAGTCAATCGACTTTTGAATTATTTATCCAAATTAAAGACATATCACAGCGCATTCAAGATAATTAGCAATTATGCTTACTTCTTTCGGCGACCTCATTTGATAGGAATACAGACTTTAAGCTGCTGGCAAACGATTTTATTTATTTGCATTTACTTTGATTATTTATGCATGACGAACTGACGGTTGGACAGACACAGCGCCGAGAGACTCGCAAACAACATAAACAGCTGAAATTGTTTTGAAAAAAAAGACAATCAAAACAAGAGCGATGAAAGGAATTCGCGACCCAGACCAAGACGGAGACGGAGGCGGAGACGGAGACTGAGACGCCAACTCTGGCTGCCAGTAAATATTTCAGGCATTTGCCGTCACATTAAAATCGAATTTTGCATAGAAAAACAACATAAAAAACAAAACGAAGCGAAACTCGGCTGCATAGAACTGGGACAAGGGGGTGCATAAAAAAGCCACAGGGCCTCGGTATTGTGAACCACACAGAGGTAAAAGCCATCTTGCAATCCACCACTCCTTTTTTACCAAAAAATTTATGCAAACGAATTAAATTGGCAGGCTGACTAGCTGTCGGGCAGACGGGTAGAAGGGCAGATGGGTAGACGGGCTGACTGGGTTGCCTGGCAGGCAGCCAGAATTGCTGGCAGTCAAGGCAGGAAGCCAGGACATCATGCTGATTGCGAGCCCTGGCAAAATATAATTATATTTTTAAATTTAAACATTAAATATTAACATACAAATACACACCCTCACACAAACACACACACACAGCGCTGCTGTCATTTTATCGCGCATAAAGCCATTTACAGTTATCATTTCTGCGTGCCTCAAATAAAGTCACAAAACTCTAGCAAAATGGCCATAAAAACTAAACTTCAGCAATTAGCCAAAACACTGCCAAACTGGAGCAGAATTTCTCATACAAATCGAGTTAAAAAAAATATTTGAAATAGTCTTCGGGTTGCTTCTTGCAAAATTGAAAAATTTTCACAACGATCATAACTCATAATTTCATTCATTCGCATATCCATAAGTCAGCCTAGAAATGCGAATAACAACAGCCAGCAAAATGCCAACAAACATTTATCATTGTTCCAGTTGAGCGTGAATACGGCGGAATGGGAATGAAAATGGAAATAACTGCCTTGGAGAGCAGCCGTAGCATTCTAGGAAATACACCCACAGCTGATATGCTGATACACTTGAAGATACCTTCTACTGTTTGTGTTATATATTTTTGCTTTTCTTCTCGTAATTTGAGCTATGCAAGTGAGTTTATTATCAAGCTTCTTGTTTCGTATTTATTTTTACTTTATTTTATTATTATTTCAATAAGACACAAAATCTTTTGAAATTATTCTCCAAAGTTAACCTCTAATGCCGTGGGAAGAATTTGTTGTAGTAAAGACAGAGGATACACACAGAAAAAAAAAATGGTAAATCCATTAAACTAAATTGAAGTTTCTTTTTGGTTTGAAAATTAGTTTTATATTGGTATTTTAAGGGAGAATTTTACGAAAATTAAAAATAATTTGTTGTATTTTATTACAGTATTCTTATGATACTTTTCGTTTCCATCGCTACTTTTTAGAAATTTATTTCTAATAATAAGACACTTTTGAAAAACATTAACTGATAATACTTTAAAATTAGATGCGTTATTTATTTTTATATTATTTCTAAAGAGCATAGAATATTTTTAATTTTTTTTTTCATTTTGGATAGATTTTTTTTAATAGAAAACTCTTTAAAATAAATAAACTGAAAAAAGTTTAAAAAAGTTTTTTTCTATCTTAAAAATGGATTTCTTATATTGGAATTTTCAGGGAAAATTTTACGAACATGTAGAAATAATTTGTGATGTTTTATTACAGTATTCTTATGATACTTTTTCGATTTCATTTCTATTTTTTTGGTTTGGGTTCTAATAATAGAAAACTCTTTAAAACAAATTAACTGAAAACACTTTAAAATTAGATGCATTATTTTCCTAAATTTAAATATATTGTTTCTAAAGAGCATAGAATATTTGTTGATTTTTTTTTTTTCATTTTAGATAAAATAATAATAAAATGAAAATAATCTGAAAATAGTTTAAAATTCGATGCATTATTTTCCTAAATTTAAATATTACTCCTAAAGAGTATAGGACTTTTTTTTAGATTTTTTTTTTTTATCTTAGATAGATTTAGTTTTATTTTTTTCTAAGTGTAGAGTGTGTTAAAAACCATTCAGCAATAAAGTGAATTGTCAACGTTTGGCGGGAGTTTCAAAAAATGCGTGAATGTGAATATTCCTATTTTACAAATAGATAGAAAAGTTATTCACTATGTGAAGTTCATTCATTGTCATTCTCTATCTCTATCTCTCTCTTTCTCTCTCTCTCTCCCTTGCTGTGAGACTTCATGTGGCGAATTTTCATTGTTGCCAACATGAAAATATCCTTAGGCCAATGCATTTGATTGTGCCGTCCAACGTTGTAAATTACTCATACTTGTACAAGCCGACACACACTGACACACACACACTCACACATACGCGAGCACAAGCACACACCTGTCTGGGCTGTATGTGTGAGTGAGTTGCTGTCGTCGTTTTCTTGACTTCCTGGGGAATTGTTGACGGGGAACCGTTACACGGTTATTGCATTAAGCAAAAGTTGTAACCTAGATTTAAATGCCCTCTCGCCGGCCGAGGCCAGAGACCCATTCCATGGTCTACGGTTTGGCACCCTCTATGCCATATTTCTCCACATTCCGCACACACGCATCGTCATTGTTTGGCATTGTCTGAGTTTACGTCTTCGTCTTTGTTTACGTCTCCGTCTCCGACTCCATCTACGTCTTCGTCTCCGCCTATTTGCATGAGTTTCGGTCTTTGTTTAAACATTCAGCATTCATTATATTCCGCGCTACAATCCCCTCCTCCCCCGTTACAACAACTCCCCCATTTTGGCTGCTGCATATTTAATAAAGTTTCAGTTAATTTTCGTCACTCGCATTATTTTGCGGCACATGCGTGTTAACAATTTATGCTGGCCTTAATTTAAATATTTTTTTTTTTTGTTTTTACTTGTTTTAGCTCTGCTCTAAATATTTATGAGTAGGTTGATCTTTGAAAGTGAAGCCGACAAAATGAGGGGAATAAGTTCTGGAATTAATTTAAAGCGCTCCAACTGCCTAAAGCGCTTAGACTATTTAAAACTTAAAGTGAGAAAAATTAAAATATGTTTTTCAGGTTTTAAGATATATTTATTTTATGCTTATACTTTATTTAATACTTTTTAATATTATATGCGAGTTATACTAATTGTTTAGCTAACAATTAAATTAAATCAAAATCTAGTCGAAAAAAGCTTGGTTAGTTTTTGTCGTAATTTCTATGTAATTATTCAATATGAAAATAATTTTATCCATCCTCGATATATACATTTAAATATATCAGCAATGCGTCTTTATTATATAAATTCAACACATTTTTTAATTGTGTTCAAAGTATTTAAATAGTTAAAACTGATTATGTCAAAATAATATCAGTTGCAATTATTTTGTTACTTTATAAAGCTGAAAACAGTTTGCCACTCATGCGGGATTACGACAAATACATCCCGACACAAATGCACACACTCACACACACACACACACACTCACACACACACACGCAACAGGCCTTATTTGTCGTGCATATAATTCGCATTCGTGCGCATAATTTGCCATTAAAAAGAATTAAGCCAAATACTCCGCACAATATGTATAATTAAATGTAGCAATTTGCGGGAAATGTGGAAAAGTAGAAAGAGAAACAGACACAGACACACAGAGCGCCGGGCGTGGCACAACCATCATGTGCAACATATGCCACAGTTGCATTCAGTCAGAAATAAACCAAAAAATATGCCAGACATCATCATCCGCTGCCATTTGACCAACTCCAATTCGAAACTCAAAACTCCAACTTTAAACTCAAATAACAAAACAGTTCGAAAAATTTGGCGTGGCATATTTTTTGAGTAGCCCTTTGAGTCAAATTTTTTTTTAATTTAGTATTATTTTAATTAAGGAACTGAGCGATATAATCAGCTAGCATCTTGGCTGGTGACTTGGTAAGAACTTTAAATTTGCTGTATTTAATCAACATCAAAATTTAGTTTATGTACTCATAAACTTCAAAATGTAGCCACTTTAGAGACTTCAAATTTGAGCGCAGAATAAATTGAGAGTTGTTTAAAGAAACAAATTTCAAACAGAAATGAATTTTTCGCCTAAATTAACTTTTATTAAAAGTCATTTAAATACAAATGAAATGAAAACTTAAAGTTCCCTTTAGAATACACAAAATTTCAATTGTTCAGTTTGCAAATGGTTTTTATTAATTGTTAGGCCTGCTGCCAAAAATGATTTGTATGTAGCTGACAGGATTTTTGAAACATTAAAAGCTGACAAAGTCGTTGACGTTGACATAAGCAAGTAAACTGTGACATTGTTATTGTTATTTCTGCTTGTTGTTGTTGTTTTTGTTGTTGCTGTTATTCCTGCTGCTAGCGACACAAAATCCCATTGAACACTTTTTGACGAAACGTGCTTTTTTGGGGGCCAACTTGTGGGAGCAGCAGCAGGAGCAGCAGTAGGAGCAGGAGCTGGAGCAGGAGCAGCAGCAGGAGTAGGAACTGGTGCAGGAGCTGGAGCAGGAACTGAAGCAGGAGCTGGAGCAGGAGCAGGAGCGATAAGCAAAATGCGAAAAACGAAAACAATGTCAAACACATCAAAGTCACAGCCAGAGGAGCATTTGAATGCACCAAGCGCAGACCAGCGCATCACCCAAAAACCCGCTCCAATGGGAAAATGCCAAGCGAATCAACTGAAAAATCACACAAAATATTTCACCAAAAAAAAACATAGAGTGGAAATAACGGAAATAGCAAGAAAGGGTGCAAAAGGGGTGTGTGGAAGAGCAAAGAGGATTGGCAAAAGTAAAAGCAAAATGGTGGAACAAAAAAAGTGCAGCTATTGCAAAAAATTGGAAAACGATGTCAAATGCAAATTGACAGCTTTCAATATCAATTCCAAAACAATCGCAGCGCACGCGACGCAAATGGAAAGGCCAAAAGAGAGGAAAAATCAATTTTTCTTTTTTTTTTTTTTTTTTTGGCATGTCAACTGCATGGAAAATGAAACCAAGTTAAAATTTACAACGCTTGACTTTAAGCGCGAAGGGAGGGGATGGTACATCAGGTGAACTGAACTGATGCTCAAACATTTTGGTATCTATTCAAATGCAATCAAATCGGTTGACAGGTTAAATTAATTACAACTGATTTATGCATCAATGTGTGGCTGCCACACTGAATCGCCGGCGTCAGGCACTGGCTGGTCCAAGTCAGTGCTTTTGATGTGGTCTCTATCTTGACCAGCTGTGTGTGTGTGTGTGTGTTTGGGTGTGTGGTTAAGTTCATTTTGCAAATTACACTTGCGGTACCTGTGAGATTTCCTTTTGGCCTTTTGGCCTTTGACTTTAGCCTTTCGCTAAGCATTTGCCTGCTCCGCTCCGCTCATCAGTTGTGTTTGTTAATGACACAAGTATTTCCACTGAGAGTGAGGCATTTGCATAAATTAACTTTGCCGGCATAGACTTTATTGCAACACACCCCACACCTTAAGAGTTTTAACGGCTTACGCATGCGGCAATAACAGCAGCAGCAGTCGGCGTCAATTAACTTGCCCCACATGCCGCCTGCCGCCTGCCGCAAGAAATGCAAAGTCTGTGGCAGGAAATCGCATTATCTAAATCAACTCAGATCCGGTTGCTCTCAAGTCTGGGCAAACATATCGAATCAGCCAGCTAAACTCGCAGTCATACCATGTACATATAAATATATATATATATATATATATAGCATGTATATATATATATAATGGACGATAAAATGCAGCTCAATGAGCAAATTATAAAACGAGGAGCAGCAGCAAAATGCGAGAAGGGCCATCAATTTTGCGCA
This sequence comes from Drosophila dives, assembly GCA_035042365.1. Lineage (NCBI taxonomy): Eukaryota > Metazoa > Arthropoda > Insecta > Diptera > Drosophilidae > Drosophila > Drosophila dives. Next base: position 1,866,121 of record JAWNLJ010000437.1, read on the forward strand.
TAAATTTCAAAGCTCTGCCGCTGCCCCTGCAACAGCCCCCCCGCCTCGGCCTTCCTCTTCCTCTGCTGGCCCAGCGCATCCGCATTTTTTCTCTTATCGGAAATTTTCATGTAAGAAGGCCAAGAAGACTCTCAACAATGGGCAAACGGCAACGTTATAACAAGTGCGCCAGTTGCAAGTGGAATGAACGACTGCTGGATGACCTGGATCACATATCCAAATACCGGATGACGTAATCCAAATACCGATTGTACTGTATTTAATACACTTGAAGATCTTTCAAGAACTTAAATTTAAAGAGCTACACAAACTATATTTATGCTCTACGAAATCCAGTCTTATTTTTATGCTGTAAAATATTAGTTAAGCAATTGAAGACATAGCTGAGAAAAGGCTTCATTTACGTAACTCTAAATAAAATATTAGTCATTTTAAAATTAAGGTTTTGTCTGCTTGAATCTAAATAAAATATTAGCCATTTTAAAATAAAGTCTTAATTCTAAATAAAATATTAGCCATTTAAAAATTAAGGCTTTGTCTGCTTAACTCTAAATAAAATATTAGCCATTTTAAAATTAAGGCTTAGCTCTAAATAAAATATTAGCCATTTTAAAATTAAGGCTTTATCTGCTTAAATCTAAATAAAATATTAGCCATTTTAAAATTAAGGCTTCAGTTGCTTAATTCTAAATAAAATATTAGCCATTTTAAAATTAAGGCTTAACTCTAAATAAAATATTAGCCATTTAAAAATTAAGGCTTCATTTGCTTAACTCTAAATAAAATATTAGCCATTTTAAAATTAAGGCTTAAGTTGCTTAATTCTAAATAAAATATTAGCCATTTTAAAATTAAGGCTTAGCTCTAAATAAAATATTAGCCATTTTAAAATTAAGGCTTCATTTGCTTAACCCTAAATAAAATATTAGGCATTTTAAAATTAAGGCTTTATTTGCTTAACTCTAAAATATATATTAGTCATTTTAAAGTTAAGCCTTTTCTCAGCTATGTCTGTATTTGCTTAACTCCAAAATGGCTAAAATTTTATATACTGAAAATAAGTTTATTCAAATTTAAATTTAAATTTAAACAAATTTAAAACACAAATCACGAAAACTCTTTTAAAGTTGCTAACTAATACTAAATATATTAAATGTTGTGAAAACATTTTCACGCATAAACATTAACATAAACATATCACATCCACTAAACTAACAAGAACTATGTTATATTTCCCTCAGTGTATACCGCTAATATACCCCTTTGAGCATTAAAAATACAGTGTATACAAATTATGAGCGCACTAAAAAGGGCAGAAAACGACGCAGCGTATTGATTTTTGCCAACAAACCCACAACCGGCCCCCCTACCTGCACCCGCACCCGCACCCGCACCCGCACCCACTTCCGCACCCCTCAACAGAGCACATTTAGAGAGGCTGGCCAAGGCAACGTCAAGCAAGCAAGCAGTCAGCCATGGATTTGTAATTACGGGATTAGTCCTTCAATGGCAATGCGATTGGCAGTTTTTATGATTTGCACACAAACAAACAAACCAATGGGGAATAAGCCCACTCTGGAATCAAAAAAAAAAAAAAAAACAGGATAATAAAGGAACTGAGGCGACCTGCACGTGACCAGCTCTTTGGCCAAAATTTGCAATTAGATATGTTGCCGGAAGGACATTGATAACAGAAAAAAGCAAATGGCAAATAAATTAACGCAGCCACAAAAATTATGAGTGAACGTCAATTTGTACGGCAAATGGCTTAAACAAATCATCAAACGCTTCGCAACACACTGATGAATCCGATACAAAATTAAGTGGTCGCTGACGCACTGCGTCTTGGCTTGTATTTAAAAAAAAAAAAAAAAACAAAAAAAAAAATACATAAAAGTTAAGAAAAATAAAAGCAATGCTGCTTTCCGTTCGAGTGCCTCGCGGGGGCTCAAGAGAGACGCAACCGCCCAGCCATGACGAATGTGGGCGTGGATGAGCGTGGCAGTGTGGAGGGGGAGCAGGCGCCAGTCAATGGGTGGAGAATTGGGCGGAATGGAGGCTGCTGTCTGCCGTTTGCGACTTCCGTTTTGGCATAGAAAAAAAAATTTAAATTCAACATTGTTTTTGCTGCGTTTGCCACTTGTTGTTGTTGTTATTGTTGTTGTTGTTGTTGCTTTTGATGCTTGAGTCGTCTCTTGTTTTTCTTATAATTGTGCATATGACCCTGTTTAATACAGTTCAGTGCACAATTATGTGTGCGTCTTTTGTTTAACATATTTTTTGGGCCTTTCGACGTAGCCTCGTGACTTTTGAGCCGCATTTGAATTATGGCTTTAAGCCCATTCAATTGTGGGGGGGGGGGGGGAGTGGTGAACTGAGTTCCGCAGAAGTCGTTGATTTGACTCGTTAAAATTGTGATTAAATTAATATCATGAGTTATGCAAATTGAAATAAATTGACGTGAAAAAAAAACCTGTGACATTTATAATATTTTTAATATTATTAGTTATTATAAACTCATTTTGGTAAGAAAAATTATTATAATAATTGTGATTAACATTGGATTAAATTTTTTTTTTTAAACAAATGAAAAAATGGTAATTTATTTTTGGTAATTATTATTAAAACACAAATAGCCGTGAAAAAAAACCTGTGACATTTATAATATATTTTTAATTTAATTAATTAATATAAACTCATTTTGGTAAGAAAATTTTTTATAATAATTGTGATTAACACTTGATTAAATTTTTTTTTTAAGCAAATGAATAAAAGTTTTTTTTTTTTTTGGTATTTATTATTAAAACATAAATTGCCGTGAAAAAAAACCTGTGACATTTATAATATTTTTAATTTAATTAATTATTATAAACTCATTTTGGTTTGGTTAAATGTTTTTTTTATCAAATAAAAAAATGGTAATTTATTTTTGGTAATTATTATTTAAACACAAATTTGCCACAACCACAAAAGATAAATAAAATTTGTTGTAATTAAGCGAATTAAATTGTTTATGTTTGTACAAATTACTAAAACGAAAAGTTTTTGAATACTTTTGTGGCTTGAGAGGGCCATTTGAAAGGAAAACAATTTGTTAATTGACAGCTTAAAATTTCGCCAGCGCCGTTGACAGTTGAGTTAAGGATCACCGTCAAATGACAATTGATGGCTAAATAAATGGCAATTAATTGGCATTGATGGAGCAGTGGCAGAACGGAAGAAGCAGCAGTTGTTTTGGCTCAAATATGTGCCGGCAATTTGGCAAATTACTTTGCGGCTATAAATCAAAGCATTCAAGCATACACCCCGCCCACTCCTTATAGACCAAACAAGTAACTAACCAAGAAGCGCAATTCGTCTATTGAAACCTATGCGTGTTCCCCGGACAGCTGTCAAATTGCTGAGGCAGAAACTTACGACACCTCATTAAATATGCGGCACAGAAGTTGCTGCTCAAGCAACTGGCAACTGGCAACTGGCAACCGGCAACGGGCAACTGGCAGCACATCCTGTCCAGGTGGTCTCACTGCCACAACAGCCTTTTCAATTTGGCCAACTCAGCGGATATTGTTGGCACATTTTTTTCGCTTTTTTTTCTGCTTATTTTTTTTTAATCTCATAAGTGTATATGTCAACTTTTTTTGCACTTCGTTTTGTTTGTTTGTTTACGTGTATTAGTTTGGCTTACGCACACCCCGGTGAGAGTCAATGTCGAATCAATAAAGCAAGGAAATTGCCAACAAAAAGAACCACAACAACAATGGCAACAACAACAGCAACAACAACAACAACAGCAACAACAACAACAACAGCAATCAGCTGCTTTGAACCCAAGCTCATTTGTGCTGTTTTTCCACATGATATTCTATTATTCATTTCATTTTGTGTGTGCGTGTGTGTGTGCGTGTGCTTGTATATGTAGGTGAATCCTTCAAAGGTACATTTTTCATCACAGTTTCGCCGCACCACAGCACACACACACTCAATACCAATACTAATACCAATACCACCAACTCCCCCCGAAAAAAAAGGTCACTAAAACTTTTTGCCCAGACGAGCTTTTAGCTTCGGCTTTGGATCTGGCTCTGGCTGTGACTGTAGCACTGGATCTGGCGCTGGCTCTGGCTCTGGCTCTGGCTCCTTTATTAGATTGTCCTGCCGCCCCGGCACATCAAAAAGTTGCCAACGGCTGTTTTTGACAAGTTCCCGAACCACAGCGCCCAAACACCCAACCAACCACCCCCTCACCAACACCCACCGCTGCTCAATCACAATGTGAAGTGCCTTCGATTCTGGGCACGGGGCGTGTCATAAACATGAAAAACTTGTTGTTGTTATTTTAGGCTATATTGTTGTTGTTTTTTTTTTTTTGCTGCCCCTTCCTCTGTTTCAAACTATCTTTGGTGTTCATTATGACAAAGTTGCAACAAAAAAAAATAAACTTATCGATGCGGATGTCTATGTTGAAGTCGTTGTCACAGCTCATCAAATTTATATTGATTATTATGCAGCTTGTGGCAAGTGCGATCCACTGGGGAATTAAGTAATTAATTATGGAAAGCAGTGAATGAGAATTATGTGTGCTAATCACATTAAAGTAACAACTAACTTGCCAGAGTATTTAGACTGAAATAAATCACAAATCTATATCTATATATAGTAAATCATACATAAAGACTTACTCAGCATTTAGCTGAGTATCAGTTAAATTGGTATTAATAATTATGCCACCGATTACTGCTCAGAAAACAAAACTTTTTTTGCTGTATTTGGGGCAAAGTTTGCCGGGTAGCCAATGTTGGCCATGTTATCAGTGAAATGTAAGCCATGTTTGCCCGGCTCGTATTGTCGCTAATTGAAATGCAAATATTGATGAGTGTTAAGCAAACGAGCGAGCGCTAATTTGCACAATTTTCGTTTTGTCGCGCGCCGCATAATGCGCCGCAAAGTATGCCATAAAATGCAATGCAGCCAGCAGATGTTGCCACGGCTGCCACGACTGCCACGGCTGCCACAGCTGCTACTGCGGCGGCGGCTGCTGCTGCTGCAACAGCAAATTTGAGAGTCAAGTCGTTGCCACTATGCACTATGGTAATAACATGCACTTTTTGTTACTAAAATGTGAAATAATTTAATTACCAAAAAGAATTGATTTTTTGCCTGTCAATAAATAATTTTCATTTTTGCAGATATGTAAATATTTATTTATTTATTTTGTATTTAATTCATTTAGTTAACAATAAAACTTGTAGCATTAATTTGTGTTTGTAAAAATAAAAACTATGTTTAATTATTAATTTTTTAAATTTATTTAAGCGATTTCTATTTACACAGTTAGCATAGTAAAAACTGCATTAATTACTTTTATTTATTATTAAATGTTATCATGGTAAAAAGTGCATTAAATATTTTTACTATTAACTTTTAGCCAGAGAAATTGCAATTATTGCATTGTGCGTAATGTTGCCACACAGCACCGCTGTGGGCCAGGGCCTGCCTTAACGCCCAAATGCCGTCAGCTGGCAGACAAATTGCAAACTGGCAACTGGCAGAATGGCAACTGGCAGAATGGCAGCCTTGCAGCCTGGCACAAACTGGCGGCTAAATGCTTCCAAAGCAGACTCAGCAGAATATCAAATTTATTCAAATCAACTCGTTGAGCGAAGGGCGGCAGAGGGGGGCAATTCCGTCAGTGGGCGTGTCAGACTGTCTGTAACAGGGTTTGCGCGTGTATTAGTGTGTGTGTGTGTGTGTGTGTGTCGAGCAATGAGCAACTGAATGAATGATTCAATTAGGCATCAAATATTTACAGCAGACGTTTAAATATTGCGACAGACTCGATACGCCTTGGCTTTTGGGATTGGGAATGGGATTGGGAATGGGTTTGAGTTAGAGTTTAATGTGGGCTTGATTTGAGTGCCATTAGATTTACACAGCGAACCAGCTGAGACTCAGCAGCAACTTATCGGGAAAACTTATCTAATTGGCCCCTCAAGTACATTAGTACTCAATATAAAGAGAGAGAGAGAGAGAGAGAGAGAGAAAGAGCGAAAAAACTTTAAAATCACACAAAATTCTCATATGCATTTGTAAGGGATTACAAAAGTTGCAAGCAAAGCGGACTACTTCAAATATGCAACAGCAGCAACAACCAACAGTGCAACAAACTTAAAGTCAGGCAGCAAAAGAGCAAGCAGGCTAGAAAGAGAGAGAGAATGAGAGAAAGAGTGAGAGTGAGACAGTTGCAGCAATTGCAAATCAAGCGGAATGTGACGAGTGTAGAGAATTCAATGCAAGTTATAAATAAATAAATAACTTTTGGCATTGTTTCGCTCCCATTGTAAATCTAATTCCAAATCCCAAACCCAACCCGAGCAAGAACTGGCACAACCAAAAAAAAACCCAACGTGGACTGCCAATAGTTTTCAGATTTATGAGTTTGGCCAAAGCAGTGTGTGTGTGTGTGTCTCTGTGTGTGTGTTGTGTACATACCTGTGTATGTGCACAATTTCAATAGTTTGATTACAAAAGTTTTTCAATTGAACATTTTTATATATATTTTGGCAATTTCTGCAGTCAGTTGAATCAAAGGGCTTGTTGCATGCCACATATCCGCAATATTTGAGTGTGTGTAGCTGTCATAATATATTTAATAAAATATGAAATTAAACGCAATGATAGAAATCAGCACGACACACGCAACAATAAAGTTTCATTTTATTTACAAGATTCTTTTGCTGCTTGCCACACACCGAGTTTTGTGTGGCGTATGCCAAGTTGTCGCGTCGCAAGTTGCACACTCTGAAAATATTTTCATAATTTTTATCACGATTGTAATTCTCGCCCAAAAAGTTTTGCATTCAAAAAGTTTTGTATTTGGCCAACTTTCTGCGGGGTGGGGCGGGGCGGTGAGCGGAGCTGCTGCTGTTGCAAAGGCTCTGTGTGTGACGAAAAACTTTTTCAGGCTGACAATGAGCTCACAACAGATTTCAGAGTTAATTTCCAGTTTTTGGGCACAACTTTTCCAACGACAATAACAATAATAACAATTTCGAGTATGCATACATATTGCACGCACTGTTAATAAGCCTAATTATTTTGCAGTGAAACCGCCGTTGAAATTATATATAACAGCCTGGCCCAAAGTGTTTCTGCTAATTGGCGCAAAGCGACTTTCAGCATCTTCCAAATACTTAGCACTTTATGACTATAAAAAATGTAAAGTTCTCGAATTGGATTCGTAATCCTGCTTCCTGTTTTTCTTTTGACTTGGCTGCTTATCAATGTCAAGCTGAAATGGATCTTGTTGACAGTCGAACAATGTCATTAATCAAGCTGTCTCAAGGTGCACTGTTCCAAGTCCCAAGACACGGCCACAGTTTGCTCCTACTTTCGTTATAAATATCTTAAGGAACACACACACAATCTTTGACCAATCTTGGAGATACTCTGCAAATGTTCCACTTAAAACTTACTGCAAAAGCTGCAAAGAAAAATAAACACAAAAAAAACATTATTTTTTGTACTGAATCTGAGTTGGCGAATTGATGCAAATTGGACAGTTAAAATAAATATATTTTTAAATGCTTTGACAGAGTTTAGCAACTCATATAAAATAAAAAAAAAGGACTTAAAAACTTAAACAAATATTGCTAAAGCACTGGGAGAAAAGTTGGCCAAGAAAGAAGAGGAAACCAACTAAGAGGATATTTATTTTAACTATTCTAAATTATAAGAAATACATGATGACATTTATCTAACTTTTTCAGCATTATTTACTTTATTGTTATATAAAAAATATATATTTAAAATTATAAGAAATACAAGATGATATTTATCTGAATTTTTCTGCATTATTTATTTAATAACAATTAATAAAATAAATATATTATTAAAAATTATAAGAAATACAAGTAAAAATATATAAAGTTTATGGTTACAGCAATATCAATAGATATCTGCGTTGCTAGCTTAAAAATGGAAGAAAACTTCAGAGTTCTTTTTTAAATTTTTTTAGATTGTTTTTTTTTTGGACTAAAAAGTTGCAAGTTTTTGACACACATGCAACCTTATTGTTAAGCAAAGTGCAAGGTATAAAATAGCAAAATCTTCCCAAGTCTAACTGTGCTAACATGTCACACACACACACACGAACACTCCCGCTGAGCCGTTGTGGCACAACCCACCTGCCACCCCCCCACCTTCCCCGACATTGGCCACATCGCATATGGAGCGACATGTGGACAGTTTTTGCAGTCGAAAACAAAAAACCGCCAGAACAAAACATAGCGTTCATTCCATGTGCTGACAGCGATAAATTCTAATGTCGGGTCATGTTGGGCCACGCCTCCATGGAGGGGGGTGTGGGCGTTGGCGAGTTGACCAAAAGACCGAAGCATGAAAAATGCCAGTTTCCGTTTTGGGCTGCTCATGGTCCGTGGGCCAAAAGTGGGCAAAAGAAATGTGTACGAAAAGAATGGCAGTTAACTGGCATTTTTTGGTTTTGTTTAGCACGTGTTTGCGTACTGCTCTTTGGTCAATCCCCATTGCCTGGATACTACCTATATATATATGTATATACGTATTGCTGGAGCCGGCCACATTTGTCACTTTAAATGCAATTTGACTTGTGCCCAATGCACATAAGTTTTGCTGCTACCAGTAATTTGTCGTGTTGCCGCAGGGACAGCCAGGGAGCCAACCAGCCCCAAAAAAAAAGAAAAAAAAACTAAAAAACAAAAGGACCAAAAAGTGTAGCATACATTTGGGGACGCTCAACAAAATCAATTTTAAAGCACTGCCGTGTCAAGTCGATCCAAGTGGGAACTTGGCAAATATTTATTGTCTGGCGCACAAGTGGCAATTGCTTTGTGGCACCTCAATTCAATCTGCATACGAAAAAAAACCCGGCGCTAAGCCAATTATATTTGGCTGCTACCAGACTGCAAATCATTGGCAGCTAATGAGCAGCTCCAGTTGCAGCCAAGTGTTAAGCGCATAAAATCTGCATCAATTATGCACAGACGAGTTGACAGTTCCCTGCCAAGTTGCAAGTTGAAAATTGTAGCTGGCTGGACACATTTTGTTTAATGTGCAACATTGATGGTTTCATTAGTCTGTTGCAGTTCTGTTGCTGTTGCAATACTCTTGGTTTTTGGTATTACAGTTGTGGTGAAAAATAAGTAACATGATTGAAGATTTTTTAACAGATAAATAATTAATTTTTTTTCTACTCTTAGCAGATTTTTAAATTTTGCATAAATCAAAACATTTTTTTATATTTTTATTCTAACAACAAAAATTATGCAATTTGATTTGATTTTTAAAATGGCTAAAAAAAATTTTAAATTTTAAAAATTTTATTTTTAAAAATTACTAAACTATTAAAAAATTATAATTTTTAAAAAATATTAGTGTAATTTGTGTGCGGCACAGCAACATTTTTTTTTTATGTTGTTGTTGTTGCTGCTTTGGCGAGCAATGAGCCGGAAATGTCTTCATTATAATTGCATATGGCGCTGGCTGTAAAGTCCTGTGCAAAGCGGAAACGGAAGCACACAAATATACATTTATTGTTGTTGTTGTTGTTGTGATGAATTTTTGCTGGCAACATTGTTGCTTATCGTTCTTCTTCTTCTTTTTTTTTGTTGCTGTTGTGCGTACAAGCGTGGTAATTTGCTCACTTGTACACAATCTCAGTCAAGCATTGACATAAAACTTCTCAACCAAGCCTCCCCTACCCCTTCCCCCTCCCGTTTCCATCTTCATCCCCCCACACACATTGATTCTGCTCCACGCTTCGCCTGAGTGATGACTGAATTCATATCAACTGACAGTTTATTTACACAAGCGCCATCATTACCAACGCCTGTGAGCCTCACTGGCCCCGGGAGCCAGTCAGTCAGACGCACACAAACCCACACACACACCCGCACACACACTCACTCACACCCACACACACACACAAATTACGGCCGGCGAGCGTACGATATGAAAAATTGGCTGTGATTTATGCAATTATGTTAACAAAATATTTACTTGGCCACAAAACTGATTGGCTTAGACACTTGGCACAGCTTGTAAGCGTTTCGGTTGCTTGCCTTAAACGCCCCCCCCCCCCCATATTAAAAACACATTAGCCTCGTGGTTTGATGATTAATTAATGGTACACACACACACACACAGCCAAAACAACTAAATCGTTCAGCTTAAAGGGATCTCCGAGCCAGATCCGCGGCAGTGCAGCTGGCATCGCTGATATGGAAAGCTTTAAGAGATTGTCGCGATTACAAAAAGGGCACAAATATAAAATAAATTAAAATTTTATTACAAAAACGGATGCGAAAAACTTTTGCCATTTCCTAAAACACTGGTAAAAGTAACAAGTTTTCCAGCGTTTTTGTTGTGCCCGAAAATTGCTCGTGCTCTGATTCTCAGCTCTGTGTTCTGTGTTCACAGATTTAGGTTGAGGTTGAGTGGTGTTGGTTGGTGTTGTGAGAAAGCTCATTACCTTATTGCGTTTTGGCCACCACGCCTATGCTGAATGTAGGACGGCGGCTGCTGGCTGCTTGTTTATGCCACAAATGAACGGAAATGGTGAAACTTTTAATTGAAACCATAAATTTTGCGCGTGGTTTTTTTATGCCAACGGAATTTGTCGTGCGGCGTTGCCTACTTAGCGGCTCTCCACTACATGCAACCATCCCCCCCCCCCCTCACCCAACAAGCTCGCTTTTTAATGGCTGCCCAGACCCACAGTCAAATGCAATTAGCGCCGCGCAAGAATTGCACTTTTGACCAAAAGGCCAATAAGTTTTGGCCAGGTAACTTGCTAAACTTTCACATAATGAGAACACTGCGCCTGCTCCTCCCTGCTCTCCACATGCCACACTATGGCTACAGTAGTTTGAAGGGTTTTTTGGGGCACTCACTTGCCACTTGCCCACTTGCTGCATTTGGGTATTTATATCAAGTCAACTGTCGCTGCACACGCGCTGCCGGAAATGGCGAATGATTAAAATGGGCGTGCCATAATTTCCGCTTGACTGATGTGTGGCAAACAGGAAATTGCAACCAACGTCGACAAACATCGACATACATGCTACAATCATACATACATTGGCCAGCTTCAACTTTGAGTCTTCATCTCATCACAATTCACACTTCAAGTATGAGTTTTGCTTCAACTGATTCTTGTTACCATTTAATTGAATTTTCAGTCAACAGCGAGCCAATTGAATGAGTCCATTCGCTTTGCCAGTAACTTTACCACTCCAACTACTACACAGAGTAAGAGAGATAGAGAGAGAGACAGAGAGAGAGAGAGAGAGAGAGAGATTCATATCACAGCTGCCATTACGCGCAGAGAAGGCTCGTTTCAGAAAAAATTCAATTTCCTGCACTTAAATGGATTTGCAGCAAACATTCAGCAACTGTTGCCACGTTTTGTTGCCACTCCACAATTGGCTGTTGCGAACTGCTTATTGTATCGGTGATTGAATGAAAACTATTGTGTTTTTAAAAGCAAATCACAAACATTTCCAGCAATTAGGAAAGAAAAAAAAACACTTATATTTATACAGTTAATTAGTTCAGTTAGCTGAATTCCTTTATATGGTTTGGCATTCATTTGAAAAGAATTTCTAATTAAATTTAGAAAAATATCAATATTTTTGCAATACCAAAATTACATTTATGCAACAAAAAAATAGTCAACAAATCAAGTTTTTTCCTGTAAATTGTATTGTTTATTAAATTGGATATTTTAGTTGCATTTATCACAAGTCAAAATTCTTTCCATTATTTCACTAAATTATATTTAAATAAATAACTCAATGACATAACTGAAATCTCTGAAATTTGTAATATTTGTAATAGAGCCAATCACAAATCAAGCACACAAATTTGGTCACAGTTTTTGGCATTTCAATAAATATAAATTTTTAAGTGCGAACTGTAACATTTTTGAAATACATTTGAAATAGTTCAAATGGCAAAAATGACAATTTGCCAAATGTGTGTAAGTAAGTTGTGGCAAAGTTATTTATTGAATTTATTTAATTTGAAATAGCACGAAATGAATTCAATGGTTTTAAAGACAAATTTGAATATTAAACACACACACACATTTTGTGTGTGTGCCAAAATCAGAACATCATCCACAACCGCACTGCAAACGAGATAAAACAAAATGAAAATTTGCCATAAAAATATTTGGGTCTTTGCTAATATTTCAAATGGAAAAGCCTCTGCTTCTCAGTTGGTTGGTTTTTGTGTGGTATTTTTGTGCTACTTTTGCTATTGATTTTATTTGGCATAAATGCGACGTGTGGTGCTCGTTTTTTTTACAGTCGAAGATCCGCTTTGGTTTCTATATATTTTTTGTTTTTTTTTTTATTATTATTATTTTTGCTGTAGTTGTTGTTTTTTTAGCTGGGTGCTGGTTGCTGGGTGAACATAGCCAGCCAATGGCAATATTTTCAATTTGCTAAATGGCGCAGTCAGCCAACTGAAATGCCACATATACTGTGTGTGTATATATAACTAAGTATGTTGCAAGTATTTGTGGACAGCCGAGAGAGAGTCGAGGGACGGGCAATTTGTGCCATGCGGAAGAAACCACAGCAGGCATTTCAATAATTCTAATGTGAATTTTTGGGAGTTATGAATGGGCTCGGGTTTTTCTGGTTTTCGTTGCGACATGAAATACGTGCCACCGAATCGCAAGCAGTTCGATTGATAATCGATATATGCCAGTCGCTTGCAACATATACGAATGCGGCATTCATTAGCCAATGTCAAAAGGAAGTCGACTTTCACGCGTCCAAATGCGAAATGATTTATGGCGGACAATGACTACGTGAAATAATAAAAACAACAATAACAACAACAGCAACAACAACAACAGAGACAACTAAACAGTTGGCGGGACTCGAGTGTGTTTACTTCCGGCGGAAGCAGACGCCGAACATGGCGGCGCCACAAATAAATTTATGTATATGAAAACCGCAAAGAGATCGAAGCAACATGCAAGCTCATTATCATCCTTAAGCTTCATAATGAGCATCCTCCCATGGCATAGCTAATGGCGCGAATAATATGCAAGTTTTCTGACTAGCTCAGACACTGAAGCGAGGGTTGCTCGTAAAAAAGTAGCATAAAGAAATTTATTACAAAATATTTATAGCCCTTAACAAATTGTACACAGTTCAACATAATTCATTTAATATGACCTTATCGTGACTTTCTGACCATACCTCGTAAGCACACGACACACACACACACACACACACACACACACTGGATACGCACACTTCTGCAAGACGCAGCAATTTTGTTCATATGTTTGAGTGCTCAATGATTTAGTGCGGTAAACGCTTAAAATTTAATGCGCATAATTTATACGTTATTATCAACACTTCATTTTAGGCTTTGTGCACCCCCGCCCGCGACCCGCCCCCGCTTAAAACACACACACAACTCGACGATTTTTGGCAATAAATTCAAAGGAGAGCAAAAACAAAAAACAAAAAACACAAAACAAATGAAAGAAAATACTATAAAAAAAAGGGGCTGCGAGGGCGGGCAAAACTTTTGTTGCTTAAGTAAACTTGAAAAGTTTTCGAGACATAAAAGTTTCTTGTGAAAGTCACACGAAAGTTGAATGCAATAAATCTGAACGATGCTGCATCAGAAGCAAAACCCAAAAAATGTGCAATCCGTTGGCACTCGGGGCCAAATCCGTTAAGCTTGCTCAAAAGAACGAAAAAAAAAAACACATAAAGAAATCACACACACGCACACACACACACACACAGACACATGCGGACACATAAGTTAAACTTTCAACGCGCTTTCATGGCTGATAAATGGCCAACTGGATCAGAAAATACAAGTGCCGATTCACGATTGCATCTAAAATACGTTAGGATGCCCCTCCCCCACCCACCACCCTCACCCAGCCTCATCTGCTGCACTTGACCAGCAGCAGGAGCAGCAGCAACCAACTCTTGAAATTTAAATGAAACTGCATATATAAATATTCATACTTGCAACTCCTTTCGAGTGGTTGCACAACTTAAACTGTGCTAATTGAACAGCAATTTGCAGCAGGCAACAGGGTCAAGTGGCACAGGTAAGTTAAAGTGCAACTTCGCTTGCATGCTGCATGTGGCATGCAGTTGTTGCAGTAGCAGTAAGCAGACCCTTGCCTGGGGAATTGGAATTTGCAACTCAACTCTGGCTGCCTGAAATTGTAAGCAGCTCAAGTTCTTGGCGCACTTTTCGAGATATATTTATTTATTTTCTATCCAACACAAATTAAATTATTGAATAACAAAACAAATGAAAACTGAAGTTTAACAAAAATTAAATTACAAGAAACACTCAAGTATTTTTCAACATAAATTGCAGAAATGAAAATATTAATCAAGTAATATATATTTTTTTTCTTGCTTGACCGATTTTAAATTTAAATAAAATGCAGAAATATTAAAAAAACTTATAACTTTAATTTAGTTATTCAATATTATGTAACTTGACCGATTTTAAATTTAAATAAAATGCAGAAATACTACAAAATTGGTAACATTATTTTAGTTAAATAAAAACTGAAGTTTAACAAAAATTAAATTACAAGAAACACTCAATCATTTTCCTACATGAATTGCTGGAATGAAAATATTAATCAAAAAAGATTTCTTTTATCTTGCTTGACCGATTTTAAATTTAAATAAAATGCAGAATTACTACAAAATTGGTAACTTTATTTTAGTTAAACGAAAACCGAATTTTAAGAAAAATTAAATTACAAAGCATTTAAAATAAATAGCTAAAATGAAAATATTAATCAAGAAATATTTCTTTTTCTTGCTTGACCGATTTTAAATTTAAATAAAATGCAGAAATACTACAAATGAAAACCGAAGATTAACAAAAATTAAATTACAAAACATTTTCCAACATAAATTGCAGGAATTAAAATATTAATCGAGAAATATTTCTTTTTTATGCTTGACCGATTTTAAATTTAAATAAAATGCAGAAATACTACAAAATTGGTAACTTTATTGTAGTTAAATGAAAACCGAATTTTAAGAAAAATTAAATTACAAAGCATTTTACAACATAAATAGCTGGAATGAAAAAATAATCTTGTTCTTGTTTGACCGATTTTAAATTTAAATAAAATACAGAAAATTGATAGCTTTATGTTAGTTATTTAATATTAAGTAACTTAATCCTAGATTAGATTTGCTTAATGTACAAAAGATGTACCTCGTATGAAATGCAAATGTGACTTTTAAGATTGGCAGATTAGATTTATCAAAGCACTCAAATCCATTGATTTTGAACAAAAAGAATGGCAACAGATTCAGTTAATTGGTGTCTGAAGTTGTTCAGGCCGTGAATGAATTGCATGTGGCTCAAAAGTTTTGTTAGTTTAGAAAGTTTCAGCTTGTCAAGTTGTCTTAGCAGCTGAGATTTGGGCCAAATGCACTAAATGCAAACTTTTGTGCCTTGGCAATTTAGACCAAGTTAGACGCGTTGTCAGCGCCGCACTGGCTTAGTATTTAAAGGTAGCCTGCCGGCTATGTTGTTAACCCAGTTATTCTGCACATCAAATACAATTTGGCTGATGGAGCGCGCTAAAAAGTCCTTGTGCCACATGCAAAAAAAAAAAAAGAAAAAGAAAAATATAAATAAAAATGTGGCGCAATAAAAGCAGAAATGCTGGGGCAGCAAATTATTTTGCGAATTATTTCCACACGAGTCTCAGTCGGACTGCTTAAATATTCCACGTTGGTTTCTTTTTTTTTTCATTATCAAGCTGCGCAGCTTAATTGCAATGAAAGCGCACTTTTCTCCCAGCAATTTGCAGTCGCCATGAAATATGCAGAATTATGACCGCAGAGGCTTCTTTCTTTCTGCTGCCTTTTCAGACTTTTTTTTACTTGTTTTTTTCTTTCCGCTTATTTTTTATTTTATTTTTTTTTTTTGCTACCCTGTTGCAGGCTTCTTAATCACATGAACGACACAACGGCCACATAAACTCAATCTGTGTGTGAGCCCAGGTGAGTGATTGCAATTGCAAAAAGCGCACAGCAGTTGGGACTTTAGCTCAGCTTCAGCTTCAGATTTCGACTCGGATGCAGGTTCAGATTCCGACTCGGATGCAGGTTCAGTTGGCGACTCAGGTCGGATTCATGTTATGAATGGAATGCATCAAAATGTTTGCAAATATAATGACGCGTGAGATGGCATGTGAAAGGACCTCAAATTGTTGAAAGAAATTCGGACTTAAATAAATTATTACCGAAGATATGACAGTTTGAAACCGAAACAAAATCCTAAAGGGTACATGTCTCAAATTAAAAAAAAAAAACTTAAAACGTAAATTTTTCCAATTTTTGAATATTAACGCTTTGCAGAATTAATATATATAGAAAGGACTTAAAATTGTTGAAAGAAATTTGGACCTAAGTAAATTATTGCCGAAGATATGACAGTTTGAATTCGAAACAAAATCTTGTAGGATATTTTTCCCAAATTAAAACTTAAAACGTCAATTTCTCCAATTGGTGAAAATTTGCGTATTTTTAACTTTTGATGCAGAATTAAAATTTATAGAAAGGACTTCAAATTGTTAGAATAAATTCTGCCCTAAGTAAATTATTCCCGAAGATATGACAGTTTAAATTTGAAAAAAAAAAGCTGAAAAGATACATTTTTCAAATTTAAAAAAAAACTATAAATAAATAAAACTATAAACATCAATGCCTCCAATTTTTAAAATAAACGCACTTTTGATGCAGATCTAATATATATAGAAAGGACTTTAAATTGTTGAAAGAAATTTGGACCTAAGTAAATTATTACCGAAGATATGACACTTTGAATTTGAAACAAAATCTTAAAAAATACATTTTTCAAATTTGAAAAAATAAACTTAAAACGTAAATTTCTTGAATTGGTGAAAATAAACTCATTTTCAATTTTTGATGCAGAATAAATATATATAAAAAGGACTTTAAATTGTTGAAAGAAATTCGGCCCTAGATAAATTATTGCCAAATATATGACAGTTTGAATTTGAAACAAAATTTAAGGGTACATTTCTCCATTTAAAAAAAATCGTAAAACAGAAATTTCTCCATTTTTACCAATTTCACCAATTGGAGAAATGTTCGTTTTAAGATTTTTTTAACGCATTTTCAACTTTTGATGCAGAATTAATATATATAAAAAGGACTTCAAATTGTTGAAAGACGCGTGAGTGGACGTGTGGAATGACGCGTAAGTTGACGCGTGGAATGACGCGTGAGATGACGCGTGAGTTGACGCGTGCGTTGACGCTGGCGTAGACGCTTGCGTTGACGCGTGAGTCGATGGCAATCTCATTTTTTCAGCTTTAAGGCTTGGAAAACAAACCTTTGCCTGGATTGGCGGGGCGCCTCAAGTTACTACAAGCAAGAGTAAGTGCAGCCGAACAGCCGAGCAGTCGAGCAGTACCTTCTTTGGCCAATTAGCTGCATTTGAGTTACAGTTGGGAAAAGTTAAACACTTTCACAAACGTAATTAGCTCGAAGGCTTTGCTAAGCTTGCTAACTTAATGCCAAAGTTGTCGCTTGCCGGTTAATTAATTTGCCTTTTATTTGCTGGGAAGTTCTGGCTGCGAGTTCCACTGCAACAAAATTTAATTCAAACGCAATGCATAAACAATTAAATATTAACAAGAGCAACAAATTGTTGCATTTATTGTTGCCGTTTTTTTTTTTGGGAGGTGTGAAGAGGCATTGATAATATTTGTGGTGAACGTTCGCTTTCTGCGCTTTAATTGGAAAACTTTTTCCATTTTAATTAAAACATTTTACTTAATGCAAAATGCAGTCGAAATTATACACAATGTGCAACATTCGCACCACAACAAGAGCAGCAGCAGCAGCGGCAGCAGTGTGGCAACAACAGCGACAACAAAGCCACATCGAAAGTTTCTCCGGGGCCGGCAGAAAAACTACGCCAAAAACTAACGCAAAATTTCACTCACTCTCTCTCTCCCTCTCTCTCTCTCTTTCTGTTTGCTGCTTATTATTGAGATTTTAATAGCTTTGCTCTTGTTTTTTTTTTCTGCCTACACTTCATTTGCTTGCACATCACTTATACGCCTCCTTAGCCACAATGATTGCGCCTACACTTTTTTGTGCCAATTTCGAAGTTGTCGACCTGGTCAGCGGTCTATTCCAGTTCAGTTTAGTTGGCTTATGCGATTTATGCCAACAAGACAAATAGTTCAGTGTGTAATTTGCTTGTATGTCAAACGAATCGCATATGTCAAATGTCAAATGCTCTGCGGATTTATTTGCTTTTTTTCTCTATTTTTCTTTCTTTTTTTATTATTTTTTTTTTGGTTTTTGGTTTTTGCAGTCGCACAGTTCGATGGCAAAAGTTTTTTTCCACAATAAATTACTATTACACTGACAATTTTCTCCACCCTGCTGCAAGCGAAACGAGCAATTTTTTTTTCCTATACTTTTGGTTACATTTCCGTTTCCGTTTCCGTTTTGAGGGAGCTGCTCTTGTTTTAGCCGACATTTAAGCTGCGCTAAGCATTTAAGTTCGAGTCAAATATGTGCAAGATTTGCAGCAGATTACTTGATTAATGATGTGGCTATAACACTGTCTCTGCCTTCTGCCTCCTCCCTTCTTGCGTTCCCTCTTCAATCGCAGCACATGTTCGTTTCCTGCTGAGCTCAATTCCATATTTAAGTACTTGTAACAAAAAATGCCATGTTATTTTATGTAAATTTTTTTAGTGTGTATTTAAGTTGTTTCTTCATATGTATAAAAATATATTATAATAATATTATTATAATAATATAAGCCTGTTTTTGTTATACTTTAAAACGTTTAATTAGACTTAATAATTAATAATTGATTGGTTAAAAATTTAGTTACTAATTGATACTAATTTTATATTAATTAATTAACACATTTGTTAATATTTATTTATATATCTATAATACTTATATATATGTTGCTCTTCTGCAATGCCAAGTTATTTCAATTTTTTTAGCTTGCATTTAAGTTTTTTATTGATATGTTTAAAGATATAATGCAGAGCTAAGCCTGGTTTTTTTTTTAACTTTAAAACCTTAAACTAGACCTAATAATTAGTAATTGATTGGTTAAAAATTTAGTTACTAATTGATAATAATTTTATATTAATTAATTAACACCTTTCTTAATATATATTTATATATATATAATCCTTATATATCTGGTTATCTTCTGAAATTTTGTTAAGCTGATGCTTTCAGTTTTGGCATCAATGTTTTAAGGAAAGCTAAAAAAATTCAGCAAGTCTCAAGTTCAGCTTGAAACTATTTCAAAAACTTGTCTAGAGCATAAAAAAGAGATATTAATTGCTGGTGACTTGTGTTAATTAAAACGAGTCTGCAACATGGCCTAAAATGTTTGCAAAAAACCAGCAAAAGTAGATCCGACATAAAGATACCCTAACAAAATGTGGATAGACAAAGTTAAGATGAGGGATTAAAAATATTACTAACTTTCTGTATGAAATAAAACCCTCTTCATTCAATTTATTGTGCTACAGGGTATTTATTCCGGACAGACTGTCTGAGCTGTTGTCTGAATTAACACTTGAGTTCCTGACTTGGCCGGAAGATAAATAAGAGCAAAATAATCCCAGACCTAAGCCAGTCAGACAGTCCAGTGGTGCAGACAAATCGACTGAGAAAAGAAAATATTATTGCCACACCTTGGACAACCCCTGCACCCCCCCCCCCCCCCTTTCACTGCTCTAATGTCAAAGCTTAAAGTTGAGCAAAACCTGTTTGGACTTTTGGTTTTAATCAGTCAAAATGTAGCCAAAGCAGCCGCCACAACCAATTAAGTCGATGTGAGCGTGGTCAGGATGGAAGATGGAAGAGCGGAGGGTGCGGGGTGCGGGCTGTGGAGATGGGGTTGCTAAGCTGCTAATTAAATGGATTTGCTATCGTTGCTAACGTAATTTCGTTTCTCGTTTTCTTGACATAATTTATTAATTTGCACTTGGACCTGGCATTCGCCATTCCCATTCCCCATTTCACATTTCCCCAATTCCCATTTCACCAAGACCAATTTGATGTGGGTTTCCACGTCCGCAAAAACTTTGCGTCAGCTTTTATTTACGCAAACCGAAACATATTAAAAATTTACAGCTCGTTTACTGCGATTTGTTCAATTAAGTCGATACGTTTTACACCCCCCCTCGAGCCCAAAAGTTGATTGCCAACTTGAGCTGAGTTTGCTTCCGACTTGAGCTGCATCTGCGTTGTGAATGTCGATGTGGATGTCGATCTGGTTTGGGTCTCTTTCTCTGCCTCTGCCTCTGCCACTGCCTCTGCCTCTGCTCGGTTGCCACTTTTAATTTTCTTTAAGTTTATTTGCCCGCACTCGTCTGTGATTGCTGTGTCCTTGCGAGCGGCTCCCCTTGCAGCCTTTTTCGTTTCTCCTTCTCCTACTCCCTCTGCTGCGTCTCTCTCATCGCTGCTCTGGTGCTTTTCTCTTCGTCGTTTTTAATTTTTATTGAATTGGCTCTTGTTGCTGCTTAGACTTTGAGTTGAAATTAAACGAGCGTGGTTTATGCTTGCAGCCTCTCAAGTGCCACTGATTGTGAGACGGAGACGGGTTAAAATTTAATCAAGTTTCTACCAGCACCCCCCACAATCACTCCCTGCCTGCCTGCAGTGTGGCCTGCAAAAAGGGTTCCACGTGCAGCAATAAGAC
Organism: Drosophila dives; assembly: GCA_035042365.1. Lineage (NCBI taxonomy): Eukaryota > Metazoa > Arthropoda > Insecta > Diptera > Drosophilidae > Drosophila > Drosophila dives. The sequence continues at coordinate 1,886,911 of JAWNLJ010000437.1, forward strand.
TTGGCATCTGTGGTAGAAGGCAAGTCTCAAGTGCTCGACCATTGTTGTTACCAGTACCAAAACTTTGCCAACCAGCCAGCCAGTTAGCCAGTTCATCACACCACTCCAGGCACCACCTCAAGGCTTAAGGCACACCCAATCATAATTAAAAAGTCAGAAACATTGATGAAAGCCATTTCAATTTTAGCACTTTTACGAATGCGAATAGTTAGTTAGGTAATTATTGTTGTGTGTGTGTGAAACCCATTGAAATTGGCTGACATTTTGGCCAGTTAATGGGCAACTTGGCCAAGAGTTGATAACAAGCTGGTGTTGTGTCAATAGAGACGTATCAAAGTAACTGCTATGAAATTGCGCGTAACTTGGCATAATATTTGACCAATATGGTAAACTGCATATAAACAGATGGAGAAAGAGGGGAAGGGAGAGAGAGAGGGAGTGTGTTTGTACACAGAGTGCACTCAGCACAACAAACAGCAAACTGACTCCGCAACCGCAAATATGCAAGCAGCCAGCATAGGAAAATTGGCGCCGAAACGTTTGTTGCAGTTGCAGTTGCCACGTCACGGGCATGCCGCAAACTGAAGCTGTGCACATCAACGTAATAATTGTAATAATACGAATGCCAACACTTGCGGCCAACATGCAACAACGTCGTTCAGAGACCCGAGTGCATTTCAATGCGCCCAAATGTATGCAACAGTCGAGGGGCAAGCAACAACAGCGAGAGGCACGAGAGGCACGAGAGGAACGAGAGGCACAACAACGGATAACAAGGCTGGTGTCCTCCGGGTTTAAGGGTCGCTCAACCACAACGTGAACCCAAAGTCAGCAACGATGACGATGAGCATAATGATTATAATAACGATGATAATGTTGTTGATGTTGACGACGATGCGAACGATGATGCAGCTGCTCGGGCACAAAACTTGAAATGAATTTGCATAAACTTTTAACACGGACAATGCTGTAACAAGCACAATACCATAACTGAATGCCTCGACGAGGGTCAATTATTAAGTTCAACATTTTTTTTTTGCATATTACTTTAAGAAAAGTTGTTAGTAGTTTGCAAAATGTTTGAATAAATTAAAGAAATTCAAGTTTATTTTTAACTACATTGGACTACATACAAAACTGACTTTTTTATAATTTAAGAATAATCAATTTAAAATGTTTTTTTATATATTTTTGTTAGTTAGTTTACCTATTAAATATTTTAAATTTTAAGCAAAACTAAATAGCAAAAATAATATCTGCAATAAAATTTATACTCACTTAAATTTAGAAACGTTTATAAATAGAAAACCATTAGAAAATATATTTAAAATACTAAAATTGATGTTTTAAGAATAAGCAAATTAAAGAGTTATTAGCAATAAATAAAATAATAAGAAAAACAGATAAATATTTCCTGTGCTTTATTTTGCATTATTTATTTCTTACATTTACCTCTCATATATTTTCAATTTTAACTAAAACTAAGAAAAATAAAATTTGAAATAAAATATCCATTTTATCTAAAGACAACGAATTGAAAATATATTTAAAAATTTAAAAATAAATTGATAAATCTTTCGTATGTTTTGTTTTGCTTTCTTTACTTCTCAAATATTTTATATTTGAACTGAAACTAACTTACAAAAAGAAAACCTATAATAAAATTTATTATTCCCGTTAAATTTTAATAGCTTATCTAAAGAAAACAAATTGAAAATAAATTTAAAACATTAAAATTGTATGTTTAACGAATAAGTTAATTAAGTAGTTATTAACTATAAATAAAATAATAAGAAAAACAAATAAATATTTTGTGTGTTTTATTTATTTTTTGCATTTACATTTCAATTGAAACAAAATATTAGTTATTAAAAAATCGAACAAGAATTGTTCTAAAGAGTTTTCTATAAGATATAGAAACCCTCGCTTATAAATAGTCTACTTTTTGTCAACTGTCAAGAAAGCTAGCTTAGCATTCCCCCACTTCCCACCCTCCCCTACCGCTGAGTTAAGATTGTTGTAGTAAATTGAAATATGCTCTGCTTCTGGCAGAGCACATTGAGCAGCCGAGTAGCCGAGCAGCTGGGCAACCGGGCAACCGGGCAGGTAACATGCCAAGCCAAAGGGGTAAAGGGAAAAGCTGGCAACGTTCATGATGATTTTTGACAAGGGTTAGGACCACGACTGCCTTGTCTTGTCTGCCGTGTCTTCTCTTGTCTGGTCTGGCAAAATGACTTTATTTGCAATATGGAAATATTTTTCATTATGCTGCTCCTTGCTTGGCTCCTTGGCTGCTGTACCTTTAGCTATACCTGTGCCTGAGTCAGTGCCTGCTCCAGTTCCTGGACTCTCTTTCGCTATCTCTCTCTCTCTCTCCTTCTCCGTCTGACATGTCAATCGGTGTCATTCAACACACTTGAAGCTTGTCTTGGCATATTTTATGTCAATATTTTTGATATGGCATATTAGACATAATTTTGCATGTGTGTCTGCGTGTGTGTGTCTGGCATATATATGAATTACCCATTTACATGTGTGTTTTGCAAGCCAATCAGATTTTAAATGATTTTTGCTTAACGACTATAACATTTTAGAGTCAAAAGCCACTAAAGTAATCAACGCTTGGATTAAGATTTAATACGAGGAGCACATTTTTTTTGTCCACGTTGCAGGAGCAGAATATGCCAGGACTTTGCATATTTGCGCAATGAAAAGCAGAAAATAAAAATCTTTGGCCAAATGGCACATGTCGGGCATGGAACATGGAATGCGCACTCGACTCGGCAATGTTTGCTTTGGGTGATGATGACTTTATCAGAGCATCAAAGTGGGCCCCAATGAGTGGGCTAACTGAGTGGGTTAGGGGCAACTGACAGATGTGTGTCGAGTGGCGGAAAAAGAGAGCGAAAGTTGTAGAACTTGTGCAAACAATTTGCCTGCAACTCTCCCTTCTCCACTTCTCCCATCCTTCCACTCCTCGCTCAATCTGAATGTTCATTTGCCCGCTGGGAGTTGATTAAAATGCCACATGATAATATGAAAACAATTAAGGTTCTGTTCATTATTAAGTTTTATTATCACAAATTTAATTAAATAAAAAAGCATATTATCTGCTTTTGATGTAATACAGATAAATTTACTGAATTCACCCAGCTTAAATACGTCCAGAAAATCAAAGTGCGGATTTGGTTAAAAGCTAAATAGAATTAGAATTGTACTCAGATAAAGCTCGGAGAAAGAAATGTAATCGATAAAACTAACATATTTCCACAATTAAATTATATTAAGGTCATTCTTTTATTTATATATATTTTTTAAAATTAATTATGGTTTTCCTTGTGCAGATTTGGTTTAAAGCCAAATAGAATTAGAATTGTACTCAGATAAAGCTCGGAGAAAGAAATATAATCGACAAAACTAACATTTTTCGCACAATTTAATTATATTAATGACAGTCTTTTATTTATATTTTTTTTTTAAATTAATTATTAACTCGTTGTAAATGGTTTTCCTTGTGCAGATTTGGTTAAAAGCTAAATAGAATTAGAATTGTACTCAGATAAAGCTCGGATAGAGAAATATAATCGACAAAACTAACATTTTTTGCACAATTTAATTATATTAATGTCAGTCTTTTATTTATATTTTTTTTTTTAAATTAATTATTAACTCGTTGTAAATGGTTTTGCTTGTTCACGGAATACAGACAACTGCTGCCAAAATGGATAATATTACGGCGCTTCTCGATTATATCAAACTTTTCGGAGTCACAAATAAAAAATTTAAAAAATAAAAACCAATATATAATTGAGAAGAAAATTAAGAAAATTCATTGCACTGAAATTGGTAACATGTACGTAAAATAAAAATTGAACAAAACAACAGAAAAACAGTTACTGGAATGAAATACGGAACGCTTCGATTGTCCGACTGGAGCAAAAAGTTTTTTCCCTACGAAATTTTTATGGCCGCAGTTTTTTTATGCCAATTGCCAAGGCACGGACAACAATTACGCGCATTATCCTTTCGACTCCGGGCAAAGATGTGGACGGCAGACATGCAGACGGGGAGGGGGGCTAGGATAAAAGCGGGCGCCGGAGTCGAGTGATAACACGGCATTTGCTTAAACAAGCATAAATGCAAACTGCTAAAAAGAAATATAAAAAAACAAAAAAAAAGAAGAAAAAAACGTTCGGTGCCATTTTAATTTGGCTAAGTAGCGCCAGTGACAGTGACAAAGACAGTGAGTGGAACAGAGAGAGAGAGAGAGAGAGAGAGAGAGAGGGCAAAAAAAAGTGTAGCAAAATAGGCAAGGCATGCGGATACGGATACCTTAGCTGGACAAAAAATAAAAAGTGTAAATATGGCAAGAAAAAAAGCGCTAATTTAATTTTAACTTTTTGCCGGCGTCTGGGCCTGGTCTATATACATATTCCTAGTTGTGTGTCTGTTGGCTAACTCCCTTTTGTGTTTGATTCCGTTGTCAGCGTCTTTTGGCGCTTTATGCTTGTGGCACACTTTTCGCATCGCATTAGCCACCCCCCCCCCCCACTCCAACTCCCCTCACTCTACCAACGGTCGGCAAACAACCGACGAACTGAGGCGAAAGAGTAAAAGTAAAATATTTGCTTGGCCATTGCAAGTGAGCAGCGCTGATTGCGCCACTAAAATTAAACGAGTTCCTTGTGCGACGATAAGATTCCGAAGCTCAGCATTTATCCCTTTTGCTTATCCCCTTCCCGCCCCCCTTTCCCCCTTTCGCACTTCTGCAATGGCACTTGCCTTGCCGCACCAACCCGCTCCCGACTTAATCACACTGAAGTTTACGCATTTGCCGCTGGCCATTTCATTCTTTACTTTTTATATCTCTTGTACCAACTTCCAACTGGCCCAAAAGGGGTATACAATTATTTTGTATATCTAGGTTGCACCAGGAAGCAGTTCCGAGCCAATATAAATCGGATCAAATTCGCAAATGCAATATTGAAGTGTTTTCCGTCCGTCTGTCGTTATTAGCAATCAAATCTGAACTTTTCCTTTTCAGGAGACTCAAAATTAATACAGCTTCGCTGAAAACAAACGCAATTTTTTATTTTTAAAATAATTATAATACCTTAATATAAGTATTAATAATATAAATACACATTTTTAAAATTAATACAACTTCTCTGAAAACACAAGCAATTTTTTTATTTTTAAAATAATTATAATACTTTAATATTAACATTAATAAAATAAATACCCATTTTTAGTAACACATGCTAAAGCTTAATACTTTTTAAAATAGCTTTCTTTTACTTTTAATTTTATATAAAAAATTTAATGTTTTTTACAATATGACTTATTTTAATTTCAATTTAATAAATGTTTGTTTTTTTACTTTTCTTAGGTCTGAATTTCTATCGACATTTTAAAGCCGTTTTTTAACATTTAAATTCTGCAACACAAGTGGAAAATACGTAATTTTTCCAGTTAAATCGAGAAGTTTACTTTTCTTATTTTTAATTTAAAAATCGAACTTTTATATCTTCGCCAATAATACACACTTTCTATATATATATATATATATATTTATATTTACATATATAAAATAACAATATCTTAGTTATTCACTTTAATTCCGAAACAAGGTATCCAAAAGTCGATTATTACCAAATTGCTTGTGTCACATTCTTGCAGCAGTTAAGTCTATTTTATGACCAAAACTTTGTGAGTGGCTTTAAGGCTGCTGCCACCTACGCCCTCAGTTAGCCTCGGCCCCGACAATCGACACCGATTTGCTACAGTTCCCATTCTCCACATGCCACTTGCCACATCCCCTTTCTAAGACACAGCAATAACATCCACCCTCCCCATCGTCAAAATGCGCACCATTTTTGACCAAATTCGTATTCACAAAGCATCCGATAAGCATAACAGTTGTCGTCAAGTGAGTGCTCGTCGTGCCGCCGGCACACACCTTATGAAGCAGTTTCAAGCGAAGGTAGCAGCTGGATCGGCATTGGCAGCCACCGTGCCCGGCGTTTCCAGCTGGAGTTGGGGGCAGCAACAAATCGTCGCCAGCTGCCAACGACAATAAAACGTTTTACAATGTAACTAAGACGACGACATGCCGCTCCAGGAGGCGGCGAGGTGTGTGGCGAAATTTCGCCCTTCGGCTTGCAACTTGAGGTTTGCGCTTCGACTAGAAATTGATCGAACGGCTTTCGCATGTGGCAATAATGTACGAATCACTTGGCCCATGTGCAACAAAGTTAATAATTGTTTATTGCCACAATTGACAGCTGCGAACGTGTGGCCAAATCTGAGCTTGGGCAAGTGGAAATCTCGATTAAATTGTATAAGCCATGGTACGACATGCACACCCATACATATACACATATATGTTTATACGTTTTTTTATATGTTCCCCAAACACTACAATCCAACTTGGACACAATTGTCGACAAGCATCCCAAAAACAGTTAATTTATAAGTCTGATAAAGTAGAAAACGGCAAAAGCAATCTTTATTTTGTCAACAAGTCTAATTAATTATTTACCAGAAATATACAATGTGTCATTGAAGTCCTATATAATAATTGTGCAATTTTCAGTCTGCTCTTATATTTTGCACCTATATTTACAAATCTCAGCTTTAATGGCAGCAGAAGAAAACACGTCAATAAATATGGTTAAATGCAGAATTCTGCACAGCAGTTTCATAAGTTGGTAGAGAGCATTTTTAAATCCTTTTCTATTGATAAAAGGGAACGAATCTGGTCTTCTTTTTTTAATAGATACTGATTTTACAATAGCTTTTCAGAATATAAGAACAGTTTGCTAAATTAAAATAAAAGGCGAAAATGGCAAAACAAAGTAGCCTTTCTGCACTTTCGATATACTTTTTAAGAAATCGATTAGCGTGTATTTTCGAAAATCGAGTATGGCTTACATTCCTAGCAATAAGTCTTAACAAGTCGAGGTACTTTGGTAGTCGGACGACCGAAATCCCCGCTTGCTGCACTCCCTACACATATGCCTGACGATGCCTATTGGCATCACTTAAAAATCGCCCTTTCGAAATAGTTTAATATACAAAAACTGACCAAATAAACCAGCAAAAGCAAACCAGAATTATTTAGATATTTTTAATAAAAGGCTCAACAAATAAATCGTCTTTGGTAAGTTGTTCCAAGAATATTTAAAATTCGACACATACCGTTGCATCCATAATAATAATATAAACAAATATATATATAGTCACCAGAATATTATGTTCGATTTGGCTTTGATGAATTTTAAGATTTGTAGCAGGAAACAAATCAAAATATATATAACATTTTATTTAAAATTTTCATTTTAAAAAATTAAACTAATTTTTTAAATTTAAATTTCTTTACTCCAAGCTCCACACAACTGCTCAGTCATCAACAGAACAAACATTTGGTGCTCATTATGAAGATGCCTCCAGCCGAACTTAAGATATAAATTGTTGACATCATTTGGGGCTTTGCCGCTGATGAATTTGTATTCATGATATGTGCGCTGAGCTGGCCTAGTTTCCCCAGGAGCCAACACTGGATACACTTGTCATCTGCTACATTCTCTGGATATTCTCATATGGGCTACAATAATGGCGTTGTTGGCTGTTGGCTTGCCTCCACGTATGTTTCGTTCGTTCATCTCTCGAAGTACCTCGCCACCCATTCGCCTAGCAGTGGCAACTCTGGCAATTGTTCATTAATTGGCTCTGCAACGGAGACTGTTGCGGCGCCAATGTTACTCTACTGACAAATCCCAGTTTGGCACCTACTTAAAATACATTTTAAATTTAGTCAAATACAATAAAATACATTTACCTTGCATAATATAGAACTAGGCAAAACCTATCAAAGCATCATCATTAAACATTAAATATTACGTATATCTCTACAGCGAAATAAATGTGCGCTGAATTCCTAAATAATATCTAACATATGCCAAAAATTTATATTTACAGTTTTTAGCGCTCGCTAACAGCAATCCACAATGTCTCTGTTTTGCTGTCTGTTAAAGTTTAGCGGTTAACATTTTATAGCGATATTTTGTACACAAAGATTTTTTTGCTATCGATAGTTGCTCATCATTATGGTAGGAGAACAGCTGTTATCATCTGGTGAAAAATGTAACTGTTAAATTTAAATTCAAATATTTATGGTTTATCCAATCGAAAAATCTTAATAAAAACCAGATGTCGGCTATATATACTATATTTCTCAATAAACAATGCTATACATTAGTTCTGGTCGTGTGAACTGTAAAACCAGCAGACCCAGAAACGTAAGCAAATCAAACAAATCGAGTTGTAGCTGTTGTTTTTTTTTTATTTTGGTGTTTTTATTACTATAAATATAAAAAATATACATATACAATGTATATAGACGCGTGTGATGGTTAAGTTCACTTCAAATAACAAAAAATTGTTCAAACACAATACGAATATATCGTCGAAGTAAAATGTGCTTAAGCTACTAGGGATTTGGAGTTGGAGTTGGTTTCAAATAATTATATACACATACAAAATTCCAGCAAGCATTGCCGGGGAAGAAGAAGTACAAATATCATTATTGAGCCTATCTAGTTGGCCAGTTAGTAAGTTAGCCACGTTGGCCATAGTTGGCCATATCAATAATATCCAGCGCGTTTAAATGGCATATTCTTAACAAACTTCCTTTTGGTTTCTGTGTTTAGTATACGTTTTCCAACATCTTCAGTCTAAGTTGTTGTTTTCTTGATATATTTTTTCCATATAAATATGTATAATTTTTATTTTTTTTTCTTTCAGCGTAGCTTTGAGAATTTAGCTTGTGCAATTTTTGTAGGTTTCTTTCGATTTGTTAAGATAAATGGTCGGTTTGTGGGCATTCAATACATAGACTATATGGTAAATATGTAAACAAATTGTACATATTGGAAGAATTATTAAATACATACGTACATATATAAGTGTATTTAGTTTGCACGCTGCTCTGTTAACAAACGAACCAACAGCGGAATACATACATAAATATTTAACAACAAATTTGATATATTTGCACACTTAGACTTTCAAAAATACACATTAATTTATCTGCTCCCAATTACATTATATAAAGACGATGCTGAGCAAAAAACACTTGGAATCTATGAATCGATCGGTATACGTTTTATCTATTTTGTACTTATCTAATATATTTTGGCTATTTAGTTTAAAATATCTATAAAAAATTTATTTTCATCAATTCTGCATTGTAGAAACAGTTAATAAACTCTTTGTGTAATTTCTCAACTAAAATTTGAAACCAAAACTAATTTCAAATTTGTTTTCAGGTTGGTTCTTTGTTGTGTGTGTGTTTGTGTGTGTATTTGTGTGTGCGTCATGTTCGTGTCTATGTTGTGCGTGTTGTTCAAGCTAGCTATAAGGCTGCAGCACCCAGCACTTTCCCCCATTATTATCCATTTTGTATTCATCGCCATCGACGCCGCCACCTGCTGTTCATCATCATCAATCTATTTGGCATGCCCGTTGCTGAGGACAGCTGGCAATACGTTTGCCTGCTGCACCACCGCATTGATCACATCGATCTCCTTTTTGAGAAAGGCTGCGCCGTTCTCCTCCTGGCCATGTTCGGGCAGGGTGCTGCCAGATGCGTTAGTGTGTGTGTTGGTGCTGCTGTCAGTGTGGACAGAGGATATGTTGCGTTTGCGCAGGCCAGCAGCAGCGGCATCCACCAGATTGGCCGCACCGCTGCTAACAGAACCGGCGGCTAGCTTTAGTTTGGGAAACTCAATGTCGCGCATCAGATCGTTTTTGAACTCAACGATGCCACTGACGGTTTCGGTAACAGTCTTATCAATAAATTCCTCAATATTTTTGGTTTCCGCTTCAATCTTCTCCTTTAACTTGCTGGACAACTGATCCATCTCGCACTGATCGTGCTGCACACTAACCGCATCACGAGCGCACGTCTGATGTTGATTGTTCGGCTTTGGACTTGGGAACTGTGGCTGCTGCAGCTGCTGATCTTGCTGCTGTGGGCGTGGTTGGAGTATTTTATTATTCTGTGGCTGACTCGTTGACTTATTGTTGTGCTGCTCTAATAGCTGCTGCAGCTGCTGCTGTGGCAATGTGTCATTACGTTTTGAGAACGCTTCCTTAACCATGCCGCAATCCTCCTCATTGTCCTTGAGATCATCATTCGTATTGTTCACGGTCAGCGGATCAGCGGCAACAGCAACTGCTCCTTGAGCTGCATTCTTATCGCTGTCCACATTGAGTCCGCCGCTATTTCGGCTGGATGATCGCTGAGCGCGCTGCTCACCACGAATGAATTTTGGTAAAATAAATATGGTCACTAGTGAAATAAGATGAAGGCACAAGCCAAGTTTCAGGTACAATTTAATGCTGCCCTGTAACGAGTAGAAACAAGTGTGAAATGGATGGGATGATTTAACAGTTGGGGCACGCTTACCATAAATTCAAGCAGAACAAATGGGAATGTTGTATAGCCCATCACGATGCGTGTGAGGAGGCAGGTGAGAATGTCGTAGAAGACGCGTGTGAACTGCGTACTCTGGAAGCGATAGCGGAACATGCGTCGAGCTGTACGCGCTGCTGTCACCACAATTGCTCCTGTGGCAAATGTCAAATAATAGCCCGGATAGAAACCATGCCACACGGCGCTCAACGCGAACGTCAGCAGTGTGCCGTACTTCTTGGGCACGCGCTCATAGACGAGCGTGCGCAGCCAACGATTGGTGCCACAATTCCAATGGTTAATCGCATCCCGGAAATTGGAGGCAAACTACAAACAAGAAAAGCGTTTTTATTTAGATCACTTAAAATCAATCGCATAACTCACCTCGAATGAGAGCACATTAATATTGGATATTAGATCCCATTTGGCATTGCCATCCTTGTCGTAGCCGGTGAAGCCTAAACCAGAATTATTGCAAATGGCATCGGCGAGGAGCCAAGCATGATAATACTTAAAGCGTATGCAGGTAGTTGCCATCATGGCATACCAGAATTTGTACATTATGCCCGTGCCAGTGACAAACTCATCCTCCTTCATATTCTTCACTGGATATATTTTCACAAACTTCATGAATATGAATGCGCACACCAAGCTGCCAAGCACTTTACGTATCACGGTTTTTGTCGGTGACGGCTCTAATACCAGTTCCGATTTGCCATTGTCCAGATTGCCCTGAAATCGAATAGAGACAAAAGAAATTGAAAATCATTTTCATGTAGAAAAAAAACAGCTGCACAATTCGAATTGATGAGTCACAGACGACACCAATGTGAACAGTGGTAGACTGTGCAAAGTGAGGTCAGCATTGGGTTTACGCCACCCACCATCGGGGTGTGTTCTCTTTCTCAATCTCTCTCTCCCTCACATAGATAATGAAATCACTGCAGTTCTATTATGCAGGTGACCACATAATCATATTGTCTGTGGTTCACTTACATTGCCAGCCGGCCGCTTCAACAGATTGTAGCCCTCCACAAATTCAATGTAGTCCTTGTAGAAGACCAATGGACCGGCCATGAGACCCTGAAAGTGCCACACATACGAGAAGAACTCCAATGCCGATGGCATTTTCCTAATGGCATGATATTGTTGCGCCTTTGTCATGTCCTGCAAAAAGAGCAATGATTGCGTTAAATACTGTTGATAGGTTTTCTGTATAGCATCGCATCGCAACGCACTCACCTCATCCTTGCGCACGAAGCCATCGTGTATGCTGAATGCCAGGCTGGTCACCTTTTGTGTTATGATCATTAGGGGTCCAGTAATGTCCAGGGCATACGAGCCATAATCGTAGAATTGACGCATCAAATGGACGCACAACAAATAACCCATGGCCACCAGCATCACGCTCCTGTGCCAATGTTACACGTAAGAGTTTTACTTCAATTCATGGTTGTTCAGAATTCAGAATTTAGTATTACCTCTGCACAATGCGCGGATCCTGTGTGCGTATTACAATGTAACATAGTGCGGGCAGTCCAGCAATGTGTATGGCCTGTTGGCCAAAGCAAAAGTAGCCAAAGGCCAGGCCAACTGACAAGGCGAAGACGTGACGCACCTCATAGGAAACCTTCGATGGATGCAGCCACGAGCGGAAGAGCGAGGCCAGGAAGAGCGCCAATATTTGACAGATTAGGAAGTTGACCTGCAAAAGTGCAAAGCAAATGTGACGTTTATTAATTAATCAAATAGACAATTATTAATTAATTAAATAGAGCCAGTTATTATTACTTAAGTTAAACACTCGGTAATTATTTTCTGAAAACAAAAAACAGTCATTATATTTGTATTAATTATGCAGGTGAAAATGATATCAAAACTATTAAGAGAGCTTCGATTAACAGAGGCGTTGCTTGGAGTTTGGAGTAATCCCAATTAGGTGCACCAAGGGCAAAGATTAAAATTTGTTTTTTATTAGTATTCAAGTCAGGTGACAAAACCAAATGTTAATTTGTTTAGTAGTAAACTATCTGAAAATTCTTTACAGCCTTTGCCCCTTATTGTAAATAACAGAAGGGATGGATTTCTCGGAAATCCAAAGCAATTGCTGTTTATAATATTCAATAGGTAGAGGATAATGAGCTTAAGCCAATATAAATATTTAATTTTGTATAATTTATGTTTGTTGTGTTTTGCAGGCTAAAGTTTTATTTATTCAGCGGAAGAATCACAAACAGCTGTGGACTTTGAAACTGTTTTCTGTTTAACAACTGGCCCGTAAACTGATTATATCGGAGTTGGGTATCAGAGAAAGGCTAAAATGCGTCGGCTGACAGCAATATAAAATAAATATATAAAAATATTAAATTTATTGCCAAATATGAAAAACTTAAGCATAATGTAACAGAAGCAAGAAGACAGTTAAAACCAGATTTTATTATTATTGCTTCTAAGAGTCGGCTGAAAGAGTCTAGAAGAAAATGGCTCTATCAGTGGTTTTGAGACGTCTCAAGTTGTTACAATCTCTCTAATCTCTCTAGTGGTTATCATATTACATTTAATTAATCTGCTTGAACTCAAGCACCTACTAGTTATACAATTATTATGGCAATTGTTCAACTGCTTGACAAATTAATTAAAAATGAATTTTATATATATTTTTATATGTGTGCATTTGATACACATCTCATTGCGGTTAAGGTGCATTGTCTATAACCGTGATCAGAGATCACAGAACGCAATCACGCGGTCTGATCAATGTGCAGCTATATCGCCTATATATAGTTATATATATACAACTGCCGCTGGCCTTGGCAATCGTTTGACTTTTGAAACATATATTATAGATTACACTCCGAGCACACTTTTGCACACAACTGCGTCACGTGCTCGAATTTGTTGTGTTGCCAATTTACAGATACAAATTGGCGAATTCAATTGCAAATTGAAAACCCATTCATTATTCTCAATTCAATGGCCACATAAGAAGAAATGTTCTTGTGCACAAAGTGAGATTCCCTAAAAATAAAAATCATTTATATATTTTTACAGCAAAACTCGTTGCAACACGACACAAGCCACACAATCAGCAGCGAGCGCCATGTCATTATCAAGGCCTATTCTTGTTAAGGCCAAATGTCAGCATGCTCTTAAAATGAACAAAGTTGACTTGAATCAACACGAAGACAAAGCAAAGACTTTGCTATTTGTTATCAATTTGTTATTCTGCGATAAGCGGGCAACTCAAAATACATACAAATGGTAGACAGCTGTTCCCTTATAAAATCACAACAAGTAATTATAGCGACACAACAAAGAAATCGACTGATCACTGCCAGAAGTTTCGTACTTATCAATTACTGTATATATATATATATATATATAAACAGCAATGATCGGGCACAATTGATGTGTGGTTGAACGACTTCTCGTCGTCGTATAATCATCAACTGCAAAATTTCAACAATTATGCAACTTATGCAAAAATATTATATCCGTACTTAAACCACACTCGCACACACACACACACTCGGCAGCTTAGCGCAATAACAAACCAAGGTGAATCACTATTTGATAACCTATTGAATAAGCTATGGGAACGAGGCAAGTTCCGAAATTATATCCCAAATACACAAAATACGACTCCTGCGTGTAAATAAGCAATTCTTTCATATTATCAATTTACAGCAGTTTTTTTACAGCAAATTTCGCTTTACTTGCGATTCGCGGCACAGTTCAGCACCAGACTGCGACGGCGGCACTTGCCCGCCTCGATATCGAACCAGCTGCCATTCTTGCAACGGCGCAACACACGGTTGCCACCGTGACACTCGTAGTATCGACGACAGTGTGCCGAATCCTGCAAGAAAACGCCGTCAGTTCGATTGAGGCAATCCCCGCTGGATGAACTGATGAAGCTCAGCTCAGCAGTGGGCATCAAGATCCCTCCACCTTGCTCTATTTCTGTGCGCTGCGGTGCACTAGTTGTTGTTGTTGTGTTATCTCCAAGTAGTTCACAGGCTGTGGTTGTTATCGGAGCTTCCGGTTGTGCACAGGTTGTGGTTTTGATTTCTCCACATGGTGGACGGGTTGTTGGGGTGGTTTCTGCAGGTGGTGCACAGGTTGTGGTTTTGGTTTTTTCGCATGGTGGACGGGTTGTTGGGGTGGTTTCTGCAGTGGGTGCACAGGTTGTTGTAGCTGTTTCTTCAGGTGGTGCACAGGTTGTTTCTGCAGATGGTGCAGAGGTTGTAGGGGTTTTTTCTGCAGGTGGTGCAGAGGTTGTTGGGTTTGTTTCTGCCGGTGGTGCACAGGTTGTTGTTGTGGTTTCTGCAGGTGGTGCAGAGGTGGTTGGAGTTGTTTCTGCAGAGGGTGCACAGGTTGTTGTTGTGGTTTCTGCAGGTGGTGCAGAGGTGGTTGGGGTGGTTTCTTCAGGTGGTGCACAGGTTGTTGTTGTGGTTTCTGCAGGTGGTGCAGAGGTGGTTGGAATTGTTTCTGCAGAGGGTGCACAGGTTGTTGGGGTGGTTTCTTCAGGTGGTGCACAGGTTGTTGTTGTGGTTTCTGCAGGTGGTGCAGAGGTGGTTGGAGTTGTTTTTGCAGGTGGTGCAGAGGTTGTTGGGTTTGTTTCTGCAGGTGGTGCACAGGATGTTGTTGTGGTTTCTGCAGGTGGTGCAGAGGTGGTTGGAGTTGTTTCTGCAGAGGGCGCACAGGTTGTTGTTGTGGTTTCTTCAGGTGGTGCACAGGTTGTTGTTGTGGTTTCTGCAGGTGGTGCAGAGGTGGTTGGAGTTGTTTTTGCAGGTGGTGCAGAGGTTGTTGGGTTTGTTTCTGCAGGTGGTGCACAGGATGTTGTTGTGGTTTCTGCAGGTGGTGCAGAGGTGGTTGGAGTTGTTTCTGCAGAGGGTGCACAGGTTGTTGGGGTGGTTTCTTCAGGTGGTGCACAGGTTGTTGTTGTGGTTTCTTCAGGTGGTGCAGAGGTGGTTGGAGTTGTTTCTGCAGAGGGTGCACAGGTTGTTGGGGTGGTTTCTTCAGGTGGTGCACAGGTTGTTGTTGTGGTTTCTGCAGGTGGTGCAGAGGTGGTTGGAGTTGTTTCTGCAGAGGCTGCACAGGTTGTTGTTGTGTTTTCTGCAGGTGGTGCACAGGTTGTTGTTGTGGTTTCTGCAGGTGGTACACAGGTTGTTGTTGTGTTTTCTGCAGGTGGTGCAGAGGTGGTTGGAGTTGTGGTTCTGTTTTTTTCACATGGTGGACGGGTTGTTGTTGTGCTTTCTTCACGTGGTGCACAGGTTGTAGTTGTGTTTTCTTTACGTGATGCACAAGTTGTGGTTGTAATCGGAACTTCAGATGGTGCACACGTTGTTTTTGTGGTTTCTTCAATGGCATCGACGCTGACAGCAACGCGCAGCGCCAAGCCCCTAAAGTTGATACAGTTGACCAAGTTGACTAATTTGCACGACTGACTGTTATCGTCGAAAAACTGTCCCAGCGGACAACTGCGGCGCACGGCTTTGCCGCGAGTACACGCATAATAGCTATCACAGCGCGAGGAGTCGGCGAGGAGGGTCCCATCGGCCCGACCTTGACAACTGGGGGGCTGGAGCTGACCTTTGACGGCACTCGCATGTGCTGGGGCAAGTGCCACAAGTGTCACAATTGCGACAAGCAAGACCTTAACTGAAAGGAACATTATCAAATTGAAGTCGAAGTTTGCCTTCCGCTTTTGGTCTCACTTACTCGATTTCATCTAAGGGTATATCTGAGTAGAGCTGCTCGAAAGGATAACTAACTGAAATGAGTGTGTTACTTTATCGCTTTCGCTTATTGTAGCTGGACCAAAAGAACTACCACCTTATATACTCGTTTGGGCCATCATTGAAGATCAGAACTTCATTTCAAGTGCTTTACCTAATTTGGTTAATTGGTACAGAACAGCAAAAGCAGGTTGTTTTCCGCGTTTGGACAATATGTTAATATCGAAATGGTATTCCCTATTACAAAGTTGTTCACTCCTATCTCTAACTAAATATTATTATACCTATGAGTAGTGCGCAGAAAAATTTCAAGTGGAGTAAGTGAAATTTCAAAGTCAGTTTTATTTCACCACAAGAAAGGCCCACGTTCACAAGTGCGCCACTGCTCAATCAACAAAATAAAAATAAAATAAAGACGTGGATCGCCTGATGTAGTCACACCGCTGTGACTCATAAAGATAAGTTATACGATTCGATGCATTTGACGCAGTAAAATAAATACCTACAACAAATACAAGTTGTAATACCTTTTGGGCTTTATTATTTTCCTTTTCAAGTCGTAGGCACTGCGATTTATCAATAAAAATAGACTCAACTCTTGTGAATGCCGAATAACCAGTTATTCACCAAACATCAACATACATTTTGAATACGCAATCGAACAAGCACAAATCGTGTTTAATGAGCCAACAGATAGAAACGTGAATGAAAGGAAAATCGTGTTTTAGAACAAAAACACAAAAGTTTTGCTCAACTATAAATTCCTACTCAATATTCAGAACTATTAACGATTAGCGTATTTGCTTGTGGCACATATCTATGAAAGTATTACCTTGTAGGAATTCTCCTCAGTCAAGGAATTGGGCGTAGTCGATTTCCGAATACTCTGTTAGTTACCAGCTGACAAAAGCTTTCTCTAAAAGTGTATTTTACGTATTGCCTTCAAATCTTAGAGGGTTTCATATTAATCTAAATGCCAAGTTTGTTCCTCTCTAGCTTTAAAATTGTTCAAGAAATTGATTTAAGACTCTTTTTGGGGGATACCGGTTAATCTACATTCCAAGTTTGTACAGTTTAGAGAAATATATGTCAATATGAAAAATGTTGCCAGAAATCTAGGGTCCATCTTTTTTGACTCTAACTTATAAAAGATATGCAGTTAGATTGGCAATTATCGATGTTTATCGATTTTACTACAACTACTGAACGTAGCACCACCATATACAGTTATATTTTTCAAGCTTTTAGCTGCATTGCACAAAACCAATAGACTTTCATACCTCTGGCAAAAAGAGTAAACAAAGTCAAGTACGCGAAATGGAGTTGTCTGCCAGCAGAGTGAGAAGGTGGCCAGACGGAAAAAGGTCAAAACATGCTCTCAATGTAAGATGGGTAAATTGAGCTTGCTAAGTCAAGCAGGCAAACAAGTAAAGTAGCCCAGTTTAAAAATAGAGCAATTTATTCCATGAAACTGTAGCGAATATGAACTTAATACAATATAATCTTTGCAACTATGAGAATGAATATAACTATAATATAAATATAAGAAAAGGCCGCTAATCCCTATAAATATGATGATGAATAAAACTATAATATAAATAGAAGAAAATACTACTAACACTATTAGAACCCAGCCCACCGACGAAGCTATAGTTTATTGTAAAGCATATAATCATGCACATATACAAATGCACACACACACACACTTAGCAACAGTGAGAGCTCATTAATACAGCTATAACAGCAACACATATATATTTATATATACATATATACACATTCACATATACACACTAGCCTTGTCTTTGTTTTGCTTTTCATTTTCTCGGCTTTGTTCTCGCTTTGAGTCTGCTTAAGTCTACTCGAAATGTTGTCAACTCTTCAATTGTTGCATTCCAAGCGGTTGGCTTAGAATCTTATCTCCTAATCAATCATTCAAGCAAGTCATGCTCCTTCTCTTCTTGTTATATACAAATACATATATATACATAAATGCATATA
Organism: Drosophila dives; assembly: GCA_035042365.1. NCBI lineage: Eukaryota > Metazoa > Arthropoda > Insecta > Diptera > Drosophilidae > Drosophila > Drosophila dives. The sequence goes on from JAWNLJ010000437.1 coordinate 1,905,130, forward strand.
CATGTGTATGATAAACAAAACAAAAAAATAGCACCCATAAATCATTTAATTAAATACTATGAGATACCCCTTCCACTCCTTTGCCAGCGCACAATCCGATTGCCAAGAATTGCCGAAACGCAGAACAAAGTGTACGCATGAAGGGGTTATGTTTGCTGGTGCGGGGGGTCAACAGCAAGCACAATTGCCAAAATATCAACATACGAAAAGGTGGCGTGATGACTATAAATAAATGCAATAAAAGCACAAACAAAGAGACTCTGCACCAAGAGTGAACAAAAATAAGGGGTAAAATGAATTTTGAAATTTGTTGGGGCTGCTAGATAGGAGCAAAATACTTTGATTCCCTTACATTTCCGATTATTTAATATGCCTATCAATATTATATTAAAAAATATATACAGAAATATATAGAAATAAGCTAATTTCCCTCTTTGCTAGGGTATTTCAATAAGCGGCAAGTAAAACTCAAATAGATTTTTGCAAGACTAATAATAAAGTGGCGCCTCTTGGCGGCAACAGCAGGCAGTTTGCAGCTAGCAAGGCGGACATCAACAGCTACAATAACAGTATTAGTCAGTGTAAAGTTAAAGCTGTTTGAGAACTCAAGGTCGCAATATCACTTATGCGTATCAATTCGAAGAGAAATGACATATGAGAGAATTTATTGCAATAGCCTATCTTTCTCCCTCGCTCTTTCTGAAAAGCTGTTGTTTATATACCTTTGAACACCGGTTCAAGCTCATTTACCCGGCATTCGACTGCGGCGCAAAAACAACTAACCATAAAATATATGCAGAGTGGGCAGAACGGATGAGTAGGTGGAGATCAGAAGAGAGAGAGAGGGAAAGAGAGCGAGAGCTATCTACTGCATGCTGTTTATTAATTAACATACTGCAAATTATTAAAGTGCAAGAGCTAACTAAATTTTAAGTACAAACATGTAAAATATTTTAATTTGATTTGCGTGCTAGGTTTGCTTTGGCCTTCCCAGAAATGTACATAATAAACAAATAAAAATATTTCAAAATTTGCTGTGCTCTTGACAAGCTGCTAAGTTAACGCTACACCACCGACACCTATACACACATACATCCGCATAACGGTGACCTTCTTGCGAATTTAAATGTGTCACACGTTTGACAACAATAATAAACCAACCGCAAGAGACAATTAAATGTATATAGTCGTGCACGTGAAACACCCTGTGAGCTTCCCCCACAGCCATGTCCGCCTCGAAAACTGACTCATTCCATCTTCTTCTAGCTGATCAGCTGTTACTAACTTTTGTTTACAAACAATCAAAAGAAATACAGTATAAAAAATTTTCAGAACACAACAAAAATAAACCATGAACAGAAACAGGCAGAGCGAGCAACTAAAACATCAGTCATTGTGTGAGCAACAAACATTTCACAACATTGGCTGACGACATGTGTGGGATTAGATCATCAAAGAGCAAAAAGAAATAAATAGAAACTCTAACAGAACACTTTGTGTTTGTCATTTCACTTTGCTGTTAAATAACTTCTAAGTACGAAAAGTACTCTCACACACACAGGCCCACAGGAACGTGTACGTGCATAGATAAGTCCCAACTAAGCGCTGCTTCAAATGGATTCAAACTGAAATCCGATCTTATGTTTACATGTACATGTATACATACAGCTGAGGCAGTGCTTTACGGTTAATCGCAATTTTTCTTTTAAATGCTTTTCATTTATTGCGTTCTCGTTCTTAAGTCCAGGTATTGCGATAAGTATGCATATATGTGTGTGTGAGTGAGTGAGAACAGAATATGTCTCAGTGCAGCAGTCTCAGCTACATACTCAATTGACAGAGAGCAATAGACATGATTAATTTGCACCAAACTCATTCAATTACACAATTTTATAAATTTGAAGAAATACACGTGCCTTTCCTAATTTGTATTAATAAAAGCCCATATAAGCCAGTTTTATTATACAGATTTAAATTTATATATTTATAGCAACAAATAGTCGGCAGAGGTTAATGACTGTGTGATAAGACGCAATTTGCTAAAGTAGAACAGGAAAATAAACAACAAATCATCAATTGCTTTGGTAAGCAGACAAACAATTAGAGCACTAAACACATTCATGAAGTAAACCAAACAAAATTGTTAAACAGCTCAAGTTCAAATTGCAATGAGACACACGTCGGGGAGTGCGGAGACAACCAGTAGAAGTGAAGCTAAAAAAATGATGCAGCCGGCGTTTAACCTTCACTGGAATTTGACAATGCACAGGGTGAGGCAACACAGCCTGTTGTGTGCATGTCTTTTCAAAATAAATGGGGGCAGGTGAAGTTGAGAACAATGTGCATACACTGGTTGCATTATTAAATATACTTATGTATTTGTATACACACACACAGAATTACCAACTTCTGGTTAGCAGTAGTAGAAGAAGCAAACGCAGCAGAGGACTGTAAAGAGAACTTACCAAATCAACAGAGAGTCCAACCATATCGGCCAACCAGGTAAAAATCCGGCTGCCATCGTAGCAATCATTTGCAATAAACTTGGGTGATTCGAGCATTTTGTTGTTGTTTATTTGGTATTTTATAGAGTCCCGTTACAGCTGCTTCATTTGTCCAACTTACAAAATGATTGCACTTTATTCACCGATCTCCTTAGACTTTGTTTCACTTATAATTTTGTGCAATCGCAATTAAAATGTGTTGCTCCATATGAATAAAAATATTTATATGTGTGTAAATTTATATTTTGTAATCCCACGATGCGTGTCTCAAAATGGCCGTTTGTTCCGTTAACGTTTGCGTTCCGTGCTCAAATTGCTTGCTTCCAACACGATTGAAAGAGCGAATGAAACTGCGGGTAATTCTGATGGAAATGTTGTCACGCCAAAAATATGAATGTAGGTATGTATATATTTATGGTCAGGTATGTATGTAGAAGTGTGAAAATGAGTATTGAAACATATGCCTAATTATTGAATGAAACAGCAATCAATTGAAATTGTGACACATGTAGCAATGATTATAAATCTGATTTCGAGTCGTTTAGAAAATTTCGAGTTAATAGTTTCTTTGCACATAAATACATTGCAACAGCCGATGTGAGATTAACATTTGCTAAGACAATGTTACAGCAGTTAGCTCCATTGTTATTCGCGTATATATGTTTGTATCTCTGTTAATCTGCGACATTTCTGTTAAGTACACAACAAATAATTTATCGATATGTGCTGCAAAGCGCAAAGACACGCTGTTAAATGAAATCATATGTTATGCTTAAGAACTTGTTGCAGAACTTTTAGTGCGTAATTTTTTTGCTCGAAATCTCAAAGCAGAATATTAATATTGTCGGAAAAGTGTTCTAGACTGCAATATTTGTGCTCTTTCTTCACTGTTTACTTCTGAAATAAAAAGTGTAAAATTTACGGTTCGTTCATTTTAAGTATTAGTATAACTAAACAGCTCATATCTACAAAAAGCAGTGCAAAACAGCCGACATTCCGAAAGCAAACAACGATATACTCGATTGGTAATTTTATGTAACAGCTGTTTTGTTGTGGTTACGCTCGCAGCCCATTTAACATAGCATATAAAAACACTTTTTATAATCACTTAATTAATTTAAATCGTTACGCGTCCTATAATGCGCCGATTAATAACAATCAAATCAATTTATGTTGTGATTTGAGAAAACTGCTAAGACACCGCTGTTAGTAACATGTAAGTACATGTTAAAGTTTTGGGGTGCCCAGATTCGGAGAAGGTGTCAATCGAGAAGCAGCCGAGCAAGAAAACTGTCAACTTGCAATGGCGGGACGCGAATCAACAACGCCAACGCCAACGAAGCGCGAGCGTCGCAAATCCCCTGCAATGGGCTACGGGTCGGATAACAGCAGCAAAAGTGCCCAATTACAGCCACTTCCAATGTCACCCACATCGTCTGTGGCGGATACCACCTTTGAGCCCACAATCGATATGATGGTCAACGATTTCGACGACGAGGCGACGCTCAACGAGGAAGAGGCCCTGGCCGATTTGGAGGCGCATAATGCGGACGAGGAGATTGCAACATTGCGTGAGGAGAGCGAAATGCCCATCGAACAGCTGCTGGCCAAATACGGCAATAGCATGTCAGCAACAAACTTTACCCCAATCCGCTCGAGCAGCAGCAGCAGCGGCAGCTCCTCCCGACGACGACGTGCACCCAAGCGACAGCATCAGGAAGCAATCGTCTCCAGCACGGAGCAGTCAGCGAGCGTTGAGCCAGTTGTGGCGGAGGATGTTTTTGTTGAGGACGAGGATACAACTCCCGGCGTGCTGCTGCCGCCGGAGTTAGCAAAGAAACCACATCGCTCGCATTTACTGGATCTATATCCGGAGGAGTCCTTTGGCAGCAGTGTTTCGCACACAGTAACAGCTCCCGAGGACCTGGGTAGCTGTAAGTGCATCCTACCCACTAACCCGGTCTATTCTAATGAAATCTCTGCTTTTAGTTACTCCACTGCAGACGCTCTTCGAGGAGGTGGAACAGACACGAGGCGAAGAAGAGGAGGAGGAGGACAGCGACACGGATTCGGATGATGCGAGAAAGATCATCATGGTCGGCCCGGATTACCAAGCAGATATACCCGATGGTCTCTCGCAATACGGTGACATTCTGCCCTATGAGAACGAGGATCAGTTAATCTGGGAGCCGAGTCAGGTCAGCGAACGGGATGTGGAGAGCTATCTGGCCAAGATTCAGGAGACGCGCTCAGTTGAAGAGGGCGGAGAGGCGGCCACAGAGTCACAAGATGTGGATGAGGCAACTCCCGCTCCAATTGCTGCTGCTCCTGCTCCCACTCCCACTTCCACAAGCAAAACTGCCCATTCCGATCTGGATTCGGTGGTCAAGGATAATGAGCAGGCGCTGCATCTGCTGGTCCAGTGTGGCTACGATTTCAAGGAGGCACTGCGTCGAAAAAGGCTGAACGTGCTCCCATTGAGCAGTGATACGATGAGCAGCTGGTCGGAGGAGGAGTGCGAGAAATTCGAGGAGGGCATCCACAAGTTTGGCAAGGACTTCTACCAGATACGCCAGAATCAGGTAATCGAGATGGAAATGCCAGCGACTGCGGCCCACGAATAATCACAACTGATGGTGTCCATGTGATCCATTTATAGGTGCGCACGCGAACCATGCGCGAACTGGTCCACTTCTACTATCTGTGGAAGAAGAGCGAGCGGCGGGATCAGAGCTTCGCCTTGAACGACACAATTGATCACATGGATGCATTCATTAATGAAGTAAACGGAAACGGAAATCCGATTGGAATTGGGAATGGCAACGGAAATGGGTCTGAAATGGGAAGTGGTCATGGGAACGGCAATGGAAATGAGAATGGAAGTGGGCCTGGAAACAACACTGGAAACGGCAGCTGTTCACCGCACGCCAGCAACAGCAGCAGCAGCAATGGTCACAATGGAAATGCTGTCGTGGAACAGGTGCTGGAAAAGGAAACGCCACGCAAGCCCACAGCGAAAAACTATTCCATTATGACGGGCGGAATGGGAAACGCAGCAGCAGCTACAGCAACTTCTACTGCTTGCAGTCGCAAGCGTGGCGTCTCCCAGGAGCAACAGCAGCTAGAGGAGGAAAGGGAAAAGGGGGAACAGGAAAGTGTTAACGATAAGTCGAGCTTAAGCTAAGGTTCAGGCTGGTTGTTGAGCCAAATGCGCAGGCGCTTCCAACTGGAGTATTAGACTAAAGAAAATTAAACAAAAAAAATTCAACATTCATTATAAACATACATATATACCATATATATATATATATATATATATATATATATATAGGATGTGTAGAATATATTGATTCACTAATACACTAATAATAAAAGATTTTAATATTTAAAATAAGCAAAATCAATATTTCAGTGTGTTAATGTTTTTATGCCAGTTTTTTCCGTAATTAGTTTCCAACTTTCCAGGCATTTCAATTGGCCTTAGCTGGACTGAGTCTCAAAAGCCAATTGGAAATGGTCTGGAAATCCGAGAACAATATGGAAAGAGACAAAAATATGTGACTTGAGCTTCAAATTTCTATTATGTATTTACGTAATTTGTTAAGCAATGCAATTTGAAAAACTGATTATCTACGCTAGTCATTTCAATTCGTGCCACAGAAAAATCCCAATTATATGCAAATTGGAATCACCTAAGCAACAGTTGAGAATTCACAACACTTTCAAGACTCCTGCCAGTTGTTAAGGATCAAATGTCAGCACAACACACAGATAAAATAAGCCCCAGTTGCAGACAAGTAGCCAATTCTCATATTTGCTTTGCTTGCATTTTCTCAAACACACATATTCACACACGCATGCACGTAGAGACAGAGGCAGAGTCACGTACACGAGAGCATAGAGAACATACTGTTGGTCGGTAGAGGAAGGGAGTGGGTGAGGGAATAGATAGCAGTAACGCAGGCACAGGCGGCAAGCGACGAAGATCGTGCGAAACGAAGTTTTCGTTCAGTTGAGCTTTCCAGTTGATTTTGCACAAACATACACACATCCACACAAATGTATGCTTGTGTTTGTGGCAGCGTTTACGTGTGTATCTTTTCCGCTAGCTTCACTGGCGTAGCGTGAACATTTTACGTTCACGTTCGCTCCATGCAGCCGACCGTAGGCAGAAAAACAGAAACAACCAACAACAAAAATCCAGTTTTATTTAGCATGCACACTACAGTCTGAGCATATTTGTATGGGGTCCTCCAATCAGAATAGGATATCTGCAATTTAAAGTAGCAGTACATCTGTTAATTACACACACACACTTATTGTTATCCCTCTTTCATACATGCACATGTATTTGTATAACAGTAGCAGCAGCAGCGCATTTGTAATTCGTAATAGCCGCAACTGTTGGAAAAAAAAGTTATCAACCGTAAAACGAACACGAGACGGCGACAGCGGAAGCTTTACATCCGGATAGCAGAGTCTGAGTGTGAAGAGCGAGCGCATTTTCTGTTGGACCTGCTTCTTCTTCTTCTACTACTGCATCTTCTACTGCTTCTCCTGCTTCTTCTTCTTCTGCTTTAAAGCCTGTCTGCTGTTGAGGCTGTTGCCTACGCCACCTCTCTCTATCTCTCTCTCACATACTTTGCGTCGTTCGCACTTCTCTCGTCTCTCTCTTCTGATCAGTCGCTTTTCTTTGCGCCTTCCTCGCCGCCGAAGCCGCAGCCGCAGCCAAAAGGCACGTAAACTGGTTGCTCTTTGCCGTCGTCGTCGTCGTTGTCGTTGCCCGTACAAACACAGTATCGATATTGGTGTCGTTGTCGTGGTCGGCGTGGCGTGGCGTGCCCGTAGTTTATTTTTTTTTTGTTTTTGTCTGTTTCTGCTTCGGTTTCTCGGCTGCGCACTGGTTAGTCTTGGTGTAGCGCTTGAGCTGCGCAAGTCGGACCTTCACACGGATCGTCGTAGTCATAGCCGATCATCGTCGTTGATCATCATTATCATGGATCTGGCTTACAATGCGTCATCATCGTCAACGTCGCCGCCGGCGTCGCTGTCGTCGACACTGCCGCCCGTCTCCTTCAGTTTCACAAACACCGCCAAGCTGCCAATCGAAACGGTTAAGCGGCTCATCGCGGCCGTCTCACGCCGTCCAGTGCTCTGGCTGCGAAATAACGTAAGCGGCCAGAAGCGTAGCGATATTACGCCCATTTGGTTTGATGTTGGCAAGGATGTTCATTTGCCAGGTGAGTTAAGCCACCTTTCACTCTCACGTGCGCCCTTTCCTTTCCTATCTCTGTTTGTTTGTTATTCGTTTTGTTATTGGTTTCGCCATGCATATTTACATTTACATTTCGTTAACAGAAAATGTAATAACATAACTAGGATTGTGAATAGGCTTCTAAAGTAAAACGTATGTTCTGAAATATGTATGTATTTCTCGGCGTATGTAAGAGTGCGTGTGTGTGTTATTACAATGTTCTGAGTGAAAATATGGTAAACCACAAATGTAATTTCAAAGATATATAAAACTCTATTAATCATGAATAAAAAGTTGCTTTCAAGAGCAATGCTTTTGAGAATAAAATATTTAAGTAAATAATAAATCAATTAATATATAAATTTAATTAATAACTTGAAAAATATAAATAAAAATAGTATATACAAATTCAAGATTTAAATTTTAAAGGAATATAATAGTTCATCTTAGCGAGTGTGCACTGTATTACTGCATAACAAGGCATTGCGGTTTCTTTGGCTTCACCTAGACATTCCAGAGTGACGACGTAATCACGCCACACACACATACTACATACACACACTATGTACACACACAACTGTTCTTTTCTCACCAAATAAATCAAAAATTAATAATTTTTCGCCATTCATTTTTTAGCCGACGTTTGCCGAGTAAAATGGGGCCACTTGAGGGACAATTTCCGTAAGGTTTACATACGGAACAATCTGTCGACTGAATCGCCATCCTCATGGCGCTTCTACAACGATATGCGTTTCATGGAGCACGCCGTGCACGAGAATATTCTGAGGCAGGCGAGGACTCGCGGAGGCGCCGGTGGAGGTGGAGGAAAGAAGCATTTGCCACATGTCCATTGGACGGAAAATAATAATCTGATGCTGGACGAGAACAGCAGCAGCAAGTTCGAACCGATTGTGGTGGCAACGGAGCCAATCTGTGAGCTGAGCGACAGCTACGACTCGGAGCTGCATCAGCCGAGCTTCTCGGACATCAGTTCGTTCTTCGAGGATGGCGACTGCAAGCGCATCAAGCTGGAGCAGAGCAACAGCAATGGCCATGATGATGGGCACAGCCTGAAGGATGAGGAGCTGAACGATGATGATTTCGATGAGGATGCCGCCTCTGAGAATGAGGAGGCCAACAAAAATGATGCCGCTAATGGAACACCCGATCCCAGTGTCTTCACCATTGAAGTGCTCGACGATGACGACGAGGAGCAGCAGCAGCAAATGGAGCTGGAATCCAGCTGTAAACTGACCAATTCCAATCCAGATCAGTACTCCAACGGCAACAGCGTAAAAAGCGAACCAGAAACAAAGCCACAACAAGCAGCTCCAGCAGTTGCAACTGCCTCGGATTTGCCCTTCAAGTACATCAGCGTGGATGCAGCGACGAATACGGAGTTGAGTTGTGGACAGGATTCACAGGACGATGCCGATCGCATGTTTCTGCTCAGCCTGATGCCGTTTCTGCAGCGCCTGGACGAACGCCGCAAGCTGCGCGTGCGCCAAAAGCTGCAAAATGTCTTAATCGAGGAACTGGAATTTGGCTAATATGCGTATTATCTATGATTAATTAGTTATTATCTTAGTTTGTAGTTTATAAGCTCAGCTTACAGTATTTACATTAACATTTTATAAGAATGCGACTGAAACAGAAACTTAACATAACATAATGTTAGCGCACTTTTCAACATGATTTATTTTGTGAGTAAACCTAAAATTCACCTCAGTTAATCTCCTGTAAATCTTTTGACTGAAAAGGGAATTTAACATGCGTTGGAGCTTTCAACTCACCAAACCCATTCTGCTATGTATAACTGTTACATTAACATTTGCAAAGTGTGCTATCATTATGCGAACATAAGTACTTACACACATTATTACATGTAAGTAATTAGTAACACAACAGACAAACACACAAATACACATAGAACACATGTATACATAAATAGCTGTTCAACACGAAAGCCGACGCAAGCAGTGTAATTATTAAAAAAAAAATTAAAGGATGCCAGTTTGAGCACGTTTACCTGTTACCTGTGCTATCGGTGCACCTGCGCTCTACCTGAGCCGAAGCCAAAATCCCGAGTCTTAGTCTGAAATTCCATGAACACGAAGTGTAATTCGTAACTGCTGATAAAAATGATTCGCTAGCGCCAGATGGATTGGCCATGGTTGAGAGACTATTTCAATTGAAATTTTCAAGCAGTGAATTTTTTGTCAGTGCAGCAGGGCAAGAGATGAAAACAAGTTCTTAAGGGTGTTGTTTCTGGCGAAGTCAACACCAACAACAACAACTAAAGTAAGAAGAAGAAGATCAAGAAGAGAACAAGCGGCAGCGCCATAACAACAACCACCACCGGCCATATTTTCGCGCCACCGCCACATGCGCCGTTAGTGAGCTCGAACACTCTCTCTTTCTACTCTCTCGTTCTCTTTTGCTTAGGTTCTCTCTGCGTGTTTGTCTGTGTCAGCACATTCAATTCAACGCCAATGCGACTAGCCAATTCTCTACAAATGAGATCGCACTAATAATTTTAGAGTGGTTTTAATGAACTTTAATGATTGATTTCTATTATATATGCTTTTTTTAATACAATCCAAAAATGTTAATGATATATGGCATTATTTTAATAAAATAAAAGTAGTATTAATGAACGTGATATAATAAATATGAATATATATTAAACTTATAACCAAGCGCATTTCTAATATTTATATTGCATTAATTTTGTGTAGACATACTAAGCCACCAATTAACATAGTGTCAGAGAGGATGAGCGAGCGTCATATGTACGCTGAGAAAGAAGGGTGTGATAACAAAAAACAACAACCAAAAGGGGCAGCAGAAGCAATGTCGGCGCATGAACGTGCATCCAGTTTCATGTTTAAATGCGTGCGTGAAGGTTGGTTATTTTCGAGAGTGCAAAAGGAGCCCTAGTCCCCAAGCGAAACAAGCCACAAGAAGTGGGTCAAAAATATTCGAAAAACAAAAAACTCTAAACAAAACAACGCCGCACCAAAAATGAACGGCTAAAAACAAAAAAACGCCAAAAATAAAGTACACGCCGAATTTACAGCAATTAAATCGAAGTATGTTTATAGTTTTGCATGTTATTTATTGTTAGTTAGCGGGGTGCATTTTCGATTGCATTTCTTTGCCGCATAAGTGAAAATAAATAGAAGATAAAACAAGCACACACACACACACACGCATAATTGTAAAAAGTGGCCGTGCATGTGAACAATACATGTAAACATATATACATGTTATATGCCCATGCGATAGCCAGAGAGAGAGAAAGAGCGCGTCGAGCGAGAGAAGGAGAACGAGCAAGAGCAAGCGAGAGAAGCACGGCAAAAAAAAAACCAAAAGAGCGAAGCGCGCGCAGCAAACATCAAAATCAAAAACAGACTGTGAGACACATTTTGGGTTTATATTATTTTTTTTGTTTAGCTACATAGATGATGAGCAAGCGCAGCAACAACAAACACAACAACAACGGACGGAGCAGAAGAAGCAACACAAATACACACACACAAACATATACATATACATATATATATATATGAGCGAGGAGGCATGATTATTATGTTGTGTTTTTAGTCGAATGTATCTTTTAGTCGGGAAAAGGAATACACGAATGTCGGACTCGAAACGGGCCACAAACGAATTACGCACGAGATCTCTGCGCTAGCAAAATACATACACATATACATAAATAAATATAAATATATATAAAAGAATCTCGCATTTTCGAAACGCACAAAAAAAAAACATCAACTGGACTCGTAAATCAATAAATTTTATATTCATAATAATCACAGTTGAATCGAGAACATTGCAAAAAAAATATAACATATACATACATTAATGTACGTACATACATAAATGTATGTATATGCATATGTGTAATAAAGCAAAGCAAACAAACTATATAAAATAAACGATAAAACAGCAGCAACAACAACAAGAAAAACAACAACAGCAGCAACAACCAACAACGATATTTTCTGCGAGGCGACGCCACTTTTGATATCCCCATTGAAAGTGTGCAGTTGCCAGCGGCTTGCATGAGGCTGCTAAAAAAGGTGTGTAACAATTCAACCCCTCCACCAACTCCCACCATTCATTCATTCATTAATAAAACACATATCAAAACAAAACAAAACAAAACAAAATAAAATATAAAATGCAACAAATCTGTTAATCAAGTTTAACAACAAATCGCACAGAGTTGAGGCCAAATAAATATTGATTGCTTTGACAAATTTCAAGATTTTGCAATTACATACATACATTGAGAGATTTTGTTTATACATACATACATCTACTGTTTGTATGTATCGCGCGCGCATACGCACACATACACACACAAATGCATACATACATACCACCTAGAAACATGTATAAATACAACCCTCATCCCTTGACGTTTTCCGTCACTGCTTGCACGTACTCCCCACACACACACACTAAGACATGCTGCGTGTGTGTATGTGTATACAAATGCAAAAGGACTTTAACTTCTTGGTCCGTATATATGTATATATATGTATATAAATATATATATACTTTTTTCATTCTCATTTTAAGACACGGACTGTTTCAATGGAAATGTTTAAGGGTGACAAGGGTAGTTTCCGCCCAGTGTCTACACGGCCCAAAATAAACCTACATGTGCATCCTTTCAAAGGCGTTGCAAATGTATTCATTGGCTTAGCAAAAGGGGGAACTAGAAAAAGGGAAACTATAATAGCTCGGCTCAAATGATCCCTTTTTTTTATTTGAAATTCGATTATAATTTCCATATGCAAGGCAGGCTTAAAATTAGAAATTTATTATTTAAAGATATTACGTATTTGAATTTTTATGCTTTTGCTATATTAACCGCTTTTTAAAACATAATTTCATAATTTTGCTTTATCGCATTTAACTATAATTTGTTGAATAATAATACATATATATAGTGTTGGCTATTTGAATTGCATTTCCTTATAATAATAATAATAATTCATATATTCAAGAAATATTATATTTTTGCTATTATAATCGCATATTTATAACATGAGTTTGCTATTTTACATTTCTAAACATTTAATTATTTTCAAACTGAAATTTTAAATCCATTTTTTGTTTGCTATTTAAAGCGCTTTTGAAAATATGACAATATAATTTATTAAACAAATTTTATAGCTAACTTGAAATATTTGAAATATGCCAATTTTGCTTTAATTTGAATGGAAATATAAAAGAGAAATGAAAAACATTTAATTTACTGTTTGTATTTCAAAGATACAGAAGTACATTAATTGCAGTCACACGAGTCAATTGAGTAACTAGTTTTCAACGGGGTTTTCTTTGAGTGTAGCCAGGCGTTTACAAATTTACTTTGTCTCGCTGTCGCTGCGTTCATTACTGTTGTTGTTGTTGTTGTTTCTGCTGCTGCTGTTGTTGTTGTTGTTGTTATTGTGAGAGGGGATGAATGTCTGTCCGTTATTTGGGCGTATGTCGCTCAATCTTAAAGATGGCAACGAAAACACAACAACGAGTTTATTTTTTATACAAACCAGCTAGAAAATTCACTAAGCAGGACTTTTAGGGGGGGGAGTTCATTGGGGGTGGTTTTCCTAGTGCTATCTGCCCCACAATGTGTCCTACAAATAGAATATTTATTTGGTGCGTAGTTGTTTTTTTTTTGGGAAAATATGCATATTTTTTGTGGGTCACACAAAAGTACAGCAGCCAAGCGAAGAATTCAAACTTGGCCATAAATAAATCGCGCGAAACATTGCAAGCAGCCATTTTGTGTAAAGTAGACTTGCTTAAGCGGAATCAGTGCAACAATAGGCTGCAACATAGGGTCTCATAAATTAGATGGGTATCTGCCGCACCAAATTCCAAGACGACAACAACAACAACAATTTTGACCTGCTCCTTGCGCCACACATCTGCTGCTGCTGCTGCAGGCTTGAGATGCATAATCGGGTTGCTTTTCCTTAAGGGATCAGGACAACAATAGGGACGCCTAGTTTTTCCAATATATCTATTTTCGCTACCTACAAATGCAGCTGCACTCACACACACACACACACACACATAGATATGCAGAGGATTTGAAAAGGTGCAATTTGGGCTACTTAATGCTGAGCATAGCGTCTGGTCAATTTAGTTAGCTGCCTTCACGGCAACTGTCAACTTCTGCTTCGTTAGCGAAAACGCGTCTTAAAACTAAAAGAAAAAAATTATAAATTTGACTTGTCGCTTTGCAGTTGCCGGAGAGTGTCAAGGGTCACTTCTACAACAACCAGAGCAAAAAGAGCAACAACAACAATAATAACAACCACAAGAATCGTGATCTCAAAGTTCAGCTACTACAACTACCACTTCACTGCTTATGATGGAACTCTTGTCAAACAATACGGTTCCACAGCAAATGGCTGGCAGCAATGCGTCCAGCATCGTCCCCAACATAGGCGGCACTGGCAACAACGTCAACACAGTCAATGTCGGTGGCAGCGGCGGCAGTGGCAGCGGCAGCATCAGCAGCAATGCCAGCAACTCATCGGAGCGCCTACTCGCCGGCATCCTCGAATCGTTCCCCTCCTGGGATCTCAATGTGGGCCTGCTGCCCAATGTGCAACAAAATAATGGGTAAGTCACTGTTCAACCCAAAACACTCCTTGGAGTCATGTTGCTTAAGTATTTTCTTCTTCTTTGCCCACCTTTTTACAGGTCGCCGCCTCGCGCTGACTTCTTTATCAATAACTTTCTGGGCGGTCTGGAGACACACGGTGATTTCAGCATTGGACCCATTGGCAGCGGTGCGTCGCGTAGCTCCAAAATGTCACCGGAATCATCGAACAATTCGTCGATAAGCTGTGGCTGGTGCGAGGTGAGCGCCTCGATCCGTTGCCTCGAGTGCAACGAGTTCATGTGCAACGATTGCCTGCGTGAGCATCGCAACAGTCCCCTATCCTCGAACCATTCGATTGTCTCGCTACCAACACCGATTGGCGCCTCACCCACCGGCGGCAGCTCGGGAAACGCACACACGCCGCCGAGCAGCAATTTCATCTGTGACATCCACAACGAGATGCTGCGCTACGTGTGCGACTATTGCCGCAAGCTGGTCTGTCAGTTTTGTACGCTGCACGAGCACAAGGAGCACAGCTATGCGTCCATACAGAACTTTATGGTGGGGTCCAAGGAGAAGCTCGATGGCGCCATCGAGAGCAGTCAGGTGGGGACGCGCTGCATCAAGAGCAGCATTGACAAGGCGCTGGCCTTTATCCGCCTGATCGAGCGCAACTGCAGCGAACTGAGCGACAATATACGCAAGGCGTTCCGCCAGTTCATCATTGCCATCGAGGATCGCGAGCGTTTTCTGCTCGACTTTGTCGAGAAGTTGCGTCAGCGTCGTCTCGCCATACTCCATGATCAAATGGCGGGCTTGAAGTCTGCATTGGCCGGTCTGTCGGAGACATCGGACATGCTGAGCAAGGTGGCGGACAATGCATGCAGCATGGATCAAATCGAGATTGCAATGAAGCTAACGAACGGACAGCGACAAATGGAACAGTTTGCGGGCATCTACAAGGATCTGCAGCCAAAGCAGGAGGTCTTTGCATTTGCCCCGCCCGATTACAGTCTGCTGCAGGATATACGCAATCAGGGCGGCGTCATCCTTGTCGATGACAAAAACATGCCCATCGTCTCAAGCAGCAATGGCATTGTTGCCAGCAATGTGGTCACAGCACCGGCAGTTGTTGCTGCCGCTGCTGTCGCCGCCGCCTCCTCCGGCATCGATATGTCCTTTGGCCTGCCAAGTCTGGCCAACAGCACGGGCAATGGTCCTCTCAGTGTCGCCTCGACGACGGTGCGTCGTCCGCTGTTGCGTGACAACAGCTTTCGCATACCGTCGCCGATTATGCAGCCGCGTGGCGGCAGCGCCTGTGGCATGTCCAGTGCTGCACTCGACTGGGAATTGAATGGATTGCGCAGTTCGCCGGGCCTACACTTCAGTGCTCCACGCACCACACAGGCCATACCCGGTTGCATGGATCTGGTGAAGGTGCGCAACTCGAATGCTTTGTCGCTCTCCTTTGCCACCGAGGGCCACGAGGAGGGTCAGGTGAGCCGGCCGTGGGGCTTGTGCGTCGACAAGATGGGGCATGTGCTCGTCTCGGACAGGCGCAACAATCGTGTGCAGGTCTTCAATCCGGATGGCTCGCTCAAGTTCAAGTTTGGCCGCAAGGGCGTCGGCAACGGGGAGTTCGATCTGCCCGCCGGCATCTGTGTGGACGTTGATAATCGCATCATTGTTGTGGACAAGGATAATCATCGGGTGCAGATCTTTACGGCCAGCGGTGTATTTCTGCTCAAATTCGGGAGCTATGGCAAGGAATATGGCCAATTTCAGTATCCATGGGATGTGGCTGTCAACTCGCGTCGCCAAATTGTCGTCACCGATTCGCGCAACCATCGCATTCAACAGTTCGACTCCGAGGGCCGTTTCATCCGCCAGATTGTGTTCGATAATCATGGCCAGACCAAGGGCATCGCCTCGCCACGCGGCGTCTGCTACACGCCCACCGGCAACATTATTGTCTCCGACTTTGACAACCACTGCTTGTATTTAATCGATCCGGATATCAATGATGTAAGTGCATACATCCAATTCTTATAGTATTTTTCTTTATAAATCTCTTGTTTTTTTGTTTTTGGTAGATTCTGTCTGTGAAGGGACATGAGGGCTCTGGCTTCCATGAATTCAATCGACCCTCTGGCCTCTGTTGCGACGACGAGGGTCGCATTATAGTTGCCGATTCCAAGAATCAACGCATACTCGTCTTCAATCAAAATCTAGACTTTATGTGGGATGTAAGTATTTCCATCGATGATATCAAAACATTTTGCTAAAATGTAATTCTGTTTTTTTTTGGCCACAGATCGAGGTGCGTCCCTCCATAAATCCGCTGATGCCGCCAACGTTGGATGAAAAGGATCGCACATGCGATGTGGCCTTGATGCCGGATGGGCGCATTGTATTCCTCATAGAACTGTCGCCAGACTCCAAAGAAGGGTCTAACCCTTACAAGCGGTTTGTGCACGTATTCTAAATTAGTTTATAAACAATGAAAACAAAAAACGATAGCAAAGGCAAAATGCATGCAACAAGCAGATAGCAGAAGACAGACGACGTTTTTTTAGACCATTTACAAGTGCTAAAATATTTAGCAAAGAAATCCAAAACAAAAATGAAAACAAACAAACAAAAAAAGCAAAGAAAGCAAAAAACAAAAACGGCATTAAAATTAGTAAAAATTTTTAGCATAAGTGCTACAACGATTACCTCGATAATGCTTAAGAGTTATTAAACACGGTTAAGATTTGGTAATTTACACACACACACACACACACAAACAGAAACACACACACAAACACATATATATTTAGTGAATATACAAGAAAACAACCAACCAAGCAACCAACTAGAGAACTAACTAAACTAAAGCAAAATACCAACAGCAGACGGCTCAGTAGATGTTTTTTTGGAATACTAGAAAACCTAGTAGGGAAAGAAAAGCGAGCGAGAAAAATACACTCAAAAAAAAAAAAAGAAGAGAAGAGAGAGAAAATAATACACTTTATATCCAAAGAAAGTATGAAAAAAGTAAAAGGGATGCAAAACAAACAAAATAAGAAAACAACACACAATAAATACTAGATGAAAATATTATTACCTGTTAGTTAGACTGAGGGGCAGTTTACTAGCTAGCTGAGTGGCATGGAAACTGAGAGCAAGAAATTTTGGGGGTTGCATTTAAAACAAAGTGAAAAAACAAAACAAAACAAATAATCACTAAGTTTATTTTTTTTTAGTTTTTGGTTTTTTGTTTATAAGTCTGTTTGTTCTTTTATGACGACGAGTTACACAATAATTTGCTTAGTGGTATTAGAGTTAAAAAAAAATTAGTTTAGTTCAGTTTAGTAGTTTTCTTTGAAAATTTTTTGTAAATCAATTTTATTTGTGGTATGTAAACGTTTTTTTAAAAATTTGTTTATTATTACTAATTTCTTATAATTGAGACTGAGCAAGTGAGTTTGATGAAACTTTATTCTAGGTAAAGTTAATGAAACAAAAAAAAAAAACAAAAAAGTAAAAGTATAACACAAAAATGAGAAGGATAATTATAAATGAAACCCGCTGACTTTTTGGTTGAACTCTTAAACGAAGACTGATTAACTAAACGGCAATTGTGGAGCCAATTGAAACACCATATATGGTGAGGCCAAAAAATTGCAATGACATTGATAACGTAACGTAACGTAACTTAAAACATAGCTTAACTTACACATATATATATGTACAATATGTACTATATATATATACACAAATATATATATATATATCTCAACGCCACAAACAGTCACAAGTCACACATCAATTCATAAATATGGGCATAGCTTAAACCGAGTTTAACTGACATACATACATAAATACATAAACAAACATACATACATACATACGTTGCATCACAAAGAAATGATTTATTTTTATTTGTCTGTTTTTGGTGTATCATTACTATTATGAATTACTATTGTGTATTATTATTAATTGTATTATTAATTGCGTACAGGTACCGAAAGAATTATCAAACAAACAAAAACAAAAACAAAAGCAAAAAAGCAAAATAACAAAAAATTATCATAATTTTTGACTTGAATGTGTTCATTAGCATTTAGTAGAGACCTATAAAAAAAAATGATCAAGCGGCATGCAAATGGCATAGTAAAAAACATATATCCAGAGCAATATGCGCGTATTGAATACATATTTAGGTGACATGTTCCTCGCAAGTAAACAAAAAAAAAAAAAAACAAAACAAAATAAAAAAATTAATGCATATACTAAATACTACATACAGCATACATAGATACATACATATATAAATATTAGCCGAATTAATGACAGCAAGCCAAGTAAAATAGTATCTGACAGATGCACTCACACTGAGATACTGACGAAACTGAACGTAGTTGTAGTTGACTATATAAAGATGCGAGAGGAGAGGAGAGTAGAGAGAGAGAGGAGAGCATTAGTTGCAATGCGTTTGACAAATGCGCTTAAAATGTATTAGCCAACTAGTTACTTATGATGTAGTTATGTTTTACATATATATATATATAATTATTCTTTTTACTTACTTACTTACTGACTTGATTACTTAATTATTTAAAAAACTCAGCCCCTCTTCAAAATGATTTCGTTTGTCATTGTCAATTCTTATATAAACTTTGTTGTTGTTTGTTCTTAACCCAAACCACTGAAACCACGAAACGAACCCAAAACTGTTTCTGAACAGATCGAAATTTGAGCATTGAGCATTGAGCTAACACTCCTTCCACGTAAAAAGCAACACGCATAAAATGCGCAAAACTAATACACAAAAAAACGAAAGAAAAAAAAAAATAATAATAATTAAAAACAAGAAAATTATATAAAACAATATATATATATATATTCTATACATATATATATATATATATAAAATGTATTGGAATGTGTGCAAAATGCTCTACGAGAGCATCAGCCTCAGATATATGCGTGTATATGAAATGGATACATATACATGTATGTATCTTTAATTACGAGTAGATATACTATACATATATATATACATATACATACTGACAAAAGTCATTGGTGTAATTAGTATTAAATTGACAAAAAAAACAAAAACAAAAAGAGAAAGTGTATCGTAAAAACTAAGTGAAGCGATTTTCAAGTTTTTAAATTTTACCCTAGCCATACATATACTCAAAATACGATTTGACTTGAACGTGTTCTACTCCTTTTTTTAGTCGATTACACGATCCAAGTATGTAATTGCCATAACCTCATTTGAATCGAATAACATTCATCCACACACAAACTACACACACACACAACATACACACACACACACACACTTATACCTTAAAGCGCCGTTCATTTTATGTGATTGCTGGTAGCAACCAGATCAAAAAACATTTCCTCACATTTTTCAAAACCATACCATTCATACTTAAAAGTACATAAATAAATAAGCATACATACCATACATATATACATACATACATACATACATACATATGTATATATATGTGTATATGTATATGCGTATTGATGATATGAGACATACATATGAGAAATGCCATATTTTACTAATATTTCTACATGTGTGAGATTTACTAAATTAAAAAACAAAACAAAACAAAAAAAAAAGCAAATACTAAAATCATTACAAATGAGCGCCGTTTTCTAAAAGCCACAGTTTTGAAATTGTGTAAAAAAACAAAACAAAAAAAAAAAACAAATTGTAAACCAAGATTGAGATTTAAGTACTACCGAATGCCATAATTAAAAATAAAAAGCATTTAAGCACATATAGCATATATATAT
Organism: Drosophila dives; assembly: GCA_035042365.1. Taxonomy (NCBI): domain Eukaryota; kingdom Metazoa; phylum Arthropoda; class Insecta; order Diptera; family Drosophilidae; genus Drosophila; species Drosophila dives. The sequence goes on from JAWNLJ010000437.1 coordinate 1,925,336, forward strand.
ATATGTACTATATATCTAAAGATTATAAATGTATGTTAAACACAAACTGAAAGTCATGAATACTGAACAATTTGCCAAAGGCTTAAGAATCAAAAACAAAACAAAACAAAAACAAAATATGAGAAATATAAGAAATACATAAATTAAACAAATTCAATTCAAAGTCATGAATATCATACACATCCACACACATACACACACACACACAAACATTCATATACACAGACACTGCTAACATATGCATTAAATAGTTGAATAAACATTTACAATACATACCAAAAATTAAATTTCAAGCAGGTATTTTTTTTTTTAATATATTCTATATGGAAAAAACCGAAAATATTCCAAAAAAAATATTGCCCACACTTACAAGTAATGCTAAAAACGAAAAAAAAAAACAAAATAATGAATATATATATATATGTGTGTGCTCATATACAAGTAGCTTAATAACGAACTAAAACGAATCCAAAACTTAAATCAGGTATTCAATTTTTTGTCATACTTACATATATATGTATATATATATATGTATTTAGTTGTAAGCCAAATATAAAACTAATGACTAACGACTTAAGAGCAGCTAAAAACTAAATGTTTGTAAAAACGATTTTCCCAAAAAAAAAACAAAAAGAAGAAACAAAACAAAAAAAAAACCTATTTATAAATCAAATTTTTATAAAATGTCGATTAACGATGCTAAAATGAATTCTTCTATCAAAATACAATTTTGATCAAATTTTTATAAGACGCAAAGATAACTAAATACATAAATACATACATACATACGTGCATAAATATGTATTTAATAAATCAATTAGAATTAGCCAATAAAAATAGGTTTGCAACGAAAAAAATGCAAGCAAAAACAAAAATCATATTTGTATCTAAATCCATGTTTCTTTTGGCAAAACAAACATACATACTTACATACATACAAATACATATACATATATAAACATACGCATGCATACATACTAACATATGTAGTAATTATGGAGCAATTGAGTACAAAACGAGTACAAATTTTATTTATAAGCATTGAATAAAAAAAAAATCATTAAAAAAATTAACAAAAAAATACACAAAAAAATATGAAAAAATTAAAAAAAAAAATCACAAAAAAAAAACAAAATAAAATGTAGGCCAGCTACTGGTTTCGCATATACATACATAGCTAAAATGAATACTACATATAGGCATATACATACATATACATGCATACATACATAGGTATATACATTATACATATGTACATATGTACGATTAGTTTACCTGCGAATTGCGAATTGTATATTTGTGTAACAGACGACTCAAAAAACAAACAAAATGCTTGGTTCATATAATGGCGACTTAAATGCTGAAGAGATGTGTATTCTTTCTACTTTGAGTACTACTTACATAAATAGAGATACATACGATAGTAACATACATACATATATATACATACATACTTACTACTACTTACACCTATGCATATGCAACTACATACATACATAGTAATAACTAAATACTACTCTATAAAAGAAAATTAACAAAAAAAAAAAAACAAAAAAAAAAAGGAAATTTTTTGGCATACATTTCGATATTTGAAAATATTCATACTGCATTACATATTTACATAGAACAAGCATGTACTAGGTACACATACATACATACATACATAATATTGCAGCTATTTTGCATAAGTATATACATACTACATACATACATCCCCATTAATAAATGCATATATATATATATATACATTAATATATATAAACTAATGTGAAGGACGAAAAATGCTCTTAGATCAAGGCGACAAATTATAACAATAACGAGTTGCAGTTAAAAATTGTAATTGTGTAATAGTGTGGAAAGCAAAAAAAACAAAATAAACTACAATACTTGAATTGTAATTTTTCTATATACATGCATAAATGCACATATGCGTATATATAAATATATATATATATAATAATATATATTATATATATGTATATGTATATATATGTGTATATCTATAGATGTGTGACAAGAATAAGAGTATATTTTATACGATAAACAAATTTTATAACATATTTAAATAATAAATTATACACTAATAAAATAATACATTCCCTCTTTCATTTATTTATTCAAACAATACTCAATTTTTTCTATTTCTAAACGGTTAAACAATCTGCTAAAGATCTTGAAAAGATTACTTGCTGGTTGATACACTGATAGCTATAGTTAAATCCATGCCGGATGTTGTCCAAAGCAGCTTATTATATTATTAATATATAAATATATTCTTCAATATTTTAAAGCAATCACTTCCGAGGCCAAATTATTGATATTCTGATACTTGAGAAGCCCCTCAATCTTCAAGTCAATTAGCAAAAATTAATTTGTCAAAATTAAACCAGAGCTGAAGATATATTTGATTATTGGTTCGCTGGAATCAGGTAGGTAAAACCAAAAACTTAAATATTAGAATGAGGCAAATAAACTTCTTTTTTAAACAGCGCCTAAATTTATGCTTTAAAATTGTGTAAAACTTAAAGCTGCGCAGCTCCAAATCAAATGTTGTAAAACAACAAAAAACTGCTGAAAATTTTCGAAATTCTGTTAATATTACACAATCATTGAGTCGATTGTGGAATGTGAAAGTGAATTATTATAGAAATATGATTGCAGTAATAATATTGCAACAATACGAATGCAATCACAGAAAATAAACAAGATTAAAAAGTTTAGTGTAGAACGCTAACTGGATGCGTGTACTATATAATTATATAGAGTTCAAAAACTAATTTTAATTAACAAAGCATTTATGGCTAATTATAGTGGCTACTTAATTGCGAGTGTTTTGCAATTAAGCTGTTTTTATATAGCGTTTTGAAATTACGTGTATAATTAATGAATTTAACGAGATTTATATTGGTTTTCTGGCTTGTCACTTACAGTCGCCGCCTGCCAGTGGATCTACGGGTCCAAGTCTGATCTTCATGGTCAGGGTTGGTAAATACATTTGAGAAAAAATAAAAACCAAAAAAGGTTTTTTAAGAACCGGTTAGCTTTGCTTGTCGATTTGTACGCGCCTCCGGCCAACAGCTGTTTGTGGCCAATGTAAATAAACAAACGTTCGCCAGACGATCTTTCATCGCGGCGAGTGCAGAGGTGGTATGATCAATTAGCAGCTATTTGAGCTGCCACTTTGTGTGCTTTATACCCTAGAGAAGAGCATTAGTTAACTTTGTCTCATGGCTTACACAGATTCATAATTGGGATCTGGTTCTGAAATTATCACCGAAATGAGTCGGCACTTTGAAAACATGATTGTCTCAAATTGCGTTTTATTATTATTTTGTTTTGATGTTTCTCTTTTGTTAAAAAAAGATGATGCACTGAAATATAAAATATATAATTTAATATAATAACATAATATATATATATAAAATATATAAATACAAAACAATTAAAAAATAAACAGATAAATTTCCCATTTAATTTCGTTTACCTTTTACAAATATTAATAAGGTAAATAAGCCATGTATTATTGTTAGGGTGTTTCAAATTCGTTGTCATTGATTTATCTTTATTTTATTTAAGTGTTTATATATTTGAATATTTTTAAAGTGCCACAGAGTCAGTCGCCATCAATTGTTAAGCATAGTCAGGTTATTAAAAATATTGTGTTTCATACAACTTGTTGTAAATTGACCAAAATTATATGTTTGGCTTTAGAATATGTCGCAAATCGTATAAAACATTGATTATACCAATGAAATTGTTTGGAGTGAGACGCAGTTGGTCGAAAAGGTAACTGTCTAAGCCCAATGCATAGCATAAACTGGCCGTCTGCCCGGATTCGTGCTTCAGACGTGTTTCGAGCGTTGGCGCGTTAAGTGAATCCGTTCGAAATTCAATTCACTGCGGCTACGGACAGACACACAATTTTATTTAGTGATTGTGGGTAATTATGTATCGGTATCGGGGCGTGCTCCAAAGATTTCAATATTGGTTTTCGAATGGTATTTTGATTTCGTCAAGTCGCGAAAGGTTATGCATACAAATTGAGCTTACACAGCAAATCCCGCTCCCAATTCAAAAATAAAAAATAAAAAATGTAAACAAAATAAGTACAGTGTTCCGGCAAATCAGGCAAATCGAGTGGACGAGCGACTGGACACCACCTTTGCAGCTGGAATTATGCGAGATTTAGTTGCTGCTTAAACAGCTATTTTGGGAATTTGTTCGTTTTCTTGAGAAATGCTGGTGATAAGCATTAATTAAAAATAGAATCAGAAATAGTGTAACAATTAAAGTATTTTTTTTTTTAATTATATTTAGCTAACTGTGTTGATGTTGTTGATAGTGAAGTCAAGCAACAGTCATTGTCATTGAATTGTGACCCAGTGTCAAGTGTAAATGACGCTCTATGTTTGGTGGAAAAGTAGTTGGAAAAGCGCTTGTAATCGCACGTTGCCCGACGCTAATTGTGTCACACGATTTGCACTACGGATTATGTAATCGGAGTCCATAAAAATGGCTTTGGCTTGGCTGGCCGTGCTTGACCTTGAAACCATTCATGGTGGGGTGTACATACGTGTTGACATCAGAGAAGTACGGTGAACTCGTTTCGCGAAACTGGCTTCGTGCCGCCCAGCATTTAATTTAGCAAACAATCAATAGAAATCAATATAATATTTAATTAATTTATATGAATATTAAAATAATTTATGGTTTCCTGGCAGCTGGCCATTTTTTGCACATTTTTCATTCCCAGCTAGGCTATAATTCAAACACAAGCTGCGTATTTGGCAAACAAACTAAAAATAAAAGTTCCTAAGTGTTTTATTTTTTTAAATATTTGCTTAATTTTAGCTTGTGTTAAATCTAAGGTGTGTGTGCGCACTACGATATAAATATAGAATTTGAAATTGCGAACATGGCTGCAAATGGAGTCCAGCAAATAACTGTTCGCCCACAAAATGGTAAGCTTTATCATATTTAAATTTGTATATTGATGCAAGCATAAAACAATAATAAAAACCTATTTATTCTATAAAAATGCAGGCGATGGAACAACCGTCATTCATATTGGTGAGTAAACTTTAATGTATTACTGATAATGCTGGTAATGAATGATTTATGCCATCATTATGACTGCCCAATCATCGTTAGTAGACAATATTCGGTAGAGCTGTTGACCCAACACTTAAACTGTTCAAATCCATTGCAGCTTATCAAACAAATTAATAAAGCTGCACTAATAAACAAGCGGAAAATGTTGTAGCGCTTGTACACGTTATCTATATATAAATATAGAATAACACATATATAAATGTTATGTATATGTTTATTAATACTTACCAAACCTGTTGGACGCTGATAAAGCTCGTTGTTTAGATTAGAAATGCTTGTGCCGGCAATATTTATTCAGTACCAACCGGCATCTGTGCTGATACACTTGAGTTGCTCAGGTATTTTATTTTTTATTATATATATCTGGAGTTAAACTGGCCAGGAGCACAATTTTTTTTTTAATTCTGTGAACATTATTTATATTCTACTTTCTAAATTCGGTTATAAATTTGGAAAAAAGAGCTTTCAAAATAACGTTACAAGCTATGGCAATGAATCGATTAGTCGATATCTAAATGACCATAAGCATACGCTATAATCGTTACTCGTACTCGGTAACTAAAATTTATCTGAATTCATTTACGGCAAAACAGCTGTTCGTTGAGCCGTCCGATTTGTAGTTGTTAGGGGCATTTCAAGAGAGGTTGGCGAGCGGTGTTTGAGTTTTGAAACGGGTTTAAGAATTGAAAACGATTAAAGCAGCGGCTGTGGCTCAAGTAGTCAACTGCTCGTCATTTTCAATTTCAATCTTCTCTCTGTCGTGAACGTTGTCGGTTGTGCTTTGTTGCCTGTGCGTTGCGCGTCATTTTCTTGAATCCGTTTGCTTGTTTTGCCCCTGCCCCACAGCCGCTTTAAAAGTATTTACACACAATTATTAATTATATATTATAAATATAAAAGTGAATGTAATAATCAGTTAACCAGTGAGCAACAGAAGTAAACAAAATTTCATATTCTTATCTGTCTGCCTGTGTTTGTGTGTGTGTGTGTGTTCTTGTATTCCCCAGAAGCAGAAACCGAAAGCGAAAACGTCGAGCACGCAACCCAGCCTGACATAATGGCAAATTTCGACGATGTGAGTGTTGTACATAATTAATAGTATATAATACATCAATAATGATGATGCCAGTTGCAACTGCAAATGTTATGTTATGTTTTGTTACGCAAATCAACAAAATTACTTATATGCCGCATGCAATTTAATGCGGGCGCAACAACAACAACAAAAACAGCAGCAACAAGTATTATTAACGAACATTTGTGCACGTAACGAACATTAAGCCTTCTTTTCGTCTGATTTTATTTGATTTTTCGTATTTTTCGTTTTTGTTTTCGTTTTTATTATCATCCTAAATATATGTGTACATATATATACACATATAAAAATGTATATACCTGCGCATGCATCTGTGTTGTTGCACGCAACACAACTTGATCACTGCGAATGTGAAAACTCAACAACAACAACACCAACAACTGCGATGAACCATTCGCAGACATTGCAGCGCGCCCGCCTCGCATTCGCCAGCGGCAAGACCAGGAACGTAAGCTTTCGGTAAGTAGCTGTAAAACAAAATCAAAAAGAGCATCAACAGCTAAAGCTGCTTTTTTTACGGTACAGGTACAAGTACAGACAGATAGTTGTTGTTAACAGGTCTTCAGACATCATCCATTATTGCACTCATATTTAAAGTAATGGAAATAACAACTGTTGTCGCAATTTTGCAACACAGTTTTTACTAACATAAAATATACAAAACATAAATACAGATGTACTCGAGTATATATAACAACCAACAGATCACGTACAGCCTGAAAATGGTTAACTTTGTCGGACTCGCTCTATTGAACTTTGTTTTGTTCGATGGAATTCGAGCACTCGCTGCACTGATAACGAATGTAGATAATATACCTATATATAGCACCACAACGTCTGAAGTCTGAATGGGAAATATACAATATATATAAATATATATATATATATATATATATATACAACACACACTTTGTATGATTTTAATTCTCTTTTCGATTGTTCCTTTAATATATGTGCATATTTCAGAGTCAGACTACAACATTGTAAATTAAGCTATGATCTTTGACCCTCCTGTTTGTGTACTTTTCATGAAGCGCAGTTCATGAATTCATAATAAAAAAAAATTGAAAAATATGTCAAATAAAGCGACTCGTTAAAGCAACACTAATTACTTTAACAACATAAAGTTAGACAGGTCGGGCAATAAAAAACAAAACAGCTCAATTTAGAAACACATATGTGTATATAACACCCATAAAAATAATTATGTTAATAAACAAAAACGATGTGTGTATACTATATAGTATATAGTATATAGTTAAATGTACATATATACAAAATGTGTATGTATCTTGAGCACAATGTGTGAAACGGAAGTGCGGACGTATCTTTTGGCCTACTTCAAGGTTGATGGCCATTTAATTTCATGATCTTTTTCTTGTTCAAATAAACTCTTAACAAACGTGTTGAGTTCTGCGATTGTTTTTGCCTTCTAAGCGGCCTCTTCCACTTCTCATTCAGAAGCGCATTGAAATATCTCTAAGCTTAAATACATACATTAATACATATATAAATATATATATATAATATATTTATACATATATATATAGGTATGTCAACCAAAGCGTTTCTAAATTATTTATATTGATTATCAGTCTTTGTGCCGCATGATTATGCGATTAATAACTATAATTGCTTCATTTATATGCACAACGATAGTTTTCAATATTTATATACCTAATAAATAATATTCTCTACGACTTAAACAAGTGCAGCTTTAAGTTCACCTGAACTTAACCCCAATTACCTGGCCACAAATGTATTTAGAACCGGCTATTATACTTCTAGAAATAAAATTAAAAAATTGCATTTTTCTGATATGCAGAACAAAAGTTTGTTGTTGACCTTCAAACTGGCAATAACTAAAATTATGATGTTGAGAAGATCACTGTGAATAGCCAAAAACAAAATCGGCGAGGTTTGCAGACCGGTTTTAAAGTTCTAGTTCCACTAGATTTTTACGGGTATCTCCAAACATATATATATATATATATATATAAATATATATGTATATGCATATGTATATATATAAATATATATGTATATGTATATGTATGCTAATGTTTGCTAATGTATGCTATATGGGCAAATACTTGCGAAACGAGCAGCTGATTTCGCCCGGATGCGTCACATATATAAAACGTAGAATCATTTCCCAAAACCAAAACCAAATGTTGCATAATTTATAATCGAAACGGCAAATTAACATTGACCTTCCCCCAAGTTCCTCAGCAGCAACAGCAACAGCTCAGCACCTACGATGATATTAGGTTTTTTTTTCTATATTTATGAAGTTGTCTTGCATTGTAATTAGTTGCCATTTGACTTTTTTTTATTGCTCATAACTCAATCGATCTTAAAGGAAGCAGAATATTTTAAACGAGTTTCTAACTGCGCTTCTTTTAAAAAATTGCAATCTACATTATTCTAATCAAGTTTGTTTAAGGTCTCGTTTGTAGATATCAAGTCTTCCACACAAGCCAGTTATTATTATTATATGACAGAATTCTAATAAACGACCGATCGAAATTGGATTGTAGTGTGCTTCACTGATCGTACATTTAATATTAATTAATTATTTATTCCAGTCGCAAACAACTAGAAAATTTGCTACGCTGCTATGAGGAGCATGAGAACGAGATTATTAGCGCTTTGGAGGCCGATTTGCGACGGCCCAAACAGGAGAGTTTAATTGTGGAAACAGAATTCATGAAGAATGATATTAAGCACATTCTCTATCATCTTTCGGACTGGGTGAAGCCAGAAAAGGTGCGTATTGCCAAATGAAATTCTAAATGTATTTCATAATTAATTGTTAACTTTTCGTTCGCATCGTAGCCGGAAAAATCGATTGTTAATTTGCTGGACGATGTGCAAATCTATAATGATCCCTTTGGCGTTGTGCTTGTAATTGGTGCCTGGAATTATCCGCTGCAATTGCTGCTGGTTCCCGTTGCCTCAGCCATTGCCGCCGGCAACTGTGTTGTGATCAAGCCCAGTGAGATAGCTGGCAATTGTGCCAAGTTCATTGCAGAAATCATACCCAAATATCTGGACAACGTGAGTGAGCTGTCATAATATTGAAATACAATTGAGTTGATATTGTCATTGTTACCAACAGGATTGCTATCCCGTGGTCTGCGGTGGCCCGAGCGAAACCTCTGAGCTTCTAAATCAACGCTTTGATTATATATTCTACACGGGTTCGACGCGTGTTGGCAAAATTGTGCATGCGGCAGCCAACAAGCACTTGACGCCTACAACTTTAGAGCTGGGCGGCAAGAGGTGAGTTGTCGCTGTTCTCGCACAGCACCGTTGATCAGTGATTATTAATTGACTCTATTTGCAGTCCATGCTACATTGACAAGTCGGTTGAGCTGCGCACGGCAGTCAAGCGCATTCTGTGGGGCAAACTGATCAATTGTGGACAGACATGCATTGCACCCGACTACGTACTCTGCTCCAAGGAAATGCAGGAGAAAGTCATTGTCGAGGTAAAAGATGTGCTCAAGGAGTGGTACGGCGAAAACATTCAAAGCAGCCCGGATCTATGTCGCATCATAAACCAGAACAATTTCCAGTAGCTAACTCGATTGAAATTGATTTATTTGCAAGAAAAAATTGTAATTGGCTTTGCTTCCAGGCGTCTGTTGGGACTAATGAAGGCTGGACGCGTTGCCGTTGGCGGCAATTATGATGCCAGCGAGCGTTATATTGAGCCCACAATTCTGGTCGATGTCAAGCCCGACGATGCGATCATGGAGGAAGAGATCTTCGGCCCAATCTTGCCCATTTGCACAGTAGAGAATGCCTACGATGCGATAAAGTTCATTAACTCCAGGTATGTCCATCAGTGTGCCAAACTGAAAGCCTGGTGTGTCTCAAGTGTTTCAAATTTGATTTCATTTTGCATCAAGAGTCTTGCATTTGTCATTTGTCATATGTCATTTGTCGCAAAACCAAAGAAACAACAAAACACACACACAAAACATGCAATATTTCTGCTAAATTGCCATCGATAATAATGTTGCAAAATTTTCAAATTCGTCGTCTGTCTAAAAAAAAACGCGTTAAACACCAAAAATTAGAGAAAATCCGCTTGTCCTGTATATTTTCACAACGGAAAAAGAGGTTCTCGATCTGTTCGTGAACAGCACACAATCGGGCGGATTGTGCGTGAATGACACGATTATGCATTATGCCGGTAAGCCAAATGATCACAATTAGATCAAACATCAATTAATCGATGCTTTGCGATCCTGAACAACATTTTTTTGGCTACGGTTATTGATAAATATGTAATTTGCGAGGCGGTTTCCCAATTGTTTAATAATAACTTACCCGATAACTTCTTCAACTAAGCGTAGTACCTATACAGACATTTGGTATACTACAGCAAATGTATATATGTATATATATCGGTTGTGGTTGCTCGTCTCTTCCCTTTTACAACCTACCCCCCCGCTCGCCGTTTTGATGCCTGCGCTAGTTAATTACAATTTGAGTAAATGTTTAAATATCTAAACTTGTAAGTAAAGTGTAAGTTTTAAATATTTGGTGGCGGTACTGTAAACAATAATACAACATTTTTTTTGAGATGTGTGCAGCTCCAATATCTAATAGTTATTAAGCCCTATACCACTAAACAGACAACATATACCTATTGTATACTCAAGCATCCAACTTGTAATTCATCATATTCATAACATTGACTTTTTTCGGTTTGTGTTTTGTAGTTATTCGAGTTATGTGATTGTTAGTCAGATGATATTGTTCATCGATGTAGCATATTGTATGTTAATTGTTTTTCACATCTTTCCCAACTACCCCTCAAAATAGAGAAAAACCACTTGTAATCTACGTGTTCTCAAACTCTAAAAAGTTAGTTAATGAATTCAAGGCGAACACAACAAGCGGCGGATTCTGCAGCAACGAGACTATCATGCACGTTGCAGGTATATATTTTAAAGTTTAACTAACTTGTTCAGTGTTGTTCGTTTTAATTGATATGCAATTATATAGGTATTTAAGTTAATGCACTGAAAATGTAACACTATTATTCAAACGTTGACAATTATTTTTGAGTATTATTAACTGTCAATAGAAAAGCACAATTTGCTGCGCTGAGAGCCCAGAAATACGCCAAGGGACACAAAAGCCGTCCAGCATCGATCTCCCCTAATGTCAAAATTTATAAGTACATACAAAACCTGTAATAATTGAGTTTTGTAATCTGGAAATTAACAAATTTGGGGTTAAATTTATTGTTTAATTGGCTTTACTCGAATTGAAATGCTTACTTAATACTTGCTTATTTATTAACTATTTTATTAACTGTAAATAGTTAATTGGTGTGCAAATAAAATAACCAACAGCAACTAACACAAATAAAAAACAAAACAAAAAGATTCAAGCGATACTAGCGATTAGTTAATAACATTCTGGATTCCCCATTTTTCCAGTTGACACCTTGCCATTCGGAGGCGTTGGCATGAGCGGCATGGGCGCCTATCATGGCAAATTTGGATTTGAGACGTTCACACACAAGAAATCATGCCTGGCCAAAGATCTTGCATTGCTGGGCGAGAAGCTGGCGTCGTAAGTATACGACTAGCACTCACTTAGCTTATCATCTGGCAATGCAATCCTCACTTATTTACAGAGCACGCTATCCGCCGTACTCGGATCGCAAGAGCACGATGCTTTCATTCCTGTTGCGCAAACGGCGCCCGCTGCCCAATTTCTATTTCTCTCACATTCTTGCTGCTGGGCTTGGCGTGGGTTTGACTTTCTTGGCCAACTATTATCTCCAGGTAAGAAAGGTAAATTTTGTAAGCAAACAATTGTTTGTGCCTATTATTAATCTTTGTAATTGTTTTACATGCTTATAATTCGTACGAACACTCTATAATTCTGGGCAAAAAAACAAACACACACCACACCAATCAAATATACATCAATATAACAAAACCAAAAATTCTAAATCATACGCAACTAACGTCCAACATTTTAGGGCAAGGTGTTGCGTTAGAACAATTACATCAATGACGGGCCTAAATTGTCTATCTACATGAGCCATTGGACTTTTATTGGATTTGTTTTCTGTAAATGCGCAAGAATTTTTATTATTAAAATATTGTATTTGTTTGGTTTTTGTATTGCACTAACTAATTTATTAAGTGAAATATGTTAAGCATTTACCACCTTGCGTTTAGATTGAAATTAACTTGGTATTCACTCATTCATTCAGCTATAGATATATATTATAATATTAATGTAAACAATTGAAAACACAAATCAACAACTTAACGTTTATATATATCTTTTTGTATTGTTTGATTTACACATTGTATATCGATGATCTATATTTTCAGAAAGAATCAAACTAAATAAAAGCAAGAACTTTTTACTTTTAATACGCAAATCGGTGGGTGATGTAACGCTATTGGATACTCCGCTTTAAAATAGCTATTGTTATTTAGTAAATATTTAATAAAATAAATGTAAATGATAAAAACCAATAAACTGAACGTTTTATTTATTTTAAATTCCATCTAGTGTTGTCATACTGCTGAAAGGTAATAACAGCATTTGGCGTCATCGATTTATTTTTTGCAACCATGTGTTGGGCATATTTAGCACGTTATATTTAAATATATAGGGCAGCACTGGCAAGAATAATTTTGTAGAGTCACAGTGATTTTTTGTCTATCATTATCGTCTGCTTAGCTTTGTATTTTATTTTCCGGGTAAGAAAACTACATTAAAAAATCAATAAAATGGCCGCTCGCGGTGATCTTGTTGCACAATTTATTGAAATCACTGGCACCGATGAGACAACTGCCAAATTTTACTTGAACAGCAGCGAATGGGACATTGAGGTAAACTTAACGTTAAAAAAATTATCAGCCAATAAAGATTAAAATGTAAAACGTTGTTTTGTCGAATTTGCGATGTATAGCAATCGCTTGGCAATTACTGGAACACACAAACTGAAGGTGGGCCGTCGAATAACCCGACTCCGGAAACAACATCAACTGGTGCCGGCGCCTTCGGTGCAGCTGCACCCGAAGCCAAAGCTGTGCCGGCATCAAGTAGTGCTCCACCAAAGACGTCAACTGCTAAACCAAAGTGAGCATACATGTTGCTTGGAGTAGTATATAGAATGCAACTAACTTTTTATTGGCTTTAGGTTTGCCACGCTGCGCGACATGTCCACGCAGTCATCCAGCGACGATGAGCATCAGGCATTCTACGCTGGCGGCTCCGATCGCTCGGGTCAGCAGGTTCTGGGTCCAGCCAAGAAGAAGAACTTTCGCGAACAGCTCACCGATATGATGCGCTCCGCTCAGGAGCAGAACATTGCCGAAGTGGGTGCGGGACCATCAACCAGCGGCGCAGGGAATCCCAGTGGCGGCAGTGTTTGGGGCCAGGGCATGCGTCTCGGCATGACGGATAATGATCACACGGCGGTTGGCACTAATCGGACTCCACAGTTGTCGGAGAACAAGCCCGTCGTGGTACTTAAGCTGTGGAGCCAAGGTTTCTCAATTGATGGTGGCGAGCTGCGCCTCTACGACGATCCACAAAACAAGGAGTTCCTCGAGACGGTTATGCGAGGGTAAGAAACTAACCATTTGATCCAGCGCAATTGACTAATTTCACTGGTTATTTAAGGGAAATCCCGCAAGAGCTGCTTGAAATGGGACGTATGGTGAATGTCGATGTGGAGGATCACAGGCATGAGGATTTTAAGCGCCAGGCAGCGCCACAAACGTTTAAGGGATCCGGTCAGAAACTGGGCAGTCCGGTGGCCAATGTTGTCACCAATACACCTTCAAATGAGCCAACCGCAGCTGCTGCTGCTGTCGCACCTGAGGACGTAGCTACACAGGAGGCTAGTGCACGTGATGCTTTAAATTTGAATGCGGGAGCTCCTCTGACCACAGTCCAAATACGATTGGCAGATGGCTCACGCTTGGCGGCTCAATTCAATTTAACGCACACCGTCTCGGACATTCGTCGTTTTATCCAAACGTAATTGCTTTCAGAAAAAATTACATGTTATTTTATAAGTTAGTTATTGAATAATTCCTCTCTTGCAGCGCTCGTCCACAGTACTCGAATAGCAACTTTGTGCTGGTGTCCTCATTTCCCACACGTGAGCTAAGCGATGACAGTTCCACTATTGAGAAGGCGGGCCTCAAGAATGCTGCGCTGATGCAGCGCCTCAAGTAAACACGGAGGATCACTAATAATACTACACACATACTACATATAACACAAATAATAATAATAATACTATTGGATATGGTGCATTCAAATGGCATTCAAAAATAATTTGTATTGCCAATTCGATGATAAATAATTGTCTATTTATTATATTACAATATATAAATCTTGTCCACTGGAGGCAAATTGTCGTGCAAGGCTAATGCGGTTTGCTTTTATGGCAGTCTAGTTGAGTCGAGCTTAATCTAACTTGGATGTCTACTTATACTAGACGTAAAACATTTAAACGAGTAAATCAACCTCGTTACGCAATATATTGATATGGTCCATCAGATCCTGACGCACGGCACTGCGCCAATCGTGGAGGCCATCCCCTCCCACATGCTGACAGTCTATGTAACGATGCGCAAAGCCACTGGACAATGGCAGTTCCACACTCATCGCTGTCGGCAGTAGCAGCTGAGCCGCCTGCAGCTCTAAACGATACAGAAGCAACTTGTACTGTGCCTTCGCTTCGGGATCATACTGAACGTTGTCAATGAGCAACTTCTTCCGCTCGTCAAAGCAGACAGCAAAAGTGGGCAGCTCGAAACGGGATGTCTCCGTTGAGTAGTGACGCAACTGTTGTTGCAGCGAACCCTTTGCCTTGCTACCAGCGAATCCTACACTTTGATATACCAGCTCATTGGGTGTCAGGAGCATGGTGAAGCTGGAATAGTGCACGTTGCGCAGCAGGCAATCGGTTTGGATTAGCTGTCGAATACGAGCAGCTGTCGAATTTGTTTGAAGGAACGGAAAGTTAAAGGGAAGTCCATAGATATGCATATTGGTGTTGTCCAACAGGCGTACAACCTGTTCCGGCAGCTCATCGTAATTGTAGACCAGAAAGTGCTCGACACCCAGTGCCTGGTGGAACAGAAAGAACTGCAGAACTGCATCCGTGTTGCGTGCAAATCGCGAGCTAAAATTAAAGCTGACCAAATCAACGCAGATTGTTGCCGGCAGGAGATGCACATGTTGCACAGTTGAAGCTGTGGTCGCTTTAGTGTCTGTCGTCACAGGTTTCAAGTGGCGCAGGCGTAACTTGACCTGCCTTTTCGTGGCCGAAGTCGTATCGCTGAAGGAGACATACTCGGGCTGGCCGAAATTGCGGCTGACTTGGCAGAAGAAATTGTAGTTGGTGAATGTGGTGCCCTTGTCATTGACCACGCCCTCGGATGCATCCCGTTGGAATCGAAACTTGCCTTGCACACTTCGTCCGCCCACATCAAAGCTGCAGCGGAAGTCGACCACGGCTCCCTGCCTCCCCACA
This sequence comes from Drosophila dives, assembly GCA_035042365.1. Classification (NCBI taxonomy): domain Eukaryota; kingdom Metazoa; phylum Arthropoda; class Insecta; order Diptera; family Drosophilidae; genus Drosophila; species Drosophila dives. The sequence goes on from JAWNLJ010000437.1 coordinate 1,941,088, forward strand.
ACGATAATGTGCGCTTCTCCGCCGGCGACCAGCTCGTTCCGTTTCCTAAACATAATTGTTTAATATTACGGAATGCAACTATAAAACATTATGCAACATACCAGTAAGCAGAGTAAGCATGAAAGGAGTCACCAATAAGTTGCCAAACTGGCAGCGGCTTGGAAAATACGGACTTGAACATGTGGTGTTCATCTTCGGAGCCTGTTCCATTCTGCAGGCGACGCAAGGCAGCAGCATCGTTGCGTCCAAAGAAGTTAACATACTTCAACACATATTTGAGGCGATTGTTCTCAGTCTTGTACATCAAGAGGATGCCTATGCTGAAGCAGGATAAAAGCAACAGCCCCAGTTGTTGGTACTTTCGCATTTTCGTCGATTTTTGAAACTCCCAACACTATTCCGTATGAAAATGCTTAGTGTTGTCCTATCGTACAATTGTAGATATTAACAAGACGGCTAAAATGTGGAAGAACGAAAACATTAAATCACATCTTTGGTTGTTGTGTAAAAAATTTTAGCATATATTTATATTTTTTTTTTAAACCAAGCACTGATTCTTATTGGATGTGGCTTTTTGTCTTATTGATACTCACTTTTTGAATTTAATACAAGGGTATCTCAAATTCGATCCGCAATTCAGATTATTGTTGGTATATAACATTTTCGTGGGGACACACTGGTTTTTATTATTTTCCTCAACTAAACCAAAATAAAAAAGAACATTTAAAATACATCAACAATGAGTACAAAGGAAACAAAAGCACTGATCAAGGAAATACGCGAAACCATAAAGCTGGCCAAGCACAGTGACGCCATACACAAGTGCCAAGTGACTAATTTTGCCAAAGTTGTTTTATATTTGTTGTTGCTTATCTGACGTTTATTGCAGCGACTACTCAAAAGTGAGCCAACGAATTATATAGGTTACTTGTTGCTCGGCGCCGCATACCAAAATGTTGACAGGGCCGAGGCGTCAAAATACCTTCGAAAGTCCATCGAATTTACGGAGGGACCTGCCACTGTTGCCCTCCAGGGACTAGCGAATTGTGCGGCAACGGAGGAGCTTCCCGATATTTATGATCAGCTTGTGGATTTAATACCGTAAATTAATCAGCTACTGCATTTGATTCCTAATACGTAACACAAATCTTACAATTGCAGTGAAAAATGCTTGAACTATTACGAAAAGCTTTATGCACTGGCAGCAGATGTTAAGGTGTCGTCGGCTTGTTTAAACATATTCAAGAGAAGAGCGCAAAATCCCGATGACAGCAATCACAATAAAATCCAAGAGTATCTGGGCAGAATATGGCTTTCCACGGATATCGAAATAACGCCAGCCGACAGCGATCTTGTAAGTATATTGGCTGTTCCTCCTTGAATAGCTTAACAATAGTAACATTGTTTTAAACAGTTTAAGGCAAGCATGGATCAGCTGTTGACAACAAATAATGCAGTTGTGGAGAGCCTGGTTTACAAGCGATATCTCAAGTGGCTGTTCAAGCAACAGGACTATGAGTCATGCATAAAAAACGCCTGTAATATGACCGTGTCTTATCCGCGTGAGGTTTATGGCTACGAATGGATATGCAAGACCTATGTTGAAAACTATGACCAGGCGCACAATGAAACCTGGTTGCGGGAACTGCATGTATCCATTCAAAAGTACGCCGCAGAGCTGCTAGTGCTTAATCCAAAATCTAATTTAGGACTGCTCGTTAAGGCTCTCGATTTGTATGACCAGGAGCAGTATATTACGGCACGACAGTTAGCTCTGCAAGCGCTGGAATACCATCCAACATATAGGATTACTCGCAAATTGCTGGCACGCATCCACATGAGATTGGGTGCGCACAGAATGGCGCTGCAGCTGTTACAACAGTTGGACGAGCAGTGTGCAGAGTATGCGCAGTGTTTGTCGTACGAAAAGGATGCTGCTAAGCTACAGGAAGCAGTTACACTACTCAATGCGGGCGACACAAATATGAAGGATCTGGCACGGTCAGTAAATAACTTCACTTTTGCTGTCTTACACAAATTTGTATCTGCAGGTGCTATTTTAAGCTGGAAGAGATGCAGAAGTTGAAGTCTCTGCCTTTGGATGAGGTTACAAGGGCTGAATATTTACTGTAAGTCTAAAACTATGATTTACGGATTGCATTTATATATATGTTTATATTTATAATGCATATTTAGATCTCCCACCGAAGGTCTGCAAGCAATGGCAGGCATTGAATCGTTTGAGGCTCTGCTTTTGTGTGGCAAGCTGCACATGAAGCTGCAGCATCATGCTGAGGCACTCAACTGCATGCTGAGGGCAACGCGACTGCAGCCACATATCTCCGAGTGCTTTGAGCATCTGGGCCGTTTGTATCAGGCGAGCGGTGACATTTCTCGTGCTCGCAAATGTTTCGAGAAGTGTGTCAGCCTCAATGCGCTCAACGAAGAAGCTGTGGACGCACTGAGCTCCATCTACCAGGAGCTGGGCGAGGAGGATCTCAATGAGGCGCTGTTGTTAAACACTGTGCGTCACTTGAGCAGCAACGATGCCATCCGGCTGCAGTACAAATTGGGATTGCATTATCTGCAAATCAAGAAATTGGATAACGTATGTTTTTGGGAATGAGTTATAACATAATATAATAATTGATTTCCTCCAAATGTAGGCAATTCAATGCTTTCGTCTAGCCATTAACCACGATTTCAAATGCATGATCTACTGGGAGTCCCTGGGTGATGCGTACGCGGCACGTGGTTCCTACAACTCCGCCATACGCGTCTTTCAAAAAATACTCGAACTGTCACCCTTGAATTGTTATGCACAACTACAAATAGCACTCATTAAGACGGTAACTAAACTATTAACACAATATAGTGTTTTGCTTCACATGATATCCTTTTTACTACGGTTTGCAGACCATTCGCATGTATCCCGAAGCAATCAGTGATTTTAATGAGCTGCTCAAGCAGCATCCGGATTATCTGCCTGCCTTGAGAGGTGCCGCGGAGGCGCACATTGGCCTAGCGATCAACATGAAAGTGCAGAATCTGTATGGACTTGCCAAGGATAATTTCCAGCGAGCACTTGAACAACTCCAAAGGTCATAACGATTACCACTCTATATTAATTCGATTGTTTCAAACTTTGCTTCTTAAACCAAACACAGCGCTTTCCTGTTACCCAAGGCTCAGGGCATGGTTTGGCTATGGCGTCTTACGGCAAGCGTCATGGTGCAGACGGCACAGCTGCCCAAATCATTGGCGAATTTGGATGTAGCTGGCAGTTTGGCTAAGCGTGAGGAGGAGATTGCTTACCTATCACGCAAGGATCTGTTGCAGCTGGCGCAAAAGTTTTATTTGTGCGCTTTAAAGCTGAAGCAGAACACGTTTCTGTGGTACGAATTGGCGATGTGCAGCTATTACAGCGCCGTCTACATGCCGGAGGATGCCAAGTGTCATCTGGAGACTGCTGCCAAGATATGCAAGGTGGCCATCAAGGAGAGCAGTAATAACTGGCAAAACTGGAATTTGTTGGGCGTTATCAATATGCACGCCGCCAGCGAGGATCTGCCTATGGCTCAGCATTGTCTAATTCAGGCATTGGTGCTGGAGCGGAAGTCCTACACAGCATGGACAAACCTGGGTGTGCTGTACATGAAGCTGAGCGACATCCGATTGGCTAACGAGGCATTTAAGCGTGCCCAACAATCCAGTCCCATTTATCCAAATGCGTGGATTGGTCAGGCTTTGGTTGCTGAGACAATTGGTGATCAAGAGGAAGCCTTTGATTTGTTCCGGCATTGCCAGCAGTTCGAATACCATCCGGAGGCAGCGCTCGGCTATGCGCACTGGGTCTGCCAAGTGCTCTCGGATGCGACCCTTCGGGATAAGCCCCATAACAGGCACGCCTTCGAAAAAATGTATGCGGACATCTACGCCTTAGATGCCATCAATTGGTTTGTTATTGACATATGAACTGTAAAAATTTATTAACTTAGCTCCTTCCCCATCCTTACATAGGTATGTGCAAAATGAGGAGGCGGATGCCAGCGTATCGGCGCTCACCTTCCAAGGTTTCTTGTGCGCACGCCAGAAACTCTATCAACAGGCAATCAATGCATTTACACGAGCCTGCAAACAATGTGAACCGGGTGCGGATCGGGATCAGCTTTATACGAACCTTGGTTATCTGTACTTGAAGCTTGGCCAGCCTGAACAGGCTGTTAGTGCCCTTAACACTGTCGCGCATGCCACATTTAAGCCCATAATTGGTTTAGCTTTGGCCTATTATCGAACTGGTCAACTGCAGGAATCGTATTCGATTTATGAATCTGTTCTTAACACGGTTGACGATGAGAAAATGGCAACCATTTTGGTGGCTATGGCTTCGATGCTGTATGCCTACCAGGGAGAAACGGATACCAAAACATTACTGTGTCAATGGTAGTCATTATCCCATAATTTTCCATGAAAATCTAATTAAAATTTGTTTCTTACTTGCAGCATACAACTGAAGGGTGTGCCAATTCAGGCACTATTTTCAGCTTGTGCCTTGGGTGTGCTTCATGGGGACAGTAATTTGGTCCAAACGATTTTGTCTGAGCTCAATTCTTATAATTTCAATGAGATGCACTGTGCCGATATTGCCTTCATTGTTGGTCACTACTATTTAATTAGTGTAAGCTGCTTATCAAGTTTGTCAAGTCGAATCTGCATATAACTATATTTATTTTCTACTGGAACAGGAGGGTCCTCGTCAGGCTATTAATTATTTACAGAAGCGAGTTCGCATGTTTCCCCACAATCTATCGCTCCGCAAGGTCTTTGTCAAGTTTCTGTTGGACTATTTACACGATCCAAACTATCAGCGTGTCATATCTGATATGGCTTTGATTGCTCTTAATTTGGGCCACATTCAACTGGGCACAAGGTATGATCTGCTCTATATTTACTTTAAATAAATTCCATTAATTATTGTAATTATTAGCAGCAGGGCCAGCGAGCAATCGGAAGGTACAATTTTTGCGAGTCGTGCTTTAAAACCGGTGGACAAAGCCCAATCTTTAAAGCTCATTCAGAGCGCAATTCGCATGGATCCAGGCAATCAAGAAGCGAGGCAATTGCTCTCAAGCATTACTGCATGTTAGCGTGTACATTATTATATATTATTAAGCAAAAAGAAATATACATGTATTCTTATCAGTAATATCAAGGAAAAAGCAAAATCCTTCGAGCCGGAGTCGAAACAGCGACCTGTGGATGCCTATGCTAAAACAAGAAAATTTCTCACTACAGTCCATCGCTCTACCAACTGAGCTATTAAAGGCGCGTATCGCTGCGCGGCCAAATATCTTTTAATTAACGGCAAGCGAACGTCAAGTAATTTTTGTCTCACCAGTGTTGCAAAACGCCAACTGTATCCGTGTTTAAAACGTGGAGTTGGTGTGGTGACACTGGCTGCCATTCTTTCTGGTCGGGGTTGAAGTAAAACGTCAGTGAAATAAAAGCACAAAGATGTGTAGTGAAAATATCAATGAGAGCAACATGCATTCGTATAAAAGTGTAAAAGGATTGCCTTGCTAGTTACAAATATAAGTTTGCAACACAACGCATTGCAGACAATTGCAATCAATGAGCTGTTGCAGTGGCAGAACGGCGCTTCGACTCCACCCCTCTCACCGATTATTGCACTAAATACTAAATACCTATGAATATACACACACACAAACAACACAACCGCACGCACACCTATGAAAAAACCTGCTGCCCGTCGGCCGTAAATACAGTTAGAGTAGACACTAAAATAGCAACACGATCGGTCAGTTTGGTATAGTTAATTAAGCAGCCAAAGCGATTAGCGAGAGTTCAGTTGGCGGCGTCAACTGCAACGACGACGCCCACGCGCCCTTCCAATTGCATCTATTTCTTGCAATGGAAAACGAATCTGTCAAGTCGGAACACAGTGGACGCTCGCGACGCTCTCGCAATCACAACAACAATAGCAGCGGAGGCGGTGGTGGTGGTGCTGGTACTGGTACTGGTAGTGGTGGTGTTGCTGGTGGCACTGTAAACAACGGCTATCATCGTGATCGTTCGCGTCACTCGCATCGCAGCACGCACTCGTCCAAGTCCGCCGGTGGCAAGGGGAGCAACATGGCGCCCTATCAGACCAGCGTAAATATGACGGGTAAGCGAAACAATAATGTACAATTAATTGCAATAAATAAGCTCAATGTTTCTCAATTAGGGGACGAGTCGCGTGACGGCCAGGAAGTGATTGAGGTGCAGATTCTGCCTCAGGATGAGAATTGGGGTGAGAATACAACAGCTGTGACGGGCAACACATCGGAGCAGAGCATATCAATGGAGGATATCAACAATATGTGGCATCGTGAGAATGACAAGGGCTTTGGGTTTGCCTGCCGCCGCTACGTGGAGTCGACCTTTTACTTTCTACTCGGGTGTGCGGCATTCTTTTCGCCCGTTGCCATGGTAGTCATGCCGTACATTGGCTTTTTTCCATCTGCCTTCGATCATCCAGAATTGACGCAAACGGTACGCACCCAACTACTCGCATGCAGCGAACAGTGCAAGGGTCAACTTGTTTCGCTGGCTGCCCGTCTCCTGCTGCTGGCCATCGGCTTGTGGGCCGTATTCATGCGACGTACAGCGGCGACCATGCCGAGGATTTTCCTGTATCGCGCCATTGTGCTTCTGCTGGTCACCATTTGCACATTCGCCTATTGGCTCTTCTACATCGTTCAGGTTACGAATGGCGCTAAGATTGTGGTCGAAACTGGCGGCGATGCCGTCGACTATAAATCGCTAGTCGCCTATGCCACCAACTTTGTGGACACGCTGCTCTTCATACACTATGTGGCAGTGGTCCTACTTGAGCTGCGCCATCAGCAGCCTAGCTACTACGTGAAGATTATACGCTCACCGGACGGCATCTCTCGGTCCTACATGCTCGGCCAGCTGAGCATTCAGCGTGCCGCTGTTTGGGTACTGCAGCACTACTACGTCGATTTCCCCATCTTTAATCCGTATTTGGAGCGTATACCCATCTCCATCTCAAAATCGCAACGTAACAAAATCTCGAATAGCTTCAAGTACTACGATGTGGACGGCGTGAGCAACTCGCAGCAGCAGAGTCAAAGTCGTGCTGTGTTGGCAGCGAATGCGCGGCGACGCGACTCTTCGCACAACGAGCGCTTCTACGAGGAACACGAGTACGAGCGTCGCGTTAAGAAGCGTCGAGCACGTCTCATCACAGCCGCCGAAGAGGCCTTTACCCACATTAAACGCATACACAATGAGCCGGCACCGGCATTGCCCCTGGATCCACAGGAGGCGGCGCAGGCTGTCTTCCCATCGATGGCGCGTGCATTGCAGAAATATTTGCGCGTAACCAGGCAGCAGCCGCGACACACATTTGAGAGCATTCTGAAGCATCTGGCGCACTGTCTGAAGCACGACCTATCGCCGCGCGCCTTCTTGGAGCCCTATCTTACCGAGTCGCCGGTTATGCAAAGTGAAAAGGAGCGACGTTGGGTGCAGTCGTGGTCCCTCATCTGCGACGATATCGTATCACGACCCATTAGTAACGAGTGCACATTCCAGCTAATACAGAACGACGTATCGCTGATGGTCACTGTGCATAAGTTGCCACACTTTAATCTGGCCGAGGAGGTCGTCGATCCCAAGAGCAACAAATTTGTGCTAAAGCTGAACTCAGAGACATCCGTATGACACCATCATCACCATCACCAGCCGAGAACACCGCCAATGATCACGCCCACGCACAGCAATCAAACGCAATCCTCGTATTTGCATGTGTTTGTCTGATACTTCATGGCAATATGAAAGCGCTGTTTAATCGGTATTATAATTTGTGTCTATTCCAACTAATTACATTCTTTATACACAATCGTTTTACAGTGGTCGCTTGCTAGTTTTCGAAAATCGTGTATTTCAACATACTATATTTTAGTTAAAATGATTTTTTTAGACCAACTTTAAAGAGCTATTGAGAATTTTTTTGCTTTAAAACAATATTGTTAAATTTAAAATTCTCAAAACTCTTTCAAAGTTGCTCTATAGGAATCATTTAATACATAATCAAATGTTTTCAAAACATACAAACTAATTAATGATTATTATTTGTAAAAGTATTTGTTTTCAAGCGATCACTGTGACTATAAATCCGACTAAGCAGCTGCATAAGAATATTGTAAATTGCTGGGCGAATCATTATTCTTAGTTTTCTATATTTATTTGTTGTAAGTTTTTACTTTATCGTAATCCGATACACTGATACTTATGGTCAGCAGATGTATACAGGATTACGTTTATGTTTACGATGCTCAAACCCAGTGGAATATCCTAAGCAAACGCACACATATCACACGTCCCTTGAAATGACTTACAAAACTGACTTAAAAGTTCCCAAAGTATTATTCATAAGTTGTTGCTTCGGCGCACCACAAAAACAAGAACAAAACAAAACAAAATCTATTTTATGATGCAGCTGAAAATTGTACTGCCTTTTTGGTTTTAGCAAGAGTGCATAATTATTATTTTTAGAAAATATCACATAGCTGTAAGTACAACATAGTCCCTAAACAATGCTATTCCATTTGCCAGACGTATGATGGTTGTGGGCTACAGAATTTATACATATTTGTGTACCGATTTGCGCCAAGAGTGTTTCGAAAATGTTTCTTAATGTTGATTATGGACACTGTTGGCGTGACTCGAGCGAACACAGCAAGAATTTATAAATAAATTTTAAGCTTGAATATAGACAACAAACAGAAACCGCTGCCCAATATTCTCCAGTTGTGGAGGGACACTTAACTCAAACTCGAATGTAACTTGTGACAAATACGTTAACTTAAGCAAGAGACTGCTAACAATGAATGCATTTTATATATATACACTAAAATTGCCAAGAAATATTTGTACTACCCGAATATTCTGTGCATAGCAACACTGAAGCACAATATTTTTTAGAATGAAATTAAATGCAAAAAATAACATTTTATTAATGATAAGTACTTAAAGCGTATTCAAAAGAAAAACAAAAATTCAAATACGTTCACTTGATACATATACATGCATACATATTTATTGTATACTATAAGCAAAAAAAAAACATACACATTACATACAAACTACGTAGAGAACCTTCTTTTATTTTGCCGTCTTTACTACCTTTTCTAGCTAATTGCTTTTTTAATGAGAACCACTTTTTGTTTTAGCAATAAATGTGAGCAATTTGAAACTGAATGCATATTTATAGACTTATATTAAACATTCAAGCTGTATAAATAAATGCGAAATTCTCTTTATCACTTTTGTTTACTTTATGAAATCGCTAAGACGATCCCCCCAGCGGCAGTGCACGCGCAATCTATTAATCTTTCACCTCTAATCTGAAGTGTTATCAGAAATATAATTAGTTTCCGCAATACTCATATTTGTCGCCTGCGAAATTGCATTAATTGCAGTACCTATATTTTAAAACGATTTTAGTCAATGGCACTTGAAAATTAGCTTTGATAAACTCTAAAGATAAGCCCTGATTACAACATTTCCAAGTGCTTAATTATTTTGCTTTTGCCTGGTGGAAAGTTTATTTTTGTTGCTCATAAGAATTGTGCTACATACATATATAAATAGACATTTGTTAGTGACGTATAAATATCAGTTAATTAATAATTCAACACTTTTGTGCCTATATAAAAATGTTTTTGGTTTGGTGTAGTGTTTCAATCTGGTTGCTGGCATTGGGTATGTGTTGGCAACTGGGAATTGTTCACATACATAACATAAATGTGCGGTCAAATTTGTTGGCTATATTCATTCAGTCTGTCGACTTGCGTTGCAGTTGATTCTTCTCGGGCTCGTAGAACTCGTTAACAATGGCCTCGACCATGCGATTGAGTGTTGCCGTGAGCGCATCCCAGCATTTATCTTCCGGCTTGCCGCACATCTCGGCATAGTATTTCATTTTTGGTTCGGTACCGCTGGTGCGCAATGTGACAACGAGGCCATTCTTGAAGGTAAAGGTTATCATCTGAGAGCTAGAGCTCACCGGCAGCGTTGCGCGTTTGTCAGCTGTGCAGCTGTCGTAGCCGGTTGTCAAATCGCGAACGTGTTCGATTTCAAATTCACCATTCAGAATGCTCTTTGGATAAGTGTTCTCTTTGCCATTGTCGAAGGTGCGCAGGCGCTGGAAGATAGCCTTGATCAGCACCTGGTCGCTGCAGATGAGATAGGAGCAGATGCTTGTGTGATAACCGTACGTCTCGTAAATTTCCCGCAATTTGTCCTGCAGTGTCATTTTCTTCTCGCAGCGTAGGTAACGGGCCATTGTAGCCACATGCGCAGCAGCGCTGACACCGTCCTTGTCCACCACATTTGTGGATACCATGAAGCCAATGGCTTCCTCAAAAGCAAACAGTACCTTTCTGCCGGCCAACTCCTCCTCGATAGCCTTGTTGCCCATCCACTTGAAACCTGTGAGTGTCTCGTAGAAGATGAAACCCTCAACGGCAGCCATGGATTTCAGTATCTTTGAGCTAACAGTGCTGGCGATCATAACACAATTCGATATATCTCCATGTGGCTCCTTAATCTTGTAGATCTTTCGTGACCACCAGCCGAGTAGTGCACCCAATTCGTTGCCGCTAAAAAGCTTATATTTATTATTATCACTGATTTCGGCAACAGCCAAGCGATCGGCATCCGGATCATTAGCCAATATGATTTGACATTTTTCCTCAGTTGCAGTCTTAATCGCCAAGTCCAGCGATTGCTTACCCTCTTCGGGATTTGGCATTGGCGTCGTTGGAAACTCCGGATCGGGTTCAACCTGCTGGGACACAGGCACCAGACGCACATTTTTGGGATTAATCAGCTTAAAGGCCTCCTTCACATATGGATAACCAACGCCATGCATCGCAGTGTACGCAAACTTTAATGGACTCTCGTCATTGGCTTGTATTAATGAACTTGGGATAGTATCTTTTAATGCCTCGAAATAAGATGGGACTACTTTATCGGAAGGATTGCTCAGCAGTGTCTCCGACCACAATGACTGCTCATTTACACTCCAATAATCATCCACTGGCTTCAAATTTTTAAGTATGGACTCGTGGATGCCGGCATCATGCGGTGAAATGATTTGGGCACCATTGCCCCAATAAACCTATAACATATAATATATGTAAATACTTTGTATACTTGAGAGAAATAAAAGAGACCGGTACTATACCTTATAGCCATTATCCTGTTTGGGATTGTGCGACGCAGTTACCTGCACGCCAGCCAAACAATTTAGCTTTTTGATTGTATATGGCACAATGGGCGTGGCAGCAAACAGTTTAAAGAGATAGACACGGAATCCGCTTCTCAAAAACACAGCGGCCGATAATTCTGCAAAGCGTTTGCTATTATGTCGAGCATCATAGCCAAAAACAATGCCGCGTTCCGACCACGTTGACTTCTCAGGATACTGCTTCTTAATATATTCACACAATCCCTGAGCGGTTCTAAAATTTGCAAAAATTAATAGACTTTGAATGGTCTACATGCACATTTGTTTAGCTTAACGGAAACTTACTGAACAACGACCAAATCGTTCATCGAATCAAACCCGGCTCGCATTTCAGCCCGTAAGCCGGCCGTTCCGAAAGTGATGCGGTTACAGAGACGCGATTTGAGCCTTTTGATATATTTGCAATTGTTATCAGGTTTCTGTAATTCAGATTTGTTTGCATTTCACTTACGCATCCCACTCTTTGTTCTCGACGGCCTTTAAAATTTCATTTTTTGTTTTTAAGTTACCGTCCCATTGCAGCCAGTTGTTTATTTGTTCATTCAGCTTTGAATCGTCTGAGAGTGTCATATTATTCCGGTCCATTTGAATAGGTTTATACGTCGAAAAATCTAGAAATTATATTAAATCCTTATCAGACGGTGTTTTATTGAATATGTTGTATTATTTTTCTAATTGTTTTTACCAAATATGATTCTAAATTATTTGATTATATCGACTTATAGCTTATGTCGCCAATGGCAAAAAAGATTCACACAAGAACTAATGAAACAAGCTAGTTTAAACTTTTTTTAATTACTCAAACAACGAGTCAATATAAATCAATATATTATATTCAGCTGTGTTCTGATAAGGTTGACAGCAGCAGCTGGTGAAGCTGGCGGTACACCCTTTCTTTAACGACAGATTTGCGAACAAAATTATTTATAAATTGAGTGTTATCGCTAAACTCACCCGCTAATTTTCGTATCGACGACCTCGTACGAAGTCAGGAAATTGATTAACAATTTATATTCACTCTAAAGAGACCAAGCAATCCAAATTACAAACAGGCCACAATGCGCAAAATACCATTTTGATTTTGCAAAAATACCATTTTTCGGAAATGACAATGTTAAGACAACCATTTTCAAATAAAAAACAGCTTCAAAAACAAAGGGCCATATAAAAAAGACCAGAAGTAATATTTTTTCACATTTTTGAATTTATATATTCCTTTTGATTTCATATCTTAATTATGTTTTCCAGTGTTTTTTTTTTTTAATTAGCAATAGGTTTATGTGATTTGATTATACGGGCACATCGTTAGCGGCGCCAATAATATTTCGTACACATTTTTTTTATGTTTTTACCGGCTAAATATCGGCTGATTTAGTGATGAGCAAGGCCTTTGATAAATGGTCTATTCAGTCGAAAGTCGACTTTTAAACTACACAAAAACATCAATCGACCCTATAGTACCACTGAAAGAAATTATAATAAATATTAAAATATTTATAATATAATTAAATCAGTACACCTTCGAAAACAAATTTAAGCTGCCATCAATACATCTTGTACAGCTCATTGTTATCGATATTTTTATTTCTTCGTGTCATCACGGTTTTTTCTCGACGAATACATACATAAGTTGAGAGCCGCAGAGAGTTGGTAATAAAAGTGCCACTGCAAGGAAAACTAAAAGATAAAAGTGCAGTATACTGTACAACTTACAATAAGTTAAGTGGTAAGTAACAAATTTGTTGATTGTTATCCAAATAAGCACATATGCATACATGCACACACATGTAGTTATGTGTTTTTAATTTTTCTTCACTTGACCCCGTCGACGATGCTCAACTCAATCGCCGCCATTTTCTTTTCGCTTTTGAACACTTTATTTTCTCTTGGCAGATACGCATGAATAATGTATATTCAGATCATACACATTATATTCAGTACATATGCATATGTTTAATTATTGCGTATTTTTCTCTATTCTTTGCAGACTTTGTCACAGAGAATCGCCAAGTCGCAAAAAGTGATAACTGATTCCGCTCCTGCTCATGAGTATTCATAGAGAAGGAGCTGAACTCGATCGCATAACAATCAAAATCCACAATATGAAACGTAGCGCTTCCCGCTCACCAGGTAGAGGCAACATTGTACGAAACTCTCGCAGCATGGGTCGTGGCTACGATAATGGCGGTGGTGTGCCCGGTGATTCACCCGAACGCATGTCCCCGGAACGCATGCGACGCCGTTTGGATCGTTCACCGAGTCCGCGGGGTCGCTATGGTTCGCCACACCGGGAGGCGTACATGCGTGGTCCGCCGGCTGCCGAACGTCCTGCTGGATATAAAGTACTGTGTGTGAGTGCGCTGCCGCCCAAAGCACCCGACGAGTTCGTTGAGGAGACATTGTATCGCGAGTACAAGAAATTTGGGGATTTCAGTGTGCGTCTCGCTCACGACCTGGACGAACGGGTTGCCTACGTCTGTTTTCGCACACCCGAGGATGCGCGTGAGGCCAAACACCATAAGCCGCGTCTCATCATTTACGATAAGATGGCCATAGTGGAGCCTGTTTATAAATCAACGACTAGGCCGGAGTACAGGTAAGTCTATTGTTAGCTACAGCAATCGCTCGAAAATGGGAACTTTGGGATTTTGCCTATTAAAAGTCTTGTAAAATTTCGATTTAGCATAGAAGTATATCTAAAGCTGTGAATGAATTCAGTTATCTGTTTCTATTTAAATTTTTTACCCTTAATCCGGGATATTTTATTAGTTTAAGATATGCAATCCCATTGATGATGGGTTCATTATTAAATTTATAAGTTGTATTTATTGTTGGGTAATTAGAATCGCAACTGAAACAGAATCGTTTCAATTTTCGAGCGATGACTTTAAACCATTATATACATTTGCATATATATATTAAGCGTTTAATTTATAGACCGCGTCACTCTATTTCGCCGCCGGACTATGAGCGCTATCACTATTCGCGTTCACCGATGGGACCCGGCGTCCCCGTTGATCATCGACGGCCACCAATCGATCCTTATGACCGCTACGGTCCGCCTCTACACCCGCATGCAGCTCACCCACGCGAGTATCGACCCATGCAACACGAGTATCCACATCCGCCACGCGGCCCACCCATGCATCGTGGTCATCCACACACCCATCCGCATCATCTGCACGGCCATCCGCCCCCACATCAGTATGCACCAATGCGTCCAATGGCACCCCGTCCGCATGTGCCGTACGAGAAACCGGAAAGCAAGAAGGATAAGTTTCCCAATTATTTGCATCATGTGCAGCCCGAAGATGATCCGCTCTCCACGCGCACACTTTTCGCTGGTAACCTCGAGGTGACCATTGCCGATGACGAGTTACGTCGTATTTTTGGTAAATATGGTGTAGTAGATGATATTGATATAAAAAGGCCGCCACCTGGCACTGGCAACGCATTTGCCTTTGTTCGGTATCAGAATCTTGACATGGCTCATCGTGCCAAAATCGAGCTGTCCGGCCAGTACATTGGCAAGTTCCAGTGCAAGATTGGTTACGGCAAGGTGACGCCTGCTACACGCATGTGGATTGGTGGACTGGGCGCCTGGACTTCGGTGACACAGATCGAGCGCGAATTCGATCGATTTGGTGCCATCAAGAAGATCGAGTATCAGAAGGGCGAACCGTATGCCTACATCCAATACGAGACCGTTGAGGCGGCCACATCCGCTGTCAAGGAGATGCGTGGCTTCCCACTGGGCGGCCCCGAGCGTCGATTGCGCACCGATTTTGCGGAGCTGCCGGGTGCAACGCCAGCAGCCTCATTCAAGAACTCAAAGCCGTATGACGAGAGTGCCATGGAGTATAGACGACCTGAATATGATCCGTACTATGAGGAGGTGGCTGCTTATGCACCGCGTGGCGGCTACTCTCCTTATCCGCCCCGTGGCGGTTACCGTGGACGCGGCGGTGGCTATCGTGGCCGTGGACGTGGCATGTATCATTATCACAATGATGTGCACCGTCCGCCACATCCGAGCGCCATGGGCGGTGTTTCTGCTGTGCCGCCACCGGGCGGAGCCGACGATGAGTGGCGTCGTCCGCCTGGCGAATCTTACGATCGTGCTCGTTCTGGTTCGCGAGAACCGGGTGTCGAACGTTCGCGTTCCCGTTCACCACTGAAGCGTGCACGCTCCCCCGGATCGGATTCAGACAATTCGACGCGTCACGCGGATGCACTAGGGTTGGCAACCACAGTGCCGGAGGTGGCGCGCAAATGCAGCACGATTTGGACCGGTGCACTCATTCTGAAGAGTTCCTTATTCCCGGCCAAATTCCATTTGACAGACGGCGACACGGACATTGTGGAGTCGCTGATGCGCGACGAGGAGGGCAAACACAATTTGCGTATAACACAGCGATTGCGTCTTGATCCACCCAAGCTAGAGGACGTGCAGAAGCGAATCGCTTCCTCATCGTCTCATGCCATATTTATGGGCCTTGCTGGCTCGACGGTGGACACGGATTGCGATGATGCCAGCGTGCAGACGCGTCCGCTGCGCAATCTCGTCTCCTATTTGAAGCAGAAGGAGGCAGCTGGCGTAATTTCGCTGCTGAACAAGGAGACGGAGGCGACGGGTGTGCTGTATGCATTCCCACCGTGTGATTTTTCCACGGATCTACTGAAGCGCACCTGTCATAGCCTCACCGAGGAGGGCCTGAAGGAGGATCATCTGGTCATTGTGGTTGTCCGGGGCGGCACCGCCTGAGACAATACTGGACAAACTGTGGGCAATCGAAACGATTACGATTAGGATAATATTCGCCTGCACAGTGCTCGGAAGACAACAATAGCCGTAGATTTACACAAAACACACCCATACTCACACACACACACTCCAAGTAACCCATATACATATATGTATATGTATATACATTGGTAGTAGCCTAATTCAGTCAATATACACAATTTGACTAATAACCAATTAATCCCCAACTAACATCCAGTGACATGCCCAAACACCCGAAGAGGAGAGACACACAGACAGACCGACCCAAAGACAAAGACAAGACGGTTACTAATGAGTTTACAAAAAACTGTATTAATCAAATTATTATTGTTCTTTTTGCAGACCAATCAATCAATCAATATTTATGGTTATTTATGGTTTCTGTTCTGTAAATGATTCTGATTCTCTGTTAAGTGAGAGTGTAAAGTTTTTACAGTTTTAAATGATTTTTTTGAAAAATTACAATTGTGCCAAAAAGTTTCAATATTCAATAACTATATTCGTTGTATATTTAACTTCAATTTATTTTACAAAAAAAAAAAAAAGAAACAACAGTGTAAAGATTTATTTAAAGTTTCCCTCTTATCTATTTAAAATGCTTTGTAAACAAATTTATTCTTTCTCAAATGTACAATTAGTGCAAAAACAACAACTACAACAACAAAAAACCAATAAGAAAAAAGTTCAAGAAAAAGAAACAAAATAATGTAAATCAGTTTTTGTGTTAACTTTTTTTGTATATTGTGTTAATAAGTCGAATCAGTTTTAAGAGTTATGATTTGATTTTGAGAAATTTTGGTTATGTGAACAAAACAAAACAAATCAATACAAATTGTGCAAAAAGTGTTTGAATGTTATGGGGCCAACTAAAACCAAAATGTTATTATCTCTGATATGTGGGCATTGTTAAACCAAAAGTGAATCCGAATCTAAAATTACAAAATCGTATGTTTTTAATTTGAGTTGCGTTGTTCTGTTGCCCAAGACAAGGATTCCATGTCCCCTTGCTATACTCTATTGATGATGAATTGCCGTGTGTTGTTTTTAAAGTGGCTGAAAAATTTGACGCATATCATTGTGCAGTGAGCTGTTCGTTCCAAGTTTATGATTCTCTCAAAATATCTGTTCCTCCTAATGTCTATGTTCGTTCATTTCCATCCGAAAAGAGAACGTCGTGTAGCATTTGTTTCAAAATGTTGTAATTGTTCAAATGGGTTTTGCAAATGTTACATCGGTTTTCTTATGGTTGCTCTCAACAAGTTCTGTGTCGTATGGTGTGTGTATATCTATAATATTATATAATTGAATGCATTCAAACCCCCTCAGATGATGAATGCATTATGTTCTTTGTGCGTTGAAGTGTCAACAGTAAAATTATAAACATATATATATCTATATATATACACAAACTATGATTTTTGATGCTCTAATGCTAAATATACAGCTGACAAGTGTGTGTAGTATGTGTGCATGTGTGCGGCCGATATAATCAAATTATATATAAATATTTATATATAGTATGACTACAATAACAGATTTCTACACAAGTTTAAACACAAATTTATAATGCATTGGAATAATAGTTGTCCAGATATCTAAATACATAATTTAATTGGTTTTGTGAATCGTTTAATGAATAATATATAAAGGCAATTAATTATGCTTCACCATATTATATCTATTATATATTTAACTGATATTCAAATAAATATGAACAAACGGAAAACATTTCTGATGTGTGTGATTTGACTAGACATGTGATTTCTAAAGTGAGTTTCAAAAAATTGTGTTTTAATCATGCTGCAACAAAAGTGAATTAGCCAACTATAATATACTATGTACAATTAATATGTACATGTTGTCTCCGAACAGGTAACTGTACTCCAGGAGAAAAGTTAAATCTTACATTCGTCTTATCATCTATTCAAATTTTGCTCATCTTAATTCGATTATTTAATATTTAATTTAATACTTAGCTATCAAATTATCATTAAATGCACTTAGTCGTAATATAAATAAAATATTGTGCAAACAGCGAAATAATTGGGGGTCTGAATGGAGTAGGTAACAAAACCATCTTTGTCGGCATCCCACAGAAAGTTCACCATGGAGCAGAGGCCTTGCATAAGCAACTCACCAACGGACACCAGCACCACGTAACGGTATCTGGTAAGCACAAAGATTACAAGAATGCCAGTGATGGATTGATCTAATAAAGCCATCGAACCCACCTATCGAAATCCAAGAGTTTGATGCTTTCTTTGATCTCCTCGCTGACCTGGGCAGCCAAGTGGTAGGACTGCTTTGGATGAAACAAGTAATCCTCATTGTAGTTCTTGTCCATGATAATTCGCATGGCAATCTCCAGACGTTCTTTGATCAACGGATTCTTGGGATCCAAGCGATAGGTGGGCAAATAACTTATATTTTCCTGGCATGCAGTTACAAAAACAACAGGAAAGATTACAAAGCTAGTATCCACATGAGCCTCATCACCACTTACCTTGGGAGTTGCACCCAGTGCTGCGACCACACTTGCACACTTGGTCAGGGAATCGCGCTGGCTGCTTAACTGCCTCTGCATGGTGGCAAAACGAAAGTGTCGAAACGAAATGGATTATATTACATGCTACATGCTGCATGCCACATGCTCCGCAGCCCCATCCTCATCTACTAGCCCAGCAACAATCATATGCGTGACTTTGACCAATTTCCTTATTTTCCACCCATGTTTGAAATTCGGAAAACAAGTATCCGTTTATTAAACCCACATAAAGTATCCATGTTTTTTTATTGGCCCAATGTAATCACAAAATCAATCGTACCTTCTCGCGTTCCTGGCCCAAACAGAGCGTCACCAGGCCCGACCAATTCTTCGCTGCGCTCGCCATTTAATGCCGTGACGTGCTTCCTTCAATTTCGAAAGCCTGAAGTGCGTCGTGGCTTGCCATAAAACCGCAAATGATTATTATTGTATTATGCCACTTGCAGCCAGCTTGACAAAGTGGCTGCCTCCTCCTCTTGCTACACTGTGTCGTCCTGGCAATGCGCCAGGCACAATGTTGAATCAATAATTGACATACATTACGCTAAACGAGCATGATTAACCGACCTTGCCCTGCCTCACCTTGCCGGCTGTCAACTGGCAACCACTCCGCCAATATAATCGTGGTATGACATGTTGTTCTCTTTATTGTGTAACACGTAATTCCATGTAAGCATTAAGCATGTTCTTCACAAAGGTTAACACTGTATACGAAATTAAGGAAAGTTAGCGTGTCGTGGCTGAGAAAGAGTTTCTCTGTTCCTATTTTTCAGAAACGGAACGAAGAAAAGTAAAACAGAATAAATCGACTATTACAGATTAGTAGAGAATGGGTATACTATAAGTAACATTTGGAAAGATAGGTATAACCACATAAAAGTGAAATTTTGGGAGGCTTCGCCCACTTTTATGCCTTTTCTGTTTCTTAAATGCCAAATGTGGGTGAAACAGCAATCAGCTTAGTTTGGGATTCTCGCAGAAATTTTAGCACTGGAGTGTGTTAAGATATGCAATCTGTCTCCGTAAGTAAACCACGGAGTTCGTGTAAGCCAGTAGAGCATATAGTGTACAATATATATATGATAAGGCCAATAGTAAGGCAGACAGGAAATAATTGCTATATGTATTAGGTTCATACAAATATACCTTCATCGTAATCTAGAATTCAGTACAGCAGAGAGAAAGTCATGATTAATTACAACGATTAATACTTTACACTTTATTTTGTTTCCATATGTATAATAGTTAATATATGTTGCTCATATGGCTTATTCGTTACACATTGAATTCGCATTTGAATTTAAATTAGGTATGTACTTATTTATATACACACACATATATAAACATATACACAGTCAGTTACATAAAAAACACATAGACATGAATACATACATCTTTATCAAATTATCGTTTGAGTATATATAAATATTTTATATTCCACATATATGTATACTAAATACACATCTTTTGCACCATTCAATGCGCATGTTATGTTTTTAATTTTAGTGCAAGCTACACAATTTAATGCGCCGATTCTCATTACACACAATCAATAAGAAATTGACAGTAACAAAAAAATTTAAAGAAATAGTGAAACAATACATTATTAATAGACAAATAAAAAAACTGTGCAACTTTTTGGCCATTTGGAAAGCGCTTTAGTCCCATTACTAATTATGTTTGTTGGATTTAAGAAGCACAACATCGAGGAACAAATTACATGTATTATTTTGTTACATATACATATGCATGATAGTTATAAATATATTATAAGATTAGAGTGTCATCGTGCAAATTTTGGTGCAGACTTATGGTTCTTTTTTTTTATGAAGTTTCTAAATTGTCTTTTTGTTTTCTAATCGCGTTTTTTTTTTTAGTTTTTTGTTTTTTTTGTTTAAGATACTCGTACCAAAGTGGTGATTCTCAGTCGTGTAGTGGTCATGTATATGTATATGTAAAGCTTTAGTTGCGTACGCTTGACCATTAGCCGTCTCCGTATCGCAGACGTGTATGATTTGTAACTTATCAAGTACATAAATACATTTAGTACTAAATAGACGTACATATCTCGTTTGAGTTCATAAAACATTGTTAAGTTTTGTAGTGGACACAGATTCAGTGGGTTTCGTTTAGTAAATGTATATATATATATAGATTAGTTACTTATTCTCTGGATTTGTGTAGGCCAATAAATAGACGCGATAATTTACCTATATGTGTAATTGTTGTATGTATCTTTCTATTGGTTGCGTATTATTTTTCCATTTGATTTTCTCGACATGATTTGTTTTTCCTTTTTGTTTTGTTCTTTTGATTTAATGGAACCGTTATTTCATAACGCCACATTTGGTCCAAAATGTAAATATGTAAAATTCATAGCACAAGGCCTAATCATTCGAACGCACTTTGCGCAGCGAGCCGCGATTGAACTTGCAAATTGACTCGAGCAGCGCGGAGCGCGTGGGCTCATCCTCGCCAGCATCGGTGTCCACGGAGGCGATGTTCGGCGTCGATATCTGTCTCTCCACGGCGGCGCTGGTCGCATGCATCTCCTGACGTGGCAACTGTGCAGCTGGCAAGAGTTTTGCTGTATCATTAAGAAGACAAAAGTTACAAATTGTGAAAAAGATTGCCGTGTATTTAAATAAAAATTGGAAAAAATAATTAAATAGCTACATCTGTGGCCAGTCATTGTTGGTTCTTCGGGCGTGCTGTCGGAGCGAGTGATCGAGTCTGCTGCGCCTGCTTGGCCAACAGCGACCTGGCTTGTTGATGAGGCCGTAGCAGCCGTCAGCGACAAGCGCCCATTGCTTGCTTGGAGCGAACCCTGTTGCTTAAGCTTCGATTGTTTATGCTCTAATTTCTAAATAGTATACACAAAAGATACAAACAATAGGGCAATAATAAATAAATAATAATGATAAGCAAACGCTTCGATTTCAGAAGTGATTCAAATTCGCAATTGTCAAATTTTCTATTAAAAATAAATGTTTTCGACAGTCATATAAAAATTGAACCCATTTCTCAAGGTTCTGCGTAAAATCCACTATGAAAAACAGCATAATGCAAATAAAATTTTTAGTTAAAGATTATCATTTCTGAAAACTCAATTTACTAAAATAGTAAAATTAAATGCTACTAACTGCTTTTTGCTTTGATTTGCGCTTCTCCTCCTCGGAGCTCATTAGCTCCTGCACGCGAACAATGCGCTTTTGGTTTTTCACCGATTTTTGCTCATCCCGCAAACGATTCTCGCTCTTCATAGCTGCCTGCCTGAGAAGTTCCTTTGCATTCTGAATATGTATTAGAAAAAACAAATGAGGCACTGAATTGCATGCATTATATAACAACATTACCAAGGACAACTTGAAGTATGGCTTTTCAGACGT
This sequence comes from Drosophila dives, assembly GCA_035042365.1. Classification (NCBI taxonomy): domain Eukaryota; kingdom Metazoa; phylum Arthropoda; class Insecta; order Diptera; family Drosophilidae; genus Drosophila; species Drosophila dives. The sequence goes on from JAWNLJ010000437.1 coordinate 1,963,152, forward strand.
GGCTGGCTCATCGGCAGCATATTGTGTAAAGAATCTGTGACCAAGCAGCTGCTCAAGGCTAGGCAGACCTGCCTTGCATGCTTCCTTCGACAATATGCTCTCCAACAGACATTCTTTAAAAAGAAAAAAAAATCAAAAATCATTATATTGGATTTTAATGATGTGCATACTTAATGCCTCAGGACATTCGGTAATTTGCCGCGCAACCGACTCCTGCAGTGGATAGCCCATGGCCATTTCGAAGAGCACATGGCCAAAACAGTAAACGTCAATTGTTTCCATTGAATGAATTTTGCTGTGCTGAACGAAAAATGGTCGATAAAAGGCCGGAACACCCAACAAATGGTTCTCCACATCCAACAGCTTGACGCAATCGTCCACAATTACAATGTTGCCCGCATGTAAGTGACCTATAATTTAATTTATATCGTGAAATGTATTTGGAAAACAAAGCAAAGCAGGTCACGACATACCGTAAGCATAGCCCTTGGAGTGCAGGAATATGAGGGCATTTAAAATCTGTTTGCCATAGCTCGCCACCTGCTTCATGGAGAGAGCAGTGCGCCCCTTGGGATTGCCATACTTGGTCAAAAACGGATTCTTTGGCGTTGATACCATGCAGAGCATATCCTTGAGAGTTCCATGTTTATGAAATCTGCATTAAAGCAAGATAGACTTAGTAAATATATATATTTAAAATAAGTAATTTAAAACTAATTGAAATTAACAAAAAAAAAAACCCTAATTAAGAATAGTTCATTAATGGTGAAGATTATGAATAAGAAAACAAAACCTACTTTCTAATAAACAAGCAACCGTTTTCCGTGTTAGCTGCTAGAACTATGGCCTCGATGTGTGGATGTTGTAGGCCCATCAGGCTCTTAAGCACACCATTCATTTCCTTTTCATCGACATATTTGTCCGGACCATATTCCAACCATTCTGCGACCATTTCAGCATTGGGATCCGATGAGCCGGCATCAATTGAAACGGAATGACCTCCATTGCTGCCAGCTGCAAAATGCTTGCTTTGATGTGATTGCGAACCGCTCTTCACCAACTTGTTGCTGCTCTTCTCTGGGGGCTTAGTCGTCACCTTAAAGTAATGCTTGCGCAGCCGCCAGCCTATGGCACCCATTGTGCCACCGAGTGCCCAAATAGTATCATTGCGCAAACAGAGTAATGCATGATGCACGGCATGGTCTGCAATAGAGTTGGCTGTTAGCATTCAGGAGTAAGAAAGACGTGCTTCTCAACTTACCATGGAATGATTGCGAGTAGCTTTCGGGATCAACAAAACGCTTGGCTGGCAGCGATGATGCCAATATGGGATTCATTAGTATTGTGTTTATGTATACTTGCAAGGCTTCTTTCCGTTCAGCTATGAAGTCCGGTCGCATATTACCAAAGATGCGTTTGCCAGGCAACGGTAATTCAATGCCAGAAATACGAAGACTTTTGTGCAGCTTGCTGAACTCATTGTAGCGACGCAGAACGTTCCAGGTGCAATCTCCGCGCTGCACACGCAATAAATATTCCTGTGAATGTGCAATATATAAATATTTATATATATATATATATATATGTATGAATGTGTGTATAAACGTATTTATCTAAGCACACACTGCCCAGATATACCGTCATCAAGAACATATCGACGTAGTCGGCAGTGTCGCAGATTATTGATTTTTCATTTGGTGGCACATATAGATTTTCAAATATGGCAACACTTACCGTATGACCGTCGATCTCCTCAACTGTTGCGATTTCGCAGTTTATTGCCGCGGTATCATCAATTGGTAATTTTTTTTCATATTTGCTCGCAAATATTGCCATTTGTTGGATGCAAATGCATTTTCAACTTCGCCCAAGCTAACAGCACTGCCTATATATATGTTTGCGTGCGTGTGTGTATACCTGAATCACCCCTTTAAGGACGAAAAAAAAATACAGTTATGATTCACTAATATAATGTTAACTTCACAATTTAACTTTTTTCTATTTATGCAGAAGTTAAAAAATATTGTGCGTTTTAGATACAAGGAAATTGTTCCTCTTTTTTATTATTATTCATAGACAATCTGTTTAACAGTGTTGAAAAAAAATATCGAAAGCTCCAGCAGTCATTATCAATTCGGCGATTACAAGTGAAAGTGTGATTGTTTTGCTGCTTAAAAATATTCAAGCGAGCTAAACACTGCTATCGATTAAAGTTAGCAGCCCTGGGTAAGTAGCAAAAGTAACACTACATCACAAATCAGCTGATAAATTCTACTCTCTGTACGAAATGCTTAATATTAGTAATAAAATCGCCACCAGCTTGCAAGTAGTTAAAAAGTATGAATGGTTACTGGATTCATATGTATTGGTAAATAAGATATACTTTTCACAGAAAAAAATAAAGACACTTTCCCATATCGTATAGGATTTTTTTGTGGATGATCAGTGGAGCAAACTGTCTGCAAGCTGGCAGAAAGTCTTGGAAAACCAGCCAATAGAAGCACTCAGTGAGCTGCTGAAGACTGACGACGATGTCAGCGGGGAAACTGGCCGTGTGCTTTGGCCGTTGGAGCTGTTGGCGCTGCGTCAGGTGTTGCGCTCCTTATGCATTAGTAGGAACCCCTATAAGCAGCTCGAAGTCTGTATAAAATAGTGCAGCATGATTCGACATATTTACGGCATATATATATAGGTTGCCCTGCCGCCTTGTCCGCTGCTGGAGCACCGTAAGCTGAAGTACATGTTCATGAAAAGTGTCAAGTCCAAGAAGGCGCATGAAATCAAGCGAATGGCCGCATTTTGTGCTCGCAGCTGCCAACAGACGGCGATTGATCTTGTTGTGGACTTTGGGGCCGGCCTGGGACACTTGGCTCGCATTCTGGGCTATGGCTATGGCGTCCAAGTATGTTGCTTCGAGATGCAGGCGGAGTTAAACCGGCAGGCGTTGGCTATCGATTACAAACTCGAAAGCATAGCTGCAAAAAACATGAGCGCCAGCGAAAGAGTACATTTTAAAAGACCAACACATCTTACACAGCGCTTGACGAGTAACACAAAGCCAGGGGAGTTCATTGAAAGCATCAGAGTGGCCTTCCAATTGCCGCCTGATTGTGACTTTCAGTTTGGTATCATCGGCCTACATCCGTGTGGTGATCTGGGCGCCACGCTGATGCGCATCTTTCTCAGCTGTAAGCAAGCGAAGTTTCTAAATTTTGTTGGCTGTTGCTACCAAAAAATGAGTACACAACAAACGCATCCCCAAATGGAACTGCATGGTTATCCGCTTAGCTCTCAGCTGCTACGGCGATCGAACATCCAATCTGACCTCAGCTACGAGGCACGTGAAATAGCCTGTCACGCAATAGAATCCTATCACGATCGCCTTCAAGCTGGTCAATATGAATTCCTCAAGATACATGCGCTGCGTGCGGCTGCTGAGCGCATTATTGCGCACCACATGCCCGATATGCGACATTCTGCTCTGCGCAATGTAAAACACGCGCCCGGCATGACCTTCAATGAGTGAGCTTTATTAGTTATCCTTGAATTTAGCTAATTTTATTTTATTTTTATTTTATTTTATCTCCATTTCACTTTAGCTATTTTCAAAAAGCCATTGAAAGCACAAAATTTGCAATGCTGCCAACTGGAAATCCAGACAAAATTGAGGCAGATTTAAGGCATTGGCGTCGCATTGTTTGCTTTTATGCACTGCGCCTTATGCTGGCGCCTCAGGGTAAGCCGCCTTAACAAATTTTTTAATATTAATTTTTTATATACAATATATTTTTCAGTGGAAAGCATTATTTTGTATGACCGCGCAATGTTTCTGCTAGAAAATGGTATGCTATGATACAGACACATCGCTTGTGTGCATATAAGTTTGTTAATGCAAGATTTTTATTTTCAAGGCTGCCAAGTCAATATCGAGGCCATCTTTGATCCCCGTATCTCGCCGAGAAATCACATCACCAGCGCCAAAAAGACCTGAAATTTAAAATATAATGGGAAAAGTATAAAAACTTCGTGACAATTTAATATGCATTTTTAGTATATGTATAATGACGCAAGGAACAGCAACACTTTGTATTAAGGGTTAATAATTTTTAATAAAAGAGAAGTCTGCTCGTTTTGTTATAATTTCGCACAAAGAATGTTCGCTGCAAAATTATCGATTTCTTTTGAATCACTGTTAAGAGAATAGGCATGAACTTGTTATCTTTTGATGCCGTGCTGCTCTTTAACTGGTGTTCAGTAGAATATAATAAAAAAAGTATAAAAACTTCGTGACAATTCAATATGTATCTTTAATATATGTAAAACGACGCAAGGATCAGCAAAACTTTTTATATAGGCTTAATCATTTTTTTTATAAAAGAGAGGCCTGATCGATTTTTTTTATAGTTTTGCACAAATAATTTTCGCTGCAAAAATTCGATAACTTTTGCTCACTGTTAAGAGAATGGGCATACCCTTTCTCTTTTTTGATGCCGTGCTGCTCTTTAAATGATTTCTTCGGAGCCTTTGGTTTCCATCGTTTTAATTCGCTTCTTACATTATCGATAGTTGTGCATAAATCTTGAGAGTACGTTTCTTCGTAGCCTTTGTTTTCAGTCGATTCAGTTGGCTTAATGCTCAGGGCAAGGCAACAACGTAGTGTTCAATAGAAGCGCATAAGAATGTCGGTTAATTTGGAACATAGTCTACACACAACAAATGGAGAATTTATAAATATTAATGACGGCCGCGAGTTTCACGCAAATCATTACAATACACTTCGTGATACACTTTACAACAAATTAAAGAAGGAGGCGCCACTGTCCAAGTTGTTATGTGGACACAAATTGGGAGGTAACTAAAATAATTTTTAAGAAAGTTCGAGAGCCGCGAGTGCAGGTTACATTAAAGAATGCAACACAATCATTTACATTTAAGATACGCACACTCATGTAAAGAATCGATGCGTGTGCCGTATACTTCACATTTTTCGATTGTGCCGGCTAAAATAAGAGCAAGTATTGCATTAGTTCGATTATATTTCTTGAAATGCATGTATCGATGACTCGACCCGCAAGAAGTGAGTTGGATTTTTGTTAAAAATAATTATGTTATAGATGTAATTCAATCAATCTTATTGATTGCTCGTAATTTTTTTCGATTTTTCATGTCGGCACATACCATCCATTTATTTACTTTATTTAATGTGGAATTTTTGAGCTATAGTTATATTATTATAAAATGTATTTTATATAGTTTTGTATCAAAAAAGCAAATCTCGCCAACTTCCGACTTTACAAATCACGAAAACATTGAACTAGTAATTCTTATCAGTTGGTTTTTAGAGTGAAACTATGATGTCATTTAATAAATTAGTACAATGGATATAGATGAGCAATTGCATGGGATTAGTTGCATTATATAGCTTGATAAAGGTACAATTTGTATTTCAATCGAACATTGTCTTGCATTTATTGAACAGTTTAATAATGCATTGAATAAACATTTTATTATTCGATTCGTGAAAATTGTACGTGTTGAAATTATTATGTTTTCAACATATACGTTGAATACTTAAATTTTTATATTTTGGCTACACAGGAAGCTATGCAGATAATTTGAAGATAACAAGTCCCAATGAGTTCGACTTATTGCTTCATCTGAAATTTCCCGAAAACGATAAGATTGTTGTGAAGAAGGATCCAAAAATGCCGGGCAATGTTACGTTAGACATGACGGAGGTGCTAAGATTGATGCAAAGTCAGCCGCAACATGAAATCACGTATACGCTATTGAAAGGATTGGTTACGTCATCGAATTTGCTACTCGAGGATAAGTTGCAGAACATGATAAATGGTGCAGTTAGTCGGGCTCTAAATCAAATGAACAACCAAATTGTGGTCAATGGCAAGGTCGCGAGAATCGTATACAAGAGATGTGGCCCAGCACACACGATGTTTATCAATGAGCAGGATATCAATTACTCTGTGGATTTTGTGCCTGCCATTAGACTAGATGCGAAACAGAATATTCTCGGCAAGGAGCAATACAAATATTTCGGGAATACTGGTTTTTGGGAAGCAATACCCAAACCCATGAAACCCTTCGTTAAGGATAATGTCTCTTTTCGGGCGTCCTACTATGAGGCCGAGATTGTAATGCTCAAGAACAAAAACCGGTTGAAGGACACTATACGATTCATTAAGAAATTCCGCGATAGCCATCAGAATATGTCCAATCTAAAGAGTTATTACATCAAGACCCTATTTCTGTGGCAAGTGAAGGAGAAGCCTGTTTCCTACTGGAGTCAGCACCAGCTTAAAGACATTTTGATCGATGTAAGTGTTATATATATTTATATATTTGTAATATTTATTCTTCAAATGAAGTTAAGTTTGTTTCATTTTATCGATAACTATCGCCGGATAGAAATCGATTTCACACAGAAATATAAGACACATTCTTAAGAATGTAGACTTTCAATGTATGTATAATATAGCATATGACATATTATTTGACAACAGTAAAAATTGCAATGCTTATTTTTATATTGAACACTTTTAAATATAGACTTAAGACATTATATTCTAACTTTAATATAATACACCCTAACTAATAACAACCAGTTGAGTTCAGGGTATCTTTTGGTCGAGCATTGGAAGAACACTTATATATAAAAATGTAGTTTCCACAGTTAATATCGAAATATAAGATCAAAAAGGGTATTTAATATTTGGCATACCTAATGATGAATGGCTAACTTGATAATTATTTTATTTTATTTGCTTAGATGTTTCGAGAGCTGAAGAAATCTCTGTCAACGAACAATAGGAATGGTAAATTGCCTTTCTTCTGGGACCCCCAACTGGATTTGTTTGGGACCTTCCATAAAAACCAACGCGATAATATGTTCAACTGCGTTTCAAAGACGCTGTATACGCTGGAGAGAGCCGATGGTAACCTGACGGATGACATCCTTCTGAGGACAATATGTTCATTCAGTACACGCCAGGAGCGTGTGCCGGAGAATATTACGGGAGTGCCGAAGAATATTGCCGGTGTGCCGAAAAATATTGCCGAACCCAATCGATGTACCATTTGCTAATGGAAATGTCCGAGTGAGTTTCAAGACTTTATTTAACAGCAAAATGTAAAGAAGAATTGGTGTATATAGCTTCATATAATTCGTTGGGGGCTTATTTCTAGAAAATGTGCTTTAGATGTAGACGTGTGATGTTCCCTCCCGGTTAAGTAACTTACAGGCCGCCGCCGGAGCGATCGACGCTGATCTTCTGCTTGAGATTGGCCGCCTCGTGCTTCTGCTCCTCCAGCTCGGCCATGCGAGCGAAACGGGAATAGGCCACATCGCCCGTCTTTATCGCTGACATCATCTGTTCCATTTTTAAATATATTCAATTAAGTTGTATACCCAAATGTCAAAGATTTATAAATAATAGTGTGTACACTACTTGCCTGTAGATATTCATCGAGTTCCACCTGGCCGTTCATGTTGGTGTCGATCTCCTTGAGGATGTCGTGCAGCTGTTCGCCGGAGACATCGCCATCACCGAAGTTCTTCAGCGCACGTCGGATATCATTGATAGAGACATATCCCTTTTTGTCCTTGTCGATAAGCTCGAAACGTTTCACATAGGTTTGAATCTCCTCCTTGGACAGTTTGATGGGTATTCTCTCCTTGGATGTGCGATTGATGGCGTGACCCATTTCGTTGGCCAAGAATTCAGTGGCAAGCTGAATCTGGCGCTGTTTCTCGTCCTTGGACCACTTCAGCTCCTCGCCCATAATGTCAACGACGGCTGGCAGCGCCTCCGATGCGGCCTGCACATTGAGGAACGACAAACGCATCCGGCGTGCAATCATATCGACAGCGGTGCAGGCGTATTCACGCACACCATAACGAATCTCAGCATCGATGTAGGGAAACTCTGGATGGATGCGATTACCGATGATGGGCCAACGTTTTCCCGTCAGCGATGCCATCTTGGCAACGGCAAACGCACGATCACCATACGACTTGGCCAGATGCTGGGCAACCTCGCATTCTAGCCCGAAATCCTGCACCAGTCGTATATACATCGTTGGTGTCCAGCCCTGACCGCCCTCAATTTTCAAGTACGCCGTAACAGCATCGGCACGCTCCGGTTTCAGATTACAGGCTGCAAAAGATAGGTGATTTTTTACACTTGGATTAGTTATGAGTTAATTGCAGGGGTTTCTCTTATGATCAAATGAGCTAATTCCATTTGGGAAAGGGATAGAGAGGCTTGGGGACTTGTAATCTGAATTATGGATGACTTGTAGTTACCCTTGATGGCCGCATCCACAGTGTGCTCAGCCATAGCTCTGTAAGTGGTCCACTTGCCGCCAGCAATGGTGATCATATTGGAGGCGCTGACATGGACGATGTGGTTACGCGCCAGAGACTGTGTATCGTCCTTGTTGGGATCGGAAACGAGTGGCCGAATACCGCTCCAGGCGGATAGGACGTCGCCACGACGCACCTCAACGTCGGCATTGAGGTAGTTCTTGATTTCGCTGAGAATGAACTGAATCTCGTCCTCAGTGGGTGTGGGACTGTGCGTAATTTCGCAGGGTAGATCTGTGGTGCCGGCAATCGTTTGCCGTTGCCAGGGCAGGAAGAAGATCACGCGTCCGTCGGAAGTTGAGGGATCGAGCAGACCCATTTGATCGGGACTGTAGTAGCCGGGCAGCACAATGTGCACACCGGAGCTGGGACAACAGATGCTCTTCACAGTCGGATCGTCCATTTTGCGTATGGAGTCGGTGAAGGGGCCGGTTGCATTGATGATGCACTTCGCCTTAACCGTAAACTCCTTGCCCGAGATATTATCCTTGACCTTGGCACCGCACAACACCTTTTTGCCGGTGCCATCGTCCTTCTTGAGCAGCTCCTTGACCTCCACATGATTGCATACAGTGGCACCATGGCGGGCAGCCGTCAATGCGACGGCGAGGCACATGCGTGCATCATCCTGCTGGCCATCGTAGTAGACAATGGCGCCGCACAGCTTGTCCTTCTTCAGCATGGGAAACAGTTCCAGTGCATCCTTCTTCGACAACAGATACGAGCTCTTCACATTGCGATCGCCGGCCACAAAATCGTACGCCTTAATGCCCACCCAGAAATACGGCACCTGCCACCACCTGAAAACATAAATTTTTATGTATATATATATATAATAGACATATATAAATCGCCAGATGTTGCTATTTACGTGTAGACGGGCAGCATGATGGGCAGCGGATGCGTCAAATGTGGCGCCGATTCAAGCATTGTGGCACGTTCCGCCAGCGCTTCCTTAACCATTCTATATTGCTCAAGGTCTAGCTGTAGCGATAATCAGAAATATACAAGCATTACTTCTAGCCTAGTGTATACAACTTTAAAAACTAAATATATATGTATATAAATAGGTGACAATGATCTGGGAGTTAAGAGAGAATTAAATTGAATAGAATACTATATTGTTTGTAATTAAATAAAATATATTATTTAACTTAATTTTGAATAGAATTCTTATTCATTTTATTATAATTGAAGTAGGCAATGCTTCCTATTGCAGCTAAATACAAAGTGAAGTGGGTTTCCCCTCTTTCTGACTTCATATTTCGGGGAATTACAAACAGAATAAATTACGAGAATTAAATGTAAAAATGTGTGGATCTATAAGCAACTAATATTACAAGTAGTTGGACAATTTCCAGTGGCTTATCAGTAGTTCTGTTTGTACTTACGCCTAGAATCGCCTTTTGCAGATATCTGACACCGCCGTGAATTAGTTTCGTGGATCGGGATGAGGTACCGCTGGCAAAGTCATCCATTTCAACGAGCGCCGTCTTGAGACCTGTGTAAAATTATGACATTTTTTTAATACAGTTATAATAAATAATAATGATATATTCAAACCTCTCGTTATGGAGTCCATGGCACATCCAGCGCCTGTGGCGCCACCGCCAATGATGAGCACATCGTATTCCTCGCCGCTCATCAGAGACTTGATTTGTTCGCTGCGCATGGGCAAGGTGCGCTTCCGCTTGGGTGGACGTTGAACGGCATTGTTGACCTATGGATGCGATATTAACGCTGTTAACCAGAGTTTAAGCCTGGTCAGAAGCTAATGCTTACCACATGTGGCGAGTTCCAACGATCAATGCTCCACGAAGCAATCACAGAGCCCACACAGGCGCTGGCGGCGGTGACGCCGAATTTAAACATACGCGACGACATCTCTCAAGGGCTATAGCTATTTGATAATTCAAAATAATGATTCAAACAAATTAATTAGTATATTAATAAGTTGTTTGCTATGCGCTCTTTCAAATCACGTTCTCTTTGTTAAAGAGAGAGCAACAAGTGAGAGTGTTTAATGACTAACGAAAAGCTCATTTTGTTGCAAACTTTTTAGCGCTGCCGGCGCGCGCAGCATTGGAAGCATGTTCTATGTTCCATTCCAACATACCACAATGCACTTAGTATGTGTCCAAAAAAAAAAATAACCAAAAAGTATGTTAAATCGATATGGGTGCGTTGCGTTCCATGACATGCCGCCGGAAGAACGCGTAAAAATGACTCAAGCAAAGCTTTAAATTCTATAGTGGAAATGATCAGTTATTTTGCCTTTGAGCTTTTCCAAAAAAGTGCTTAACGCGAAAAGGGGGACTCCAGTGCAACACGCAATAAAATCAAAATATAATCCAATAATGTACACAGCGTCAACGACGGCGGAATTAATTTCAAAATTTCTTGATTTGATTAATTTTTTTTTTTGTCGAGCGTAACAGCGAATGATTACATCAGAGTTTTATACACTTGAATTTTACACATTCGAATCGCGGCGTGCGCTGTTGTTGTTGCTGTGTCAGCTTCTGCTGCTGCTTTGAGCTAAGTCATATTGTGTATTAAGCTTACCGTTGTTGATATTCTGTTGTTTACTGGAATTTCAGTGAGTAGTCACAGCTGGAAATCGTATGAACTGCTGCTGCTGCTGGCTGCCCCGTCTGTTCGCTCTGCCTTTGACTTTGCCACTGCCACTACCACCGCTTCGCTAGATAGTCGCCGTCGCTCTGTACACTGGCCGTTTTACAGCTGACGACTGGGAATGGGATGCAACTATGACAATTGCAGCTGTTTTGGCTTAGAGAACTTGCAACTTACATAGCGTTCTACACCCCTTTTCGCATTAATGAGAAACGGCTGATGTGCGATGTGATTCGCACTCTCTTCAAATATTTTGAAATACTCTAATTGGCTGCTGCCAAGCATTCGACAACCAAAACGGACAATTCACGAGCTCTATTCAGAGAATCGTGTTTGTTTGTTTGTATTCGTGGATGAAACGATACGATGAGTTCACCTTGCGAATGAACTGAACCGAGCGGGCGTCTTTTATATTATTTTTACCTTAGTGTTCTGTAACTAGTCGAGCGCTATTCTATATTCATATCGCACATATTTTTATCAAAGCTATTTATACCCTCTAACTAGGCGCACACAAGGGGTATATTATGACGAACAAATAATTAATATTATACCAGTCAATATTTTCACATTTTCTATTCAGCATGCTATTTTTAAAGATGATGATTTTAAAGCCGCAGATATGAATTCTAATTATGTGTTTTATGTATGTAATTTATTTTTAAATGTAAATTACACAATTAAGTAAAAATCCATAAATGTAATCAGCTAAAGTTGAAAAAAAAAACGCAAACTTCCAATACCTTTCCTGGCATTGCCCATTAAGCAGCATTTTTTTAGTTGTGAATTCGCATTTTCATTATCTTGTTTATTACAATTGCACCCCATGACATGATAATTCAATTTGTTGACGCATTAGTCGGTCTTCAAATACACTATGGTAGTATTTCTTCTATTTATACAATACAGCAAAAAGTACACTGCTGAACAGGGTATTTATTGGTTGTTAATTATAACGAAACATGTTTTAATTTGATATGACCAAGTATTTTATTTATACCATATATTTGAAATTTTCCTATTTACCCTATATTCTTTATATATTTCTATTTATTTCATTATAATGCCCAATTTCGATCTATTGAGGTCTCACTAAAACCTATTTGTATGCTGCTTAGTGTATTTATTAATCAGTTAAGTGTCGGAATGATAAGCGAAATTTCATGAAGTGTTTTCCGCATTTCACAGACTACCCCATTTCTTATCAATGAATCATTAGCGACACTACATAATTAAATTACCAAACTAATGACAATTGACAAAAAAATATATATATATATATATTTAGTACTGCAAATCCAGTGCGAGACGTCATCCGGGCGGAATATTGTCGTTCTAGACAGGCACTAGACATGCATCAGACGTCATCGGCTTGGGTAAGGTCAGTGAGTGTGGTGTGTGCTTAGTAGCCATTATACAGGCTGAGAATTCCATTGCTATTTTTAATATCTCTACACCCAGAGCCACAAAGTGCAGACCTACAAATAACCTTCCCATTCGCGCCACTAATTTGAAAACAACACAATAAATGTTGTTGGATATTAGTTTTGTTTTTGGCTTTTTTAAATACACAATACAATGATTATACACAAAGAATTGTTAAAGCATTGGTCTTATGGTCTTAGCCATTTTGATTGGACGGACATGGAACACGTATATGTTGCATGTTGTGGGCGGGCAGCCCACATATCAAAAGCAAACGAAAAAGCTTAAAGCTTTCGATGGCGACAGACCGGCAATATCGGCAAACGGCAGACACCAACTGATAAAGTTCGCCAAGGCGCTCGATCCACACGTGAACATTATCAACGTAATTCTACAGAAAATACCTAAATACATGTGAATGTGCATGTATCTCTTTAGTTATATATATAAATGCATATTGTTTATCGGAGCACTTTTCTTGTAATAAAAGCTTAGACATGTGTACATTTAATGGGGAAATCTAAATTAAGGTGATTTCTTGGCATGCGTTTTAATTATGTCATTTAACTAACCAAATTGTTGTAATGATTTTCCCAATGTTTTGTTGACGAGTGTTATTTGCACTGCTTGCGTTCAGATCTGTTTGGCGTGCCTCACATTTGTAGATGTGTTGGTGATTAAGCAGTATAATCAGTAAGCTAACAATATTTAGAAGTGTCAACATTAAATACACACTTAGTTAAATTCTATACTAACAATGATATGTTTAAATTAATTCATCTAACGTTTTATTGGGGTTGTTCAGAAACACATTTTTGAGCACTACAAACTTAATTGTACTTTAATTAAACTGAAACAATAAAATGATATAAAAAACGGTTATCTGATAAATGTACAATACATACAAGGTCAATAAGTCAGCTGTTTTTTTACTATACAAGATATTTTATGCGTCAACAAATCATATTTTCTCAACACTGAATTTTTAGCATAATATATTTGCTTATGTTTCTGTTTGTTTTCAAATTTGCTTATTTTCTTTTTGTCAAATATTTGGCTTTCAAAAGTAATTTTTCTTTAAGATCATGGATATCTGGGACATCGCAAAAACGACGTCACGCTCTTCTTTAGAGCCTTAGAACTGCTCTGCACTGATTTAACTAATTCCCCATTACCAACACTTGTTTAAAGTATGCGCAATTTCTGCACATATTGCGCGGATTAATTTTTCATTTAAAATTACTCATTTTAGATGAATTTCAAAATTCAGATTAACAGCTTCCAGTTTTTAAGATATTCGCGATGAACATTTTTAATAAAGTAGTAGTAGTTAGTTGTAATCAAGGAAAACAATAAGAGCATTATAATAATAAAACTGTTTGCTTAAACTCGGAAATATAAATGAGGTTGTCTATCAACGAACAGTTGATAATGGCCGCACACTAAATTCGTAGTACATATGTATGCATATGTATGTGTGCGTAAAAATACTTTGATAAAAGTTCCATCTCACAAATTGGAGGAAGAGTCGGCAGCCGTTTCCGCCACATTGTCACCATTAACGTTGCCAGCCGCCGCTGTTGTTGCGCAATTGTTGCGATCTGCGCTCGTATTACTGTCGCGCATACGCATCAGCTGGCCAATAAGATCAAGGAGCTGCTCATCGCTTAGGCTGCATTGCTGTAAAAGATGCTGGAGCAGGGAAAACCGTTCAGCCTCGAGGCGTATGATAGACGGCACCTGGGCCAACAGATTGCTGCGGCAGGTGTTGTTGATCATCGACTTGGCACAAATGTACTCCAGCACCGAATTGGGATTGAGGCGATCACACACCACCGACGACAGATTCTCGCGCACCGCATGATCCAGAAAGTCCTTGGAGTGATTCTCTGAGAGTGTTTCCAGCACATTAGTTTTGAGCTTCTCGTTGTCATTCATTTGATTCGATAGAAATTTGGCCAAATGGAGGGCGTTCTTTGCTGGCTTATTATTCGGCTTGGCAAAGTACCGCTCAAGCACAGAGTCGAGGGAGCATTGCTCCACGACCAGATCCAACGCAGACTCGCCTTCCAATATGGCCAAATCTCGACTGGATATCGCTGCTGGCGGTGCCTCCGCTTCCATTTCTGTCTCCAAGCCATCCGGTAATTGCTTCTCCACGCTGCGAGTGCTTTTGTTGTTATTGTGGGTTATTGTTGTCTCATTCCACTTGAGAGAGTCGAATGCTTCATCCTCGACGGGGTCATGTGACTTGTCCATGGATTTATCGACAGCTGCACTTCTGGCCGTCTGTTCGTGTGCAAACCTTTCAATTTCAATGATGCTGTCCAAGCGACCACGTCGTTTCAATGGTGGCCGCAGATCCTGTGCTCCTCCTGGAGTCAGTGCAAGTTTGTCGAGCAGGCAACGCTTTGGTTTGTTGCTGCGCGAATCATCCCCATCGCGCAAGTACTCCTTGGTCACGGACACGGGCGGATCATGGAAACTAACCCGTTTACGCTTCTGTGCCGGCGATTCAAAGTCATCCATGCTCTCGCAACGCAACTTGCGCTTTAATATTGAAGCCGATGGACTGGCCGATGGCGATGGCAATCGCTTCGAGAATATTAACAGATCCTTGGCCTGAATGGGCGTCGATGTGTGCTCCACTGCGGTGGTCAGCTCGTTCAATTCAATGGTGGGCGTTGCGATCATCTCGGAGCGTTCGATTAAACGAGCACTCGTCAGATGATTTCGAGTCGTACCACTCGTCGCTGTAGATGTCGACGTCGAGGCGGAGGTGGAAGAGGAGGAAAGCGTATACGAGGTGGGCGCTCCTGCAGCATCGAGTTTCTTGTTGCGTATCATATTTATCAACTGCGCTCCACGTCCCGTCAAATGGCCCGATGGCTTGGGACGCAGCGTTGGACTTGTCGAGTTGTTTGTCTGCTTGCGATCCGGAGGCGAGTTCTGAAAATGGACATGATCAGTCTTTATCATAATTAGGATTGCTGAGTTTCAGTACTAACCAAATTGCATAGGCGCGTATTGGCCTTTTTGGGTGATGACTCCGCCATGAGCTCTGTTGGCATCTGTGTGCTGGCTGCCAACGATTCCACAGCTGGTTCGGGAGAAGGACTCAGCTGTGTTTCCGGCACACTTGCCACAGTTTTCTTGGCTAGCTCAGACAGCTGTGGTGTTGCAGTTGCAGGTGTAGCTGCAGCTGCAGGTACAGTTATTGGCATAGGGGTGGCAAATTCGGCAAACAGATCCTCGCTCTGCATAGGGGTGAGTTTGGTCTTTTCCTTGACCTTTTGTGCGCTCGGTTTGCCGACAGCAGCTGTAAACAATTAAAATGAGTTGAGAAATTGGCTAAACCGGTTTTTGGTTTACAGTTCTTACTTGGCGCCAGATCACTGGATGTCTGTTTACGGGGAGAATGCAATTTTTCAATAGCCTTTGTCGGTAGTTCAGGGCTGCTCTCCTTTTGTGCGGCACGTTTGCGCGTCTGACGCACTGTTGTAGCTTCCTCAGCAGCGGTTGATGTTTTGCATGTTTCGTCATCTGGTTGATTGCGCGGCTTGCGAAAATTGTATTTATCCGTGCTGCTGGGCGTGCTCAGTATTTTTTGAGGGGACAGCAGGTCAGGTGGTGATTCTTCAATCACAATAACATCATCATCGTTGTGGTCATTCTCATCATTGTCATTGTCCTGTTCCCGTCCACCGCCAATTGCCAATTCGGATTGCTTGCTCTTGGCAATCACGACTTTTTTGGGTGTCCAGGGTTTGATGTTGGAATCTTGTGATTGGCTCATGTCATTATACAGCGCTGGTATGTCCGATTTTTCGGCAAATCGTTCCTTCTGGCGATCGGTGAGCTTATCCGGATTAAGGCTCCACACAGAAGGAATGATGACGTACAGATTATCGCCCTTGAAGAGATCCTGTATCTGATTGGCCATGTTCTTCATCGATAGCTTACGGAACCTGTCAATAATCGAGCGTTTCCATTCGTTGAGAAAGCTGCCCTCGCATTTACCCTTAGTCCAGCACTGGAGCACAGCCTCCAGAGTGGGTTTCAGTGCATCAAAGACGACCATCAGTTCATTCTGGCGCAGCTCCAAAATGACATTGCGCAGGGTATTCAGACAGCCTTCGAGCAGCGACTGCGACAACGCTGGTTGCTCAAGGATAGCCTGCAGCAGCCCAAAAACATCCTTATAAAGTGGTGCGTCTTTGCAGATGCCCAGCTTAATCACTGCACCCACATATATATCAAATAGATCAGCAAAAGGCGACTCCCTGCCCTGTTTGAGCAGATTAAGCAGCGTCGTCTTTAGCTCAACAACGAATCTCTTGCGCTCATTGGCATTGTGGCCAGTGTTGATAAGTTGCCGCCACAGCTCACAGAAGGCGCCATCGAAGAAGGTGTCGTACGTGCGTCGTCCTGCAAAGCTGGCGTATGTCTGCAACGGCCACAGGATCCAGTTGTCGATGAGCGTCGCAATGTGCGCCACACGATATTCGAGGGGATTCTCACGCAAATAGTTGAGCAACGCCACGCTAATCTGTCGCCAAATGTGCAGCTTAACGTCAAACGTTGTATAATCCTCCTCTTCGTTGCTCTTCATTAGCAGCTCAGCAAAGCGACCAAGTTGACGAAACTCGGTTGAGTTGCGTGCTTCCAGTTGCTCCTGTGCATAGATGAGCGATATGCAGCGTTGCAAAATCGCCAGCGGCACGTGTGAGCGAGCCTTGAGACAGAGATTCATGTATGCCTCAAGCACCTCCAGAGAGTCAACACGTTGCTGTGGCATGGCCAGAGCAGCGCATGCATTGAAGACGGAACGCATAATGCTGCCGTCGCTGTCGTGCATCAGCTTCTCCAGCTCGTTGCAGCAAGCAATTGTGAAGGGAGCGACGCGTAGCTGGCACATGGCCATCGTTAAATTGCGCAGCAGTAAATGCAACAGTTCTTGCTCCGTCGCCGAGTTGTTCACCTGCTCGCTGAGCAACTGCATGGCGACAACGGCGGCGGCCAGCATGGGACGCCAATGCTGCTGCAACAGCTCAGCGGTCATCAGTGGCGATGGCTGGCTGAGCACCTCAAGCCGCATGTTACTCAGCATGCGCTTCAGCGACTGTGAGTCCGGCTCCACATTCCACAGAGCCACCAGGCAGGGCAGCGCCAGCTCTCGAGCTGTTTGATAGTTTTGCGCGAGCCCAGTGGCATTTCCACGTGCACCGCCCCCGAAGAGAAAGCTCAAAAAATGCTCAACAGCATTGTCAAAGGATTTAGGCAGCTCCGTGTCCAAACAGGTGATCAAATACCACCAGACGCGCACCTTAATGCTGCTCACATGCGAAGAACGCGATTGCGATGTGCGCAATGGTATGAGTAGCAAGCGGATACGTTTGCTTGCCGACAGCTCATTGTAGGCGGCAAAGATTTTGATAAGAACGCGCCAGCAGAGAAACGCCTCGGAGCGAATGCTGTTGTCGGGATTCCGAAAGCCCATCTCGACAACGGCAAGGAATTTGTTGATGTATGTGTGGCCATTTAGCAGTTCGCTGTCCATGATCTGCACCAGCAGCGTCCAGATTTTGTGCCAATTGTTGTTCTTCGCATCGCGCATCTCGCCGACGAGTGTCATGTAATTGGTGATAAATTCGTTGCGCATCTGCGGCCAGCACTTGGCGGCATGTATGACGGCCACGTCGAGTGCAACAAGAGCCTCAGAAATGGCGGCCACAGTGCTATTCTGTATATTGCGATCTGTGTCAAACATCAACGGCAAAATGTCACCAAGCCAAAACTGGACAAGTTCCTCATTGGTAAATGAGGTGGTCAATAGACCGGATGCTTTGCAGCTGCTGGTCAGCAAGTTTATCATCTGCATTTAAAACATATGAAACATTGTTGTTGTAATTGCGCCAAATGCAAAGCGCAGAAGCACTGAGCAGAAAAAAAATGTATTGCAATTTACTTACGTTGCAATAATGTTGACGTCGATTGTTTTTCAGCATTTCCTTCGTCGACAACTGCACCGTGTGGTACGCCTGACCCTCTTCTGCATCTACGTCCATTGCGTTTAATTTTCAGCTTGACCCAATATATAAGTAGTTTCAGTTGAATGTCTGCCACCTCTTACTCAAAATGATTCAATTAAGTGATTAATGTGTGTTTGGAGCAATCAATTTTAACTAAAAGCGCGGGAAACGGTTAGCGTAGGTATGAGTAAATGCAATGCAACCAGTGATATCGATAGCTGCGACAGATAATATCGATATAGGGCAATCGTGCTTACGAACACTGGCAGCTGTCAGTACAACAGACCTATGTCTGATTCAAAAAGAAACGTTTTTAATTTTTAAATGAAATATATATTTTTTTTGGATAAAACATAAAAATTCATAACCCGTACTGAAGTAAGTAGCACAGTAAGTTATAGGAAAATAAATAAAATATCTAAAACGTTTATTTAAAAAAAAGTTGCTACGATTAAGCAGTAAACCAATAATTCAATTCCAATAACAAAATAAATAAACAAAGTGTTTAATGTAAATTAAGTGTCTAACTTTATTAATATGTACTTAATTAATGTAAGCTAAAATTAAACATTTTGTACGAGTATTATATCGTATAATGCGCTTAACATTTTTTCCTTTTTTTTTTAACTATTAACATACATATACATATTTAATTTGATTAAATACAGTGACTATATTTCTTTGCACATAAAAGAGAAAAAAGTCCTGAATCAATGCTTGTTCAGAAAACACATTGTATTATCTGCAAAATATTTACAATTTACTAAATTGTGAAATTTAAAACATTTCCTGAACTGAACATCATATTAACTTTGCGTCTGTGCGTTTTGTGCATTGTTATAAAGCTTACGCACCCAAACAAAATGTGAAAATGGGGAAAAAACCCAACGTTAAAAAAAAACGCATGCAGTGAAACTGCTGTATGGCAATCGAAACGAGAAGCAGCAGAAGCCCAAACAGAAAAGACGGAATAAGGACGGATAAAAGTAATAGAGATTTGATTTGTTTTTTTTTTGTTTAACTTTAAACTGTAACGTTTTGTGTAAGCACTATGCAACGGGGTTTTGTGGTGTGCATTTTCTAGTGCTTTGGATCCTTGTTGTAGTCCACATAGACGCGCACCACTTCACCAGAATATTTGCGTTGAGACGGCATAAAATAAAAGTCCGGCGTATCGGCGCCGCCATTCAAGCGTGGATCATCGCGCGAGCGATCATAGCTGGCGTCTCGCTCATTTCGATGTCGTCGCTCCTCGCCACCTGTACGCTCCCGTTCCCGTTCGCGCTCCTGTCGTGCAGCACGACGATCGTGCGTATAATAGCCGGAAGGCTGCATATTGGTCGAACTCTGCTGGTACTGATGATTCTGGCGGGGCAGGGAATAAGCACGCTCCGCATAGCTGCCACGCGAATAGGGACCTGGCGCAGTGGCCACAACGCCACCCACATTGCTCTCCTGCGTCATGTGGCGACCATTGCTTGAGCGACTTTTCGCACTGCTGCTCTTGCCCTGCCCATGACTCTGGCCATTGGCCACATTGCTGTTCTCATAGTACATCTGCGATTTACTGGTGGGTGAGTGGGACATGGGTAAGGTGGTCTGCTGGCTGCTGGTCGAGGAACGATTACGTGCCTTCTCCTTGGCCGTGGTGCTGCTGGTCATATGCTTCTCCTCGGTCTCGCCATACGGATCGAAAGCGTAGTTGGTGTTCGAGGCAAACTCCTTCCAGGGTGAATTCTGTATGAGTTTCTCCTGTAAGCAAGCAAAGCATTATTTATTTATTCATTTTGTTTATGGGTGTGTTTAAATTATTCATTTATTAACGCCTAACCAGTCAGCATTTGGCACGAGCTCTAATCGTATCACGATCTACTAGATAGATATAGATTCTATTCTAATCAAATTCGCAACTCTCGAGATTACAGTGTGCGCTATTTAAGGACATCGTTTAAGGACTATGTACTATAATTTGCATTTGCAATGTGCCTTGTGCTTGCGCTTTTGCCAAAAGTATTTTTATTTATTTTTTTTTTAATAATACCCCATATACGAGTAGAAAGCAAAGATAGTCTGCTGAAGATATGCCACCCAAGGGTAAAATTCTAGTGAAGAGTTAGATGAAATTATAAATAAACTACTTTAAAATTGCTAAAAAAAAAAAAATAAAAATTAAGAAAATAATACATAGGTTTATAGCAGGAAAGTGTTGAGGAGCAAATTTCCAATTTGGTTTTTAGTAAGAAATACATAGCATAAAACAAATGCTAACTGGTCTGGCTACAAACACGTAAAGATATAGTAAACAGAAACGGAATAGTTATTATATAAGATGGTTTTTGTTTTTAGTTACAAGAATGACAGTGTGAGGTAAAAAGATATATAGAGCTCCATTAGAAGAGTGAGAAGTTATGTGATAGAAAACTAGAACCAATATTATTCGTTTTTGTGGTTTTATGGTTAGCAGTTTATAGTAGTAGTCACATACTTGGTTAATAAATACAACAAAACAAAAAAGGAATTTCAATTACCAATGAATTCTTTATGTTCTAGAATTTTGATAAGCGCGACTCAACACATTGCCGTATATATAGTACATGTATAAAGATATCCGCGCTGCTGTTAGACTTTTCTGATTTGGACTAACTAATTATATTTTTTAAATTTTTGTTTTTTTTTTGTATTTTTTTTATGTAGTTAAGCAATCTTATTGCAGTTGTTCAGGCAGTGAAAAATACATATACGATATATTATTATATATATATATATATGCTTCTTTATAGAATATATGGTGGGTAATTTTTGTTGATAGGTTTTTGTTTTTTCTTTTAAATTGTATTATATTATGGATTTGTTTTATAGCTCGCTAGAGGGCTGATAGTAGCGTTGGTGCTGTCGCTGTTGATATATGCGCCATTCATCGGGTATTACGTAAACCAGCTTTAAATAACATTATATAATTGAATAGACATTATTATTAATTGTGTATGAATAGAACTCATTAAAGATAATTATGTGCGCCACGTATAAAAGAAACTCAACAAACAATTTAATGTTAATGCTAAAAAGTCAATCAAACTAAATTAATTGCCAAAAATGAAATTAAATTTGTATACCTTTGTATTTTTGCTCTTGCGCGATGTCTTCAAAATGGTGCAGCATGCTTGGATCAGAGCGATAAGCACCAGGGCTGCAATCAGACCTAGGACAATATACAAACGTGTCTCGGACAGATCGAAGAAGGAGAGCAACGTATCCTTAGCACTCATATCCTCCGTACTCTTATCTGTTTATATTTAAATATTATGATTTTAATTTTAGTCAGATCTTTAAGCAACTTACATTCGAGCGCCTCAAAGTTCAAATATTGTGGATCCACTGTAAGGGAGCCCACCTTGCCGGTGGCTATTTGATCCCGTAGAGCTGCTTTGATGGCTTCCGCATTCTTTTGGACGGCAGCTACGCTCGTCTTCTCAACGTTGTTGGTGTCCAGAGTGTGCAGCTTCTCCACATCCGTCTTATCGAACATGGCCTGCACCTTGGCCACCACTGAGGTGCCCTCCCTTTTTAAAATATTGTACATAGTTTAATTAGATAATTATAATATTGTAATATCGAAATTTTACGCACTTTTCAAAGCCCAATATTTCGGTTTTATAGTAGCCAGCGATGGTTGAGAGTATGCCATTGAAGGAGTCCGAAATAGTTGCCGCTAGATTGTTAAAGTCCACAGTGCCGGGCTTGGGCGCCTCAAAGGATTCCGCCAAGTTCATCAGCTTGACGCCGACGGCATAGACCAATCGACTAGGCGCCGGTGTGCTGGTTCCAACGAAAACCGACTCGAGTTCTGCAAGAAATAATTAATATAATAATAAAATCAAAGGAAGGGTTACTAGAGATTTGGTCGCACCTTTGCCGCAGGACTTGATGCAGACGCGTCGTGCTGAAATGGGTGGCACCTGTTCGTGTTTACGTATCTTCTTGTTGACCACGTTAAAGGCACCGCCCAGCACGGGGAAGAACAGGTAGAGGCAGTGATCGTCCGTGAAGGACAAGTCCTGTTCATCGTTGCTGACACGCTTGCGATTGAACTCAAGGATCGTGACACCCTTCTCGATACGACCAGATGCATTGTAGATGTCCTGGCGTTCGTCTAGCTTGGGCGGCGCATAGCCCAGCACCCAGGTGTCCATGAGGAAGGGGCGACCGCTGCGTCCATCTACCCAGCCAATAATGGCATCGGTCTGAGACATGCGCTGATCATTGCTGAATCCAATGCCCGTCCAGGTCTGCGTATTCGATGTCTCAATGTGCCAGCGCATCTCATCCCCACGACCGGCAGTCTCCCAGCTGGCGTAGTACTCGCAGCTATGCTCCTGTGGTGAACAGTTCGAGGGATACTTCCAGTGACCATAGCAGTCGTTGTCCAGGACATTCGAGGTCAGATCATTCCGGTTAGTGGCAATGGCTGGTTTATCTTTTTCTGTGTGGGATTTATGAGTAATCAATCAATGATTGAGAAGGCGAACCAAGGATTTGTGGGACTTACCAAAGAAATTGATTTGGGTGACGCCGCGTTGCATCTTGTGTCCATGGTATTTGAGCTCATCCGGCTGGTAGAAGTCCTTGACGGATGAGGCTTCTGTCTCCAAGCCAGAGGCTGGGACATGCACATAACCGTTGGGCTCTTGACCCTTGGCCCAGATCACGTGCGTCAACGCATCGTCCAAAGTGTGATCGGTGGCATCGCTTGCCACCAGTTTCTTTCGGAATATGATTGTAGTCACACCATTCTCCTCGTAGCCTGTGCCCAATGACAAATCCGATTTTCCGCCATAGAACTCATCGCTGCGCGGCGTGGACCGATCCCGAGTATAATAATCTCCCACCCGACTAGCCATTCCACGTGCGGTACCAATGACAATATCCGTGCAATCCATCGGATTGAAGTCGTGACGTGGAGTGTACGGATTAAGCTTATACTTGCGCTCTGTGGAAGTAAAAAATAATGGGTTCATTGCAATCCTTAATGGGGATGAGGACAATTCCGTTTCGTGTGGGTTTTCTGTGTTTTTTTGTTTAACTTGGTTAGTAGTTAATATTAAGGATTTGGATTTAAAAATGCTGAACCGTTACCAAGTCACATGCGTTTACCTGCTGACTCAAGATTTGCCGACTTTTTGGGAGCTGGTTCACTTTTCGGCTCGGGCTCGCTTTTGGGTTCTGGCTCACTCTTGGGTTCCGGTTCGCTCTTGGGTTCCGGTTCGCTCTTAGGCTCCGGTTCGCTCTTAGGTTCGGGTTCGCTCTTGGGTTCGGGTTCGCTCTTGGGTTCGGGTTCGCTCTTGGGTTCGGGTTCACTCTTCGGCTCAGGTTCACTCTTGGGTTCTGGTTCACTCTTGGGTTCAGGCTCACTCTTGGGCTCGGGTTCACTTTTCGGCTCAGGTTCACTTGTCGGCTCCGGTTCGCTCTTAGGCTCAGGCTCGCTCTTCGGCTCCGGTTCGCTCTTAGGCTCCGGATCGCTCTTAGGCTCCGGTTCACTCTTAGGCTCC
This sequence comes from Drosophila dives, assembly GCA_035042365.1. Classification (NCBI taxonomy): domain Eukaryota; kingdom Metazoa; phylum Arthropoda; class Insecta; order Diptera; family Drosophilidae; genus Drosophila; species Drosophila dives. Next base: position 1,987,172 of record JAWNLJ010000437.1, read on the forward strand.
GGTTCGCTCTTTGGCTCAGGCTCGCTTTTTGGCTCAGGCTCACTCTTCGGCTCAGGCTCGCTCTTCGGTTCCGGTGCACTTGTTGTCGTCTCCGGTTCACTGCTTGGCTCCGCTGTGCTATTCGGCTCTGTGTTTTTAGCATTTTGTTTTTGTGGTTTGCCAAAAAGAATAGATTTGTGTGCTTAGTGTTAGGTGCGGGATTGAAAGTGTTTTGTGGTAAGCAGAAGCACAACAAGGATAACAATAACAACAGTCAGTTTCTAGTATGTTTCTCTAGAGGATATGCTGGGTTGTGTGTCTGTGCCACTACATCTTTTTAGCTCTAAATATATTTGTGATATGTTAAAATAGATAAGAAGTGCAATCGAAATGCATTTCTTTGAATGCTTACCGGTGACTTGGCGGCGACTGCGACCAGGTTTGCTGCTGACACGATAGGAGACACTGGTGGACACTGATGAGACACCGTCAATGTGGGCAATTTCATCCTCATGTTTGGCGACACGTTTCGTTTTGGTGCTCGGTTCGGGTTCGCTCTTTGGTTCGGGTTCGCTTTTGGGTTCCGGTTCACTTTTGGGTTCGGGCTCACTACTGGGCTCTGGTTCGCTCTTCGGCTCCGGTTCGCTCTTGGGCTCTGGCTCACTTTTCGGTTCCGGTTCACTCTTGGGTTCGGGCTCACTTTTGGGTTCAGGCTCACTCTTGGGTTCGGGCTCACTTTTGGGTTCAGGCTCACTCTTGGGTTCCGGCTCACTCTTCGGTTCCGGTTCGCTCTTGGGCTCTGGTTCCGAACCTGGTCCTTCGAGCGTTGTCGTCAAGTCTCCAATATCTTTGATGAGTGGGAAGTTCTTGCATTCCGGTGTCAGGCCACGCGGACGCCAGCCCAGGCCAACCCAGGAGGTACCGTTAACCTTGAGCACCATCTCGATCTCTTTCTCCTCCTCCAAGAGACGCCAGTACATGTGATAGTCCGGGGATAGCTCCTTCTTCGCATAGGACGTCAGATCTAGGCTGGTTGACTTGTAGGGCGAACGCTTGTTGCAGCCGATGCCATGCCAGCCAAAGTTGCAGTAGCACTGGCGACGAGGCAGCGATGTGCCTCCCAGATCTATGCACTTGCCCTGACTGGCGCCGCAGTCGGCATCGGTGGTGCACTCATCCCGGTACTGGCAATTTGCGCCGTAGTAGTTCTTTTCGCACTTGCAGCGCGATGGGAAATATTTTCCTTTGCCAGAGCAAGTCTCCTTGAAGTCCTTGCGCAGCTTGATGTCCACATCCGCGCAGGACCAGAAGCGATAGCTGCTCGACCATTCATCGGCCTGACGCAGCAGACGCAGCGTGCAATTGTAGCACTCAAAATCCTTGGGTATGTTCACCTGATACGATTGGGCCCTGTGAAAAGAGCGGATAAGCTGAATCCAGGGGCAGATTAGGGCGTATAAAACTTACGTTACATCGGTGCGAACGAATTCCGAGTTGTTGACGTGCGGTGTCAGATCCAGCACGGGTCTGTCAAGTGCATCCAATAACTGCACACGGAAGCCACCCTAGAAATGTAAACAACAATAACAATGTTAATAAACATGCCTTTAAGTAAATGGTTACGGTTTGTCGAGGGAGCCTCCCACTTGGGACGTGAGGCATGGAGGGAGCAGTCATGTTTACATCTCGCAAACAATGACGGAGCAGTCTTTTCTCATTCATTTTTTGTTGTTGTTGGGTTTCTTCAACTATGGGAACTTCTAACGCAATGCTTGACTTTGAGGCAGCGGAACCGTTGCGCGTATTATTTGTGGAATCTAGATGCTGGTAATCTGAGGTGCATGTGTGGCAATGATTACAACATTTGAAACGCTGCCCATATCTGGGTAATTATGCTTGACAGCAAGATAAGAACATGGTCTGCATTATTGTGTATGTAGGAGCACTCTACGAGCGTATTAATTACCACGCTAATTGCCCAAAAGATCTTGCCAGATGAGGCAAGCGTTCCACTTACCTTGTGCGGATAGGCCAAGTGCCAGGTGACATTAAACACGGTGCCCGACAGCAGGGAGGTGCGTATAGATCCTGTGAAACATATATAAATAAATCATATTAAATAACATATTTAAGTTGTGTTGCAATTAAGTATACGTATTTGAATGTGTTGAAATGTGCTCAAATTTACTACAAAAACTAAATTAGCTTAAGGTTAACAAGAAAGAGCAGATAAATTAGGATCAGAAGCAATCAAATTGACAGGTAACCCCCCTAAATTTCCCTTTTTAAAGATAACTTTTTATAAGTAAATATAACCATTTATATATCAAAGAGAACTCTTAGAAATATTCAACAAAACTTTTCAGTCTTCAGGAAGCGACTCAATCAATTTTACATTTTGAAATCACCTGATTCTTTTGGCTTTAACATATTGTTATCATCCCAACTGAAACCAGGATTTTCCAACTAATACTTAAAAAAACAAGATCGAAAATTAAATTTGAAAAGAACAGAACAAGACTAAATAAATGATTGCAAATATGAATAGAAATTTGTACATATAATTACGAATTCTATGGAATCAATATACGCAAGAAATTTATTGAAATGAATGAGTGCAAGAAATGGAGCAACGCAATTTCAATAATGATCATTATCAACATAGTAATGGGTCTGCTTATCAGGCCATGCAGTTGGAGAGTGGATCAGACCTTACAGTTGTCGGGGAACTAGCCATGGCAATTGGCTTAACTGAAATATGTAACGCATAATTAAATGTTTTGCCAGCACTCAAGCTGAACTTGTTTTGTGAGCTTGTCGTTCTGCATTGCGTAGCGAATCAAGTCCGAGTGGAGTGCAGTGGTATGGAGTCGAGTCAAGTCGAGTCCAAGTGGTTAGCATGAAGTGATCTCCATGGCGCGCACACCTGACCACTTGAGTACTTGAGTACTTGAGCACCTGCGTACTAAATTCCAACAATTGGATTGGTCAGGCGCAGACATTGCGCAGAATTGCGCATGACGATCGACAGCTGGCCGTGGCGACAGGACAGGACAGGCCAGGACAGGAAGCCAGTTAGAGAGCGAGCGGCGCGAGCCCAGCAAGTTGCCACCACACACATGCTGCTGCCCCACACACATCTTTCGCATTACAAGTTTTTCCTGCTGCAGACAAATTTTTATATGCTGCTGCTGCTCACATTGCATAATTCCAATGAGGTAACTTTGGCCAGCTGTGAAAAATTGCTATCATGAATTGAGCATCAAGTTGTCAGTGGAGGAGTAGGAGTAGGAGGAGGAGGCTGTGGATATTGAAAGGCTATTGTAAGTGCTATAAGTGAACAATCAATGCCCAAGCGTACATCGCACATCGTTGTCAGCCAATACATGCGAAGCGAGTTGCTAATTGAAGCCATTAAATGGCCATAACGATACCCAGTCAGCAAACAACAACTAACAACAACAACAAACAACAACCAACAAACACTGAAAGCGAAAGCAATCAACATTACGACAAGACAAATAGGGAAGCTATAAAATTATGATTACTCTGCTGTTGCTGCTGCTGCTGCCACCAAATTGTTGACCATCCTCAATAGTTGTTGCATTTGCCATCGATACTATCCAAATACTTTGAGTACTCAGTGTTAACCACGTGGTTGCAACGCATCCATTTCCCGATGTCTTTGCACAATCTGCCCAATATGGCCAGACAACAACAACAAACATAAAGACGGTCCAAAGAAATGGAGTCTGCTATGTTGTTGTCAATGTTGACTTTGATTAAAAAAAAAATACATGACTAAAGTTTATTACTCGACTTGTAAATACTATTTAACGAATCAGGTATTACATAAATTTAAGTGCAAAACAATAAATTACAAATAAAGATGCAATATAGCAAAATTGCAACGATTTACTTGAAGATTTAAAATAAAATGCATATGCCTAATTTTAACTGGAGACATATATATACTAGATATAAAAATATATAAAAATTTGATAGGAAACCTTATAGAATATTCTATAATAATAATAATATATTAAATATATATGCTAATAGAAATTCTTTTGAATTATATACGATGCCAATAGTTGCCGTTGAATCATAAATGCATTAAAATAAAATAAAATAAATGCATTAAATAAAAATTCAAATAAATTCAAATATTATTTTATACTTAATATTTTTATAGTAGCCTTTCGAATAACTAATTTACAGGGTATTTACTGCAAAGTTTCTAATAGACATAACGACGTCTTTTGTAGGTCAGCAATCGAATGCAACTTTTGATTTCAATAGCGCAATTAAAGTGTGTGTGATTTTACTTAGCAATGATTCTAAACATAATTTTTGCACTTGTGGACAACAGATTTAACATGTCGCAGAAAAGCGGTTTTAAAAAAGAAAAAAGTAAATAAAAAGATAAATGAAATACAAAAAGATAAACGAATTCAAAGACGCTGAAAATGGGTTAACTTAAGGCATGGAAAATATGAAACGATAAATCAATTGTGCCCATTAATAAATCGAGACAACAACAATAGCAACAAATTATATTTATGTATATTTATCTTTTTTGGGTGGAACCAGTTGCTTAAAAGCAGCACGGCCTGGCAGCTGGGAACTGGGCAGCGAAGCGTGCATCCAAAAAATTGGCAGGTGCTTGGGGATTGTTTTCTTATGTAGCCGCCAAAGAAATCGCTCTTGCGGCCGTCTCTCTTACTTTCTGCCCCTCACTCTTCTTCACTGTTGGTCATTTTCATATTTTGTTTCGGGTTTGGTCCGTCATATTTCTCACGAGCGCGAAAGTTGTTCACCTTTGATTTTGGAGGCTGCGCGTTGCATGAATATCGAATAAATATTGCGCTTGAACTCCGCCGTCTGCCGTCTGGCGTCTGGCGTCTGCCTCATTTCGAAAGTCGTAGCGAGAAACTGATAAAGATAATGATAATGATTCTCGACATTTCAAAAAGCAAGTGTATTTCCTTTACTCATACTGACTCTTCAAGTTTTCACATGATTTTTGTTATTTGTATACAATATGTAGATGTATAAAAACAGCGTCTAATTTGTCAAATTACATATTTAAAATGTCATTAATTATTGTGTAAAAGTTTTTTTTAATGGACTTTTGATTGATTTCGCCTCAAGTTCCACTATGACAATGAAGACCTACTGAAAAGGTGTCGAAATTCCGAGTAATCGAAAGTTATAATGAATAAACATAAACACAATTAATAAATACAAAAGTTTCTAGTTATTTATATGCTGCAGTCTATCTGCCAGAAATTTCTTGTAAGTTGTATTGATAAAGTCATAAATTATAAATCTATTATTAGCCAAGTTGCCAAAGTATAAAAATAATTTAATAAAAATAGCTAACAACTTCTTACTTAGGTCAATGGCTTATTAGATGATACAAATTACAAATTTCCGGCTTGCAAAGTCAGTTTTCCCATAATCAAAAACGTCAAGAATGGAATTTTTGTGCAATTTTATATCTTCTAGCCCATTAACCAATTACTTGCCAGTATTTTGTCTTATTTTCTAGCCACAATTTACAACTCGTTCATTATTAAATTCACTTATCCAGAACGTTGATTTTTGGCATAAATTAACAGAAATTTCGCTTAATTTTAATATACGTAGAAATTATGTAATTGTAATAATGGCTATTAAGATAATTTGCAGTTCTTTGCTACGTTCTTTCACTTGGGCAGAATTGGAAGCCTGAAAGATAATTTTGAAAAGCGGTCGAAGCCAACTTTCGCAATTGACTAGAAGCAAGAGTCGAGAATATTTTTCGATGGGTCTATGCCATAGTGACCAGACACTTATATAAGAGCCGTGTTGGCATCTTTGCATCATTCATTTAATGGTATGCTTAAGCCAAGCAAACGAACCTTGAGGCCAATTCGCTGGCTGAGAATGTAAGTGGAAAAGAATGTGTGCTTGCATGCATTCTAATTGCAGTGCCGCTTGCATGAGCAAGCGACAGCTGGGCAACGGAGTTGGAGGAGTAGGAGGAGGTGGGCCGGTGGGCGGTGGGAGAATGTATTTGCAGCATGGCTGCCAAATATGGCGTGTCGTTGCAAAGACTTCCGCAAACATATACACACACACACATCAGCCGTGCAACGTGAAAAGGTTGACAAATAAACTTGAATACTAACGATGCTTTGCGCAGTGCCATAAATTTTAGGAGCGACTGTTAAGTGAGTGGACGTCGGCCAGTGTGGCATGCCATAAAATTAATTTTGTTTTGGCAACCCTAAGACAACATAATGTTGCCACCGTTTCAATGGACGACGCAAATTACAAAGCAACCTGCTTAGGTGGCAAGCAACATTTTCATTTTTTTTTGGGAGCTGCCAGTGCAACTGCAACTGGTTGCTGCTTGTCTTTTTGGCCGGCTTGTGGTCAAGGAGTTTTCGCTTTAGTTAATTGCTCGTGACGGCATCTTGGCCAGATCCACAGTTGGCCAGATCCGCAGTCAGCGCCTCTGCGGTTGGTATTTATGGCATGTCAGTCAATACATGTATCTTATGTGGCGCATGCACTGAGAAAAATGATTTGACGTTAGCGCTTGTCACGGTAAATTGAAATTGAACTAATCTTGAATTTTGTATTTCATTGTATTTCTATAAAAGTTTCTAATATTTTATATGCGCTTTAAAGCTTAGCTCATATGTAATTAATTGTTAAGTCTTTGGTCAACAATTTTAATTGCGGTGATTGAAATTGCCTTAAAATGTATTTGTTTTATTTTTCATTATTTATTTTTACAAATTAGAAACGCTTCACTCTCAGCTATAACACAACCAAGGTTAATAGTATTTGTTTGGTAAGAGGCATGACTGCGAATAATATAAATATATATTTGTATATATTTAAAATGTAAAATTTTCTAACATTTTCTTTAAGTGTAGTCTGCTTGTCGTAGATATGATCGTTGCACATTTGCCATTTGATATTTTGTAGAGCGTGCTCTCATTGATATTCTGTGTCTGTCCATATTTATATATATCGGGTCTAGTGCAAGTGAATGTCGTTGAGATTCATATGATAATTTCAATGCGACATTTCAGTCAACAATTGAATGGGCATTTGAAGTTAAAATATGAACGTATACATTAAGTGTTGCTTATACATACAGCAAAAAAAAATAAAACCCAAAAACAAAACCATTTCAAGTCACTTGAAGATGCTGATAAATGGCTCTTGGCAAATGTTATACATAAATTGAGATGACCAATTTTTAATTGTACGCATGCTGAAATTGCGTATTGTGTACTTTGTATATCTATTTTTTTTTTTATATCTAACAGTCTAAAGTAGTTTCGCTAATTAGAGTTTGGTTTTAGTGGCAGACCTTTGAGCAGATGCAAAGTTAAAGTGCGACACAAGCGTCGGACCACAAGTTGACCCCATTAAAGCGAGCAACATGGAAAATATAAAAAAAATAAATCAAGACAAATACAACAAGTTGAAGAGAGCCCAAAGACAATGGCACAGACAATGGCTCAGACAATCAGTCCAATCAAAACAAACCGTTTGGCCCTTAGACAGCGCAACGGGTGTTAACAAATTGAGATACAAATGCAAACAAGCGGCAGGAGGTCAACAAATCGTCGGTTCAATGGGGCTGCCACAGACGGATAAGGTGCATGCAGCTGCACTTGCCCCGGTAAGGGGCAGCAGGCGTTTCAGAAATGCGGTCACTGGAAGAAAGAAGCGAGTGGTATTGATACAGTTGTTAACTTGCATCATTGCAGCAGCTCCTCAATAAACGTCTGTCTCTCTGACTGACTGACTGACTGTCTGACTATCTGTCTGCCTGTTTGGTCTGTCTGTGTGTGGCGCAATGGCCATATATGTCTGTACTTATACAAAGTATAAGTGAAAGTTTTTCACTTGCAGCGCGCGTTGCATTTAGCTTGTTTTTTTTTTATTGGCAGAATACATATATCATCATCATCTTCATTAGCAGCAGCAGCAACATCAAGGCAGGCAGTCAGTCAGCCGCGGTTGCAACTATCTGGCCAATAAGCCAATTCGCATTGGCCAGCAGAGCGGCGCCTTGCGCAAAAAAAAAAATAAATAAAAATAAAAAAAAAACCGCCGGTAAAGCAAAAAGCGAAAAAGCCACAAACGAAGGCAAAAGTTGTCATGGCCTGAAATGGGTTAAACGTGCAACCGGCAAACACAGCTTGCCACAGGCGGTGCACGTCGCGTATACGCAATGTGCGTACGTTTATAATTAAAAACGAGAAAAAAAAGGAAAACAGAATTGTATAAAAATGTGGTTGAACAAGTGTGCAATGCAAAAGCGTTTAATATGCTATACTATAAACAATATAGGTACATTCATTGAGTATAAGTTTTTAAGCAGCAATAATAAATTGATTTCCCATTTGGATGCGACACACGTGCCTCAGTCTGCTCAAGGCAATTCAAATTCAGCGGCTGCTTCTCTAATTATACTATTCATATATATATATATATACATCACTAAAATAAATAATATACATATGATTGATATTCATTGGACTCGGATGCAGCCACATCAAATGTCAAAAATCTTCAAAACAAGTGGGCATCATTTTTTGAAAGTATTTGAGGTTATCATAAAATCCAAAAAACCGTAAAAGAATGCTTGAAATATTAAATTGTAAGCGGGTAGATGCCCTGTAAGAAGATTACAAATGTTTATTATATAAATAAATATATATTTGTAGTATTTAAAAATTATATTATATCTATTTATTATATCAGTTTCATCTATAAGTTTACTTTAATGGATATTCATGAATTTCTTTTACAAGTTTATAAATTATATAAAATCTATATCTCTCTCCATTTGTGAATATAATCTACATATTATGTAGGCTCTATTAATAAAGTGAATGAATGCACAAATAATAATAATAATATAATCATTTAATATGCACACAGGGTATTATGAGTATATTGTTTTAAATAAACGAATGATGACCCAATTTGAAATATATTCGCCGCAAGTGAATGGCGGCATGGGTACCACTCCAACATATGCAAATTAATTGGTAACACTTTGTAGACACAGCCACAGCCACAGCAGCAACTTCAACATCAACATAAACATCAGGCAACAACAACAACAATAATAACAGTTAACTAAGACGCAACCATTGAAAACTTTAAAACTTAAAATAGTTATGCAAGTGAATGCACATGTATGTGAATCATAAAATGCATGAATACCACTCATGAATCCGCGCTTTATGAACATGTATGTATTTCACATAAATATGAGTCTGTGAATTGAACGTGCATTGCTAATTTAAATGCGGCTAAAATACGTGGCTAAACAAACTAAGCGACTCGTTCAAATATCAATGGATTATGTATTATTTGTACAGCCCAACAAACAAAAAAAATATTAAAACCAAAGCGTGTCTAAAAAAATAAACAACTCTTAGTTAATTTCTGATGACTAACTAAGTGAGCGAAAAAATGTGTTCATAATAAGCAACTAGAAATGTACGTGCCCAGGAAGCTAAATAGTTTTTTTTGTTCTACAGGTTTTATTGAAGTTATTTTTATTAATATCATGCATCAGGAATTTTATTCTAAAGCTTTTATTTATGTCTAGGGAAGTTTATACTTCTTGGTAAAGTTATTAAATTATTTTTAGTACATAAGAAACAGAAGTGAAAAAGTTCTCGATGTGTGAATTAGTTGTTTATTTAAAAGTTGCCAACAAATCCTTAACTTTTTTACTCTACTCTATAAATCATCATTATCATTAAAATATTAAGTGCTTAGAAGTAAATTAATTGTTTTAAAAAAGATTCAATTTACTTGTCTAAGCATTAAGTAATCACCTCAAGAATGAGTCTGCTGCTCAAGTCAACTTTATACTATAGAAGTACAAACTTAAGTAGAATCTCTAGATAAATTGTAGATTAAGGCCACGACGAAAGACTCAAACTTCTATGAGATGCTAGATACCTAAAACTTGTGGCCACATTTGGTTAGCCAAGTCGCCAAAGTGGCACACAAGGCGCCAGAGCCAGCTGCAAGTGTTGGCCATACAAAATACATAGACAAAAAACCGGCCATTATTCCCACGGACGGCAAACCAAATATTTCGCCAGCAAAAAAATCGAAATACAAATAAAAAAAGGTAGTCAAATATTATTATAGAAGAAAACAAAACGAGTAACAACAAATCGTAGGCAAATGCAAAAAACTGAAGGCTAGGCATATAGAAATAAAACAAAGCATTGACTGCAACCCGAATTGGCAAGAGTTTTTCATAGACCTAGTTTTACGTATGGTTGCCTTATCTAGCCTTTAGACTTACCTTTGGGCATGCCGCAAGGCGCCTTTGTACGTGAGTTATCCAAGAAATCCAGGTCCAGGCCGCGGGCAGGTGGATACGTGAGGGCCACATGTGCCTCGGCGCCAAGATCCAGCTGCAGGCCGCACAAGACCAGTGCCAGCAGCGCCGCAACAAAGAGACGGGTGTTGGCCACGCCCTCAGCTCTTTTATTGATAGACATTTTTATGCTGTTTGTTTTATTGTTTTTTTTTTTTATATATTTTTGGTGTGTAATTTATTTCTTGCAAATGTTGCGTATTGTTGCGTCAAGTCTTTTTTGCATTAGCTTTTTAAAGTTTGTTGTAAAAGTTCGCGTCGAATTGTGTTGTGAAAAAAATAAAATTGATTTGTTAGACAACAGCCACAAAGATCACACCTGGCCAGCAAAAATTCAAATTATTTTTGTACACTTTTCCAAAAAATATTTAACCGTTGTTATAGATGCATGCCTTACAAATTCCGTCACTGCAAAGAGAAGATAAAATATAAATTTTTATTATATTTGTTTTTGCTTTTAATGCTATGCAAATAAAGTTATTACATAATTTGCTGAAATAAGTTAAATTTACCAGGCGCTTAGTGCATAAAGTATTTTTTTTTATAAGCTTCAAATGATATTATTACAAAAAAAGGGGGCACTACAATCCAAAAACAATGCCATAACATTTTCTCATCACACCAAATGCATTAAAAAATATATTTTCATAATAGAGACCTGGAAAAAAAATGGGCTACACAAATGTGTTGAAAGATATTTTTTTTGGCCCCTGGTGACAGACTTTTACATGGCGTGTAATGAAGCCATAAAGTCAACTCCAGCTCCAGCTCCAGCTCCAACTCCAGCATCTGCTGCAACCTGAACAGCCGTCGACAGATTTAGCTATTGGACACAGCACTCGGCTAGCGTTAAAAGCTGCGTGTGAAACGCCGGTTCAATGTACAGTGAACACTGTTCGAGAGACGCCTTCAACCTGGTTCGTAAGTGAAATCGAAGGTCTTTTTTTTTTCTTGCTGCGTTCGTTCAACAAACTAATCAAAGCCATTGACAGCTGCCATAGCAAATGACGTGCTTAACACGGGTCAGAAATCAGCAAAGTTACCACAGTCAAGAATTTTACAGTGCTGGGCTGCTGCACACCTATGATACCCTGTAAAAAGTTAAAAAAGTGCAAAGCGAATGAATAATATCAGTCGACTTAGTATTAACTTTATATAAAAACTTTTTACTTCCTCTTATATTTACTTTATTTATTAGCTTTTTCACTTAAGCAATGTGCCTTTCACATCAGTGTTTGTTTTAAAATGACCAAGATTTTCCGTATATTTTACTATGAATATATTTATTGCTCCAATTGCAACACATTGGATCAAAAAGCCAACAAGTCTGCAGGGTGTACGTAATTGTGCTTTTAGTTGATTTTAAAAAGCCATAAATAAGCTGAATCTAAACTGTGGCAGCTACCTGCAATAAAAAAAAATATCATAGCGGAAAGGTGGTGTCTGGTGGGCGTGGAAAATCTCAACAAATTTGGCCAACAACTGTTGGCTTAAATGGGCGTCATAAATGGGCACAAGCGTTTGTCTATGTATACCCTGTATGTAAAAAATGCCTAGAAATGACCTGACCAAGTTCGTCTAAATATATATGCAAAAAATGTTGTAGATCAAGTAAATTTTAATTCATTTTATGATAATATGTAATTAAGTCGATTTCTTCTTTAATATTCTCTTTACTCTATTTCTACTTATAGTTCTACAGGGCATCTTTAAGTCGGTTACTCTCTATCACTTGGTAACTCGCTGTGTTATTTTGTCGTGTCTTGGATTGTTTTGATATGGAAAATTGTGGCTCAGTTTTTGACGGCAAATTGCATGTGGCAAGATAAATGAACGACAATTGGTGTTAGTTGGTCGTGGCAACAATCCAAACAAATGATTGGCAAAAATTTCTGCAATTCGAAATAGAATTAGAACACCGAATAGAAGAAGCAGCGGCACGAGATGAAGTCGTTGATAAAGATTGTGAATGTGGACAGAGAGTTGACTTGACCATTTGCACGTTCCACTTTTGCCTTGTTTTTAGCTGTGTACTCTTTTTTTTTTTTTTTTTTTTGTTAAGCTAGTTTGTAATTAAAGCTGATGCCTGGACACCTAATGCAATAATCTAACTAGTCATCGTCTAATGCCATCTGCACACACATATGTGTGTGTGTGTGTGTGTGTGTGTGTGCGACCATATTTTATAAGCCATAACGGTAGCACAACTTCCGAACAGCTGTTGTTGCTTTCGGTTTGACTGCGTTGTTCATCATGTTTTTATTTTCGTCATAAATAATATTATCTTTTTTTTTCGTTGAGGCCTGCCTCGTTTGCCTACTCTAGAAATTGTCTGGCATTGAGAGCAGCAGCCGCGACAACTGTGACTACTGTGACTGACGACTGACCACAAATTACTTGACATTGAACTACATACATACACAGCGGGCTCAAATAGCAACAACAAAATTAAAAATAATAATAATAAAAACTTAGAAAGATCGACATACCGAAGAAGACATACCCTTTCATTGGAGAATGATTTTTGCAATTTAACCAATTATTACGAGAGCAAATGTAGCTAGTTATATATCCATATGCCATTAATTATATAAATTACTATACTTTTCTTATTCTCAGACAAATCAGAGCAGTCTGGTATTCAATCTTGGCAACTGGCTTTGTTCATCCAAGCATGGATTACAGATATGATCACCTACAAAAGGAGACAGAACAGCAGGTGATATTCCATGTTGGGTGTGTCTTCTACCCCTCTTCCTACAAGCTTATGTTTTAGCTGATAGTTCATATGTGAGCTATATAATATTAAAGTCGAATTGTGTTCTTCAACTTACGATAAAATTTAAATACCTATTACTAAGGTATCAAATGTTGCTAAATTCACATGCAAACAAGTAAGCGACAGCTAATCGAGGATGTACAACTAGAACATACCATGTCAACAGATTTTATGCATTTTTCAGATAAATTTTTAATTGAATGGGACCTTAAATAAAAAAAAAATAGACTGCAAAGCAGAGATTTTAATAAATAAATAAATTTGTTTTATGTTATCTATAACAATGTGAAGATTTATTTGTGAAGAATATTTTAAAGAATTTGCAAATGTAAATAAATATTTATTTGACAGTGTAAAAAAATATGTGTACTTTGAAAGTCTTTAGGAAGGGTATTCTGTAATTGTGAATGCTTGCAGGGTATAAGAAGTTAATAAAAAAGTTAATTAAGATAAGGTAAACACAAAATAAGAAACAGCTGTCAAAGCATTGAAAATGAATTGAAAAAATATTTAGAGCATAGAGCAGCAAGTGGGTTAGAACAAATTGCCAATGTCCGATAGCTGCAGGGAGGGGCGAATCGCATGGGGGGGGGGGGGGAATCCTATGAAATTGTAGCTGACCCGCATCAAATTTGTGCGCACTGTTTGAACAGCGGTTTTCGCTTTTAAGCCATTTCCACGCTGTTTCTGTTGTTTTCTTTTTTTTTTTATTGGTAATGCAATATGCCCACATTTTTAGTGTTTCATAAATTCACGTGGCTGTTTTTTAGCTCAGCGCTTGAGAAATTTGAGGCACAGCTGGAATAGCTAAAGATAAAACAGAAACAAATACAAATGATACAATTTTACACATATTTTTGTGATGTGAGTTGAGAAAATTTCCTTCATTACACGAAATTAGCTGAGGCTGCATGCTGTCATTATTTAACGATTTAATCAATTAGAATCTTGACTTAATTAACATTATTGTTGCACATGCAATTAAGCAAATAATTCAGCTTTTGTAGAGTTAAAAAACACGTTTAAATTGTGTGTGAGTGTGGAAGTTCTCCGAAGAAAAACACACACTTGACTTTATTGTGTGTGCTCTTGTTTTTGTTGTTGTTTTCGTTGTTATTGTTGCTGTGTATCGATTATAGCCAAGACGTAAACATTTTGGCCACGCTACTCGCTCAGCGGCTCCAACGAACGCTTGCCAGAAAAAAATGCAGTCCAACTGGTTACGAAATATTCGAAAAGCTCATTCATGTTCAGCTTGAGATACAATTTTCAAAATACAACAGCTAAATAAAACGTATACAAATTTGTACCGCCAGCGTTGTTTGCGTGTGTATGTGTGTGTATGTGTGTGTGTGTGTGTCTGTATGTGTGTGCCCAGTAACCGGTTGCTGGCCCATAACAAAATAGTCAACTATTAATGGTTTTACGATACACACTCACACTATGCGCTCCCAGACGGTAACAAGTGCGACCAAGTGTGGCAAGTATCTATATCTGTATCTGTTTCTCTATCTTTAACTTTAGCTTTAGCTATAGCTATAGCTTTAGCTGTCGCTGTTACTGTATTAAATGTGGCAGCTTCCAAAGGAAACATCGAACAGCAACAATTTGCGAGCGCGCGCTCCAATTTTTAACTAGGAATTACCAAAATTAGAAAATAGTTTGGTAAAACGAACAAAAAATTACCAAATTTAAGTAAAAGACTTGAAATTGATTTTAAATTGAGCTTTACAGATTGTGTAATAGTGGCTGGCAGTTAAGAGACAGTTAACTGATATAGCATTTGAGCAGGCAGAGTAAAGTGTAAATTTAATATGAACTTGTTGTATTATTGATGATTTTAAGTAGTTTATCATATTAAATAACCGAAATAACCTTCGATTTATTATCTTAATACTATTTGCAATTTTCGTACTGCCAATTTTTAGAACTTAAATTCTTAATCATAATATATAGAGAAAATTGAGTTATTGTAATGAAACTCTTTCTTAAAATCAGCTAAAATTGTTTAAATACTGATAAAAAACAATTTATAAATTTAATTCAGCAATTTTATACGGCTCAATAGTAAGTATCAATAAATATATGATTCATGTTGATTTTATTTTCACTCTTTTTATTGTTGTGTCAAAATAATTAATAATTTTGTTAATAACATGGTTCTATAAATTAAAAAAAAAATATTTATTTAACAACTTTAGACGCTTCAAAGATATATATTCTTTTTTATTTGTATACATTTCATGTCGTTAATTTTATTAAATATTTTTGTAGCAGTATTGCTTTCATAAGGTATGTGATTTCATTGGCAATTTTGTTATTGTGTTGTGGGACGTGCTTCTGAAGCGTTTGAAAGCCTTATTGTCAAACATATTGTTATTATTAGCTAATAAAAATGTACAAAAATGATATTCGATGCGCACACACAAAAAACTTTCTAATCACAATTTATTGATGGGTTGCACGTTGAATGTGAGTTTTGATAAGTCTGTTTGACGCAAGTATGAAAGAGCTATCACATACACACAGGCACACACACTTAAGCAAACACACACATAAACACACACCAAACATGTGCGTGTGTTTTGGCCAGAGGCTATTAGCGGTTTGCTGCTACTTCAGATTTGTTTCCAAGTGACGAGCTGCGAAAGTCGTCATCATCATCATCATCATCATCATCATCATCATCATCAACATCATCCGCATTATGAGCATCATTATGATGTGAACGATTATTATTTAAGGAGAGTGTGATTTGATTTCTATTTGCGCGAACTCGTAACGCCACGAAATGGTAGCCGAAATTGAATTATAGCCAAAGAAATGTGATTGACAAACATTTGATGCCAATTTGGCCCACTATAATTGCTATCAGGCTATTTGCCACTGCCAGCTGTCTGTTTGTCTTTCGGCTTAGTTTTTTTCGTGACATAAATAGCGCCATTTGACCAACAACTCGTGTCGTGGCTGCGGCTCTGTTGGTATTTGCCTCATTGATTAACAACTTGGCCAAAATGCTCGAGTGACTTTGATTCGAGCACATGTGCAACATTTGGCATTTGGGCAACACGTTGGCTAAACTGTTGCAGCTTGTTAATCAAATCAATTAATAACATAAACACATCGCACAAAAAAAAAAACAAAAAAACTGAAACCAAACTAACGGAGTGAAAGTTGCGATTGATAGAGGCCAGTTCCATCGATTTCCATTAATCAGTTTTCTATTTCATTTGGAGATTTTGGATTTTTGGTGTTTTGAAATGCAGCGAAATAAAAAAACCAAATTAATTTATAGAAAACGACCAGAGCAAACTGTCAACTGATTAGCCTTAAATAATGCGTCATAATTATAATTGAAATTAACATAATCCTGCCTCTGGTTGAACTGGTGCATCCAGTTAATTATTTCGATTAATGCGTAGCATATATCTGGGCAGGTTTCGCTGATTTTTTTTTGTCACTTGCAAATGAATGTAGAATGTGCTCCCCAAACAAATATTCTTTTGAATGTGAATATTTGAATATTTGTCTAACGTAAATACATTTTTCTATGCATTATTTATGTACAAACAGTCAACTTTTTTTTTATTGGCTTTTATTTGTTTTTATCATATTAATTTATTCGCTAGATTATTTTATATTTGGCACGCCAAAGTAAACAGTTTGTTCTTGCTTTCAAAATTAAATTTGAATAAATTAGCTTATTTTTTGTGTTGTTTCTAAAATGCATATATGGAAAGTCACAGCCTTATATATGTATATATATATACAGATTAGCGATCAACTTTCACAAGAATCAAGCCTAACAAGCTATACAAGTTTTGTTTGGCTTTTTATTAGCTAAAAAAAATATAAATTACAGTCAAAGTCGAGGTCAGGGTTCAGATAAAGCGCTAAGCGCTTATTTGTCAGAAGCTTGTCGTGTTTATTGTCTATTAAACTTGATACCAAAAACATATACAAGCACATACACGCACACGCACACACGCCCAACAATTGTGTTTATGGAAAGTACAAACATTGCCTATAAGATCATATTTCTTCAAGATGGCAAACAATTGTAAACTGATGGTCGTTTTGCCTGAGCGGTTTGTTGGCATTAGAAGGCGATTGGAACTTGTCTTGGGCATCGCACTTGAGACTTGTCTCATCAACTTGTTATGTTATGTTGTTGTTCGCGTTGCTTGTTGTTTGTTTTGCTTAAAGCTTCATTTGAACTCAGGTTCAATATTTTTTTATTTTGTTTTGTTTTGTGGACCCAGTTCAAGTACAAATAGCAAATTGATTTGTGGAACGTAAGTTTGCCAAGCTTGCAATTCATTTAGGAAAGCTGCCTACACATTTTACCTGTTGCCAAGAAGCACCTGTACAACAACAAAATAATATTATATTAATCATTATGCTTATGTCTTTATTTCGCCATTGTTAGTTTTACAATTTGTGTTACTTAAATAAACAAATATTTATTTGCAAATGGTCGCGCCTTTTGTAAGCACTTCCGAATGAATTTGCTTACGCAGCAGTCAACCAGAAATTTCGCTGCATAAATTCAAATTGTCGTTATTAGCGAAATTTTGCGTGACTTTTATCTATTTGTCGGTTTTTTTTTTCTTGGGTTTTTGTACACCCCATTAGTGCAGCGTGCTTTGCTTAGAAAAATGTGTGCTTAAGGTCGCTTAGCGCAGCTGCTGCTGGTTAAAATGCGCCAAACTGATTGATTGTTGGCCAATTGCGTCATGATGAGCGATTACGCTTATGGCAATTTACGCGAGTCGATTACAAATTATGTGCAGCTGCTGCTGCTGCTGCTTCTGCGATGGCATTGAAAACAGTTCGTTAA
This sequence comes from Drosophila dives, assembly GCA_035042365.1. Lineage (NCBI taxonomy): Eukaryota > Metazoa > Arthropoda > Insecta > Diptera > Drosophilidae > Drosophila > Drosophila dives. The sequence goes on from JAWNLJ010000437.1 coordinate 2,005,196, forward strand.
TGCAAGCCAAATAATCAAATGCCAAAAACCAATAATAGCGATACAATCAAGCCGTTTCAGATATTAAGTACACTGCAATAAGTTTAATTGCAAGCATGCCACAATTTTATTGAAGGTTATTGCTATTATTATTTAGAGAGTGGGAATAAAAGAAGGCACGTGGGAGGCTTGTGCCAAATTAAAAGCTAACAAACTAAAAAAATCTATCTAATTTTAGCTTTAAAGCTGATTTTGTTTAGAAGGTGTGAGGAAGGTTGTTGCAAGATTTAACACCAACTCGATAAGTGAATATCCAAATCGAACTCTTAGGATAAACAGATATATGCATATTTACTTAATTATTATTCACCTATTTATTAATTAAGCCCCGAAAACCAAATTTGCGAGCGGAAATGCAAATACCCATTTAGTTAAAACATAAAAACAAAAGACTTAGGCAACGAACTTGATAAGTAAAAGTATCGATTACAAACTGAGCACAGTTTGTTTTGTGGCAACAATATGGAATGCAATATGTAAATCTGAGTATTGTTTGGAATCAAGTATTATATTTTTTGCTGCGCACTTCACATGTTTCGAGATTCCACATGGAACATACCAAAATAACTGCATAAATATACGAGTCGATGGCAAAGCGCTTTTGAAATCTATTAAAAGCTTAGTTGTGACTAGTTGCTGTTTAGTATTTTTTTGTGTTGTTTTTGTAGTTTGGTTGCCGTTGTTGTTATTGTAGTTGTTGTATTTCTATATATCTAGCTTATAGAGTGAAGATGCGCCCAAGGTTTAATTCACTGAACGTATGCTTAGGCAAATCTCTGATTGAGCATCGCTCGTTCTCGTTCTCTCCTTCTCTCACCTCTATCCCTCCCTATATATCTCTCTCTGTCTGTGTGTGTGTGAGTGTGTATTTCTAACCAGTTTTCCTAACCAAAACGTATTCGGCGCCCGCATATTAGACAAACCTGACGACTGGTTTCGCTCTCCGCATTTACACATTTTGTTGTTGATACACTTGCCAAGAGTACAATAAATTTATCGTTAAGTGAATAAAGTATATTCTTGATCAGGTTGCCAGGTTTTATATGTAGCTTGAATTGAAAAATCAGTTATTTTCATATGCGAAAAAACAAATTTGAGTATCGATCTATACTCTTTCTTTGAGCTCCCATTAGAACAGCTCTAGGTTAAGAATTTGGTCTTTATGGGTATGCACTCTTCGGTGTGTCAAAGCTACCAGTTTTGTTCCTGTGTTGGGATTAAAATATTTTAATGGTATTTGGCTTATTGAAATTCTTTGTGTCATATCGTCTTAGTATGATAATTAAGCATGAAGGAAAGCTTCTATTCAAATTTGCGTGGTGTGGCTTACATCAAATACTTCTAGTGCTCACTGTGTGTGGGTTTTGGCTTTGTTGGCTCGCTGTTGTTAGATGCATGCAGATGCCATCCGGTTTTGTTTGTTAGCTGTTATTTTGCAGCTGTCAGAGAATTGCCAATGTGGTTCGGCTGCATTCCAGACATGACTAACTCCAAAGAGTTATTACCCTCAAGGTCATTTGTATGTTTGTTTGTGTGCGCTAGTGTGTGTGTGTGTGTTGTTTTTGAGTTGGTTTTGGCATTGCAAGTATGAAAATGACTTGCGATTTATTTGATATCGGCAAGTCGAAATTCGTTAGCTCATTTGCTTAGGGTTGTAACTTAAAGTTGAATTTCCAGATACTGATCGAATAGCTACTCAATTTAATTTTAAGAGGCTGTCAAAGTTTATGCACAATTAAACCATAAAAGTGGCGATCTGCTCAAAAGTGTTGCTAACAAAATCCGCAATTAATTCCGTGCACATTCTTTGGACAAGACAAGACAAGCGAAGTAACAACAAAGCGGCCCATAAACAATAACAATAAAAACAAAAAAAACAATAGTCATTTGTTTAATGAAAGTATTTAAATATTTCTGTTCCTGACTCAGTGTAGAAAAGTTTGCAGCTGCGAAGTCAACATTTCTATTGTGATTAATGATTTACAAGCAGACACTAGAGTTTTTGTCTTTATTTTGGACAATCTTTTGTGATGAGTGTGTTTTCATCTTTGCGGTTTTCAAAAGAATTGCTTTTTGATTTTAGAAATGATCTCATCTCCCCTGATCTCAGCTAAAATGGGATGAGCATTCGTTACTGCAATTGGCAATGCTGAATAATCACCGAAAAACAATTGTCAAATATTATCCAAAAATGGGATCAATGTTCATTTATATAAGTCTCAAATTCATAACAAGAAGGGGCTGGTCTAAATATATAAATACCGCTTTGACCTGTTTAGTAAGTATAAAATTATTAAATAAATAAAATAAATAAATTAAGACGTGTTTTTGTTTTGAACAAGAAAATTTAAATAAATACAATACAATTTTAATGATTATTAATTTTGTTATATTTATAAGCCGAGTCATCTGAGCATCTTTCTTACTTATTGCTCACCATGATATTCCTCGAATACAAAATCCGTTAAAAAAAGACAATTTCGTATAGGAGGCGGATACATATGCAGCAGCGAGGTGCAATAACGGGTAAATGTGAATTCCTTTGAAGCTCACCTTCGAAACGGCAAACGGCTGCAAAAATTATGCGATGTAGGCGGCGATAAGTTACGAAAAAAAAACCGCCAAGCGCAATGTTCCAAAGGGTGAGCTGCAACTCCTGATGGTGGTGGTGACTGTGACGGGGTACTTGAAGACGAGTCTTGGAACACAGCACAGAAAAGCAACCTAATCAAAAGTTACGACACGCACGCGCCTACCGGAGGCAACGAGAGAGCTGTGGGGCCGCGGGTCTGGTGAGGGGGGTTCGAGTGTAGTACACGATCAAAGTCAACAAAAAAGAAAAACAATTCAGTTGCCGCGGCAGTATTACGATTAAAGCTGCTACTAAGGCAACGGTATGTTTGTTGCACTCCGCACTCTGCAACACCTCGCCTCACCTCACAACTGTGGCAGATTGCACCCACCCACACAATCACTAACACACACGCACACACACTAAGGCAAACTGCTTGCGATGTGTTAATCAATTAAAATCGTATGCGCATCGAATGTACATTTCGTATTGCTGCATTTTATTTGTTTTTTTTATTTTTTCTAATTAAATACTTTTCGCTTGATTTATTGCAATGGCGCGTTCTATTCGAGAGGCGGTTGCAGTACGTGCCTTGCTTAGTTCGCCAGCAGAATAGCACATGGGCACACACACAGCAGCACACGTCTGTTACGAAGCACGTCGAAATTCAAACTGACAACTTCGCAGCTCAATCTGGACTTGGAAGCACCTGAACAGTTAACGATCGACACAGAGAGTGAGAGAGCTTTAAAGCGTTGCCATACATGCGGCTGTTTGCCGATCTGTTTTTACCTGTATGGCAACATTACAAATAACAGACAAATTGCAATCAACATCTCTTTTTTTCTCACTTTTTTCAAGATAAGGTGCCAAAGAACGGTAAACTTATTCTAAGTCAATTTTGTCATCTGGCTGATCCTCAACATATAAATACATAATGACTTGAAAGTAAAATAAAATTAATGTTAAATTCTGTTACAAAAATGTGTATATTTAATTTTAAAGTAATTAAATCGATAATATTTAAACACAATTCCTGGCTCACTGACCCCACACAATGTTTTCAATCCAATCCGTGTAGAGATGTACCTTTGTGTAGACGCTGGGCAGTCCCTTGTGACCACAAACCAGCCCATACGATGTGATGCCAATTAGCACCTTGAGGCAATTGTAGCGCGAACTCTGCACAAATATGGGTCCGCCCGAGTCGCCGTTGCATGTGTCGCCTTCGCCGTTGCTGGAACCAGCGCAGAACTGGGTACGTATATTAATTTCAAGTCCTAAACGCTGCTTGCACAGATCGTCATCGAAACGCTCGAGGGTTACTTTAAGTAGATGCGATGATTTCTGTCCTGCTTCGCTGGTGAATCCCCAGCCGGCGGCTGTTAGCTGCATATTCTCATTACCGCTGCTCGGTGGCAGACAGGCTGGCGCCACATACTCATTCAGTGTCGCATTCCTGTCCAGCTCTATGATAGCAATATCGTTCTCATAAGTGCTCTGCTCATCGCCACCATCATAGAATGGATGGAGTACATAGTTGACAACCGTAAAATCTTGTGGCATTGCATCATCCTCGCTGCTATTGTAATCCAATTCGCCCAGACGCACAACAAATTTGGGCGAATCAAATTTGGGATCCAAACGCTCCGCCTTCGTCTCATCGGTCTCCAAGCAATGGGCAGCCGTTAAAACGTATTTGGGATGTATTAAGGTGCCGCCACAGTCCCAAATGATGTCGCTTCTGCCCGGCTCCTTAATCCCAATGAGTGCCATAAACGGAAATTCTCGACCCCTGGCTTTGCTACCGCCCACAATAAAGGGCGTGGCTCGGCAAGTAGGTCGTATGTCATTGAAGTTTTTGCATTCTGGTAAAGGTTGAAATAAAATATATATAAATTTATTGTTTACAAATTGCAAATGTTTACAAATAATACTATATATATTAATAATAAATTCTAATTGGCATTACAATTATTGTGAACGAGTTTCTACTATAATTAATTGCTGACTCACCTTTCTCAAAAGCACGATTTTCATCAATAGGCGCCAGATTTTGAACATTTAACGGCAGCGGACAGCAGACAATGTCCTCAAATTCATTGCAGTACTTGATGACATTACCAATAAGGTGATGAGTATAGAATAGAGCCGGGCAATCCGTGGGAGTTAACTCCTTGCACTCACCGGTGCCCTTATCACAGAGCTCACACCAAACACAACTCGAGAATATGCCAAAGAGGCAAATGAGCAATCCGTAAAGCGCGTGCATTGCGAGCAGCATTACGATCACAACTGATTTGAAGATCAGCTTGGAACTGAGACAAGTTCTAAGCGTTCTCCGCGTATCTTGTTTGAATCAACTCGCACAGTGAGAAAGTGACTTTTTCGATTTCATTAAAAGCTATAATTATTAATAAAAATGCATAAAGTAAATTAATGCTAAATAGTTGTTGTTTTTGTGATTTAATCTCTCTCCCTCGCTGTCTAGTTGTGACGCATGCCCATGTTTTGCATTTGTTGTTGTTGTTGTTGTTGTTGTTGCTGCTGCTGCTGCTGTTGTTGCATGTGTTGTAAGTACATTTGCTGATTACCACCGCCGCTTCCTAGTGGCACGCTGGTGGTTGCTGCAGCCACAGGCGCTGTTTGAGCTTGTTGCTGCTGCTGCTGCTGCTGTTGTTGTTGTTGTTGCTGTGGTTGCAGTGGAGACTGATTTGCATTTGCGTTGGAATTGGTAGTGCTATTTGCATTGCTATCAGCGCTGTGAAATAATAGATAATATTTTATAAATTTAATTATTATTTTCAATTGATTTGTAAGCTGCACCTCTTTTCATTGTGTATATCCTCCAGATTTAGGTGGGTTATAAAGCGCAAACGCATTTGCAGCAGTGGTCGTAGTCTCTTAATAATTGCCTCCGATTCGTTTTTGATAATATTGCCCACGTGTATGTACTTGATATGATAGCTAAATGAACAGAAATAAATAAATAAATTGTGGTTTATAATATCCACACAATTGAATTTGGCAATTGGCTTACAGAAAATCACAAATCTGATCCATATACTCCAGGGGCTTGGGTCCATGCTGCTTGTCTACAACTTCAAGCATTTCGTAGAGAAATATAGCAATGCCTGCGACGGCATTTGGTTTCTCCTGTTCGATGCGCTGCAGGAACGGCCCGAAGACATGACACAGGTATAACAACTGATGCTCGGTGCGCACACAGGGCTTCAGTTTCTCCTTGATGTATCTTGTCATGGCCGCGAGCTTAAAGGCGCCCATATGATGGAAGACGGCATGCGCCACGGCAAGCACAACGGCATAGCTCTTCTCCAGCATGGCTTCGCGCACAGTCTTGAAGTTGAACAGCTCAAAGGCATTAAAACGATAGGTCCAGTTGAGCATGCTCGGAGTGTTAAGCATATCCTGCAGGCGATCGTAGATGGCACTCCAGTAGGGCTCGGGAAGGGCGGCCAAAACAATGCCCACCGCATTAATGTAGCTGTGTATTTCCTTTTGCGGTATCACCGCATATCCATCGACAATCACATCGATAATGCTGCCAGCGACAACAGAAGGTGCCAGCGGTAGACCAAGCAGCTCCACGCATGTAACATAGAGCGCATGCGTTGGCGCATTGGGGAACTCATTGAAACGCCAGTCGGTGGTGTAAAAGACGTTCTTGCCACTGATAGCTAAAAGATAAACAATCTTAAATAAAGCAGTGGTACAATAAAGCGTTTACTCACTGTCCGCCAGCCGTCGGATGAGATTCATGTAATAGCTCAGTTCTGGCGTCCATAACGTGTCCTGGCCTTGCAGATACACTTTATAGGGCTCACTCACACTCCAATTGGCCGGACGAATCTCACTAAAAGCGCTTGTTATGGCACTAACCTGTAAGCAATTTTTACTTAGCCATTTGCTTGTCACACATTATAGACAACATCTTACCAGCTTCTTCTTCAGTGGCAGGCGATCACGCAGTATCCGTTCATAATAATGCAATGTGTTATACAAATACGTAATGGGACGATCTGAAAACAGATAAATAAAAAAAGAGTTAGAAGTATTTGAAATTTAGGCAATGTATAATTACTCACCATGAAACTTATAGAGAATACTCAAGTGATCCAATATGATGCCTAAGATTTGGTGAACATTGGGAATGGTCAGCTCAATGAAGCGATGCACAACTACATCGAGAACGGGCAAAAAACGTAGACACACATTGCTAAAATAAACGGGCAGTGGGATCTGTGATGCAGACTCATCCGGTGCAAACTTTTCGGGATAGTTTTGATGGAACGAAAGATGCTTCTCATGCCTACGAGTAAAAGGTTAATGTCAGCGCTGAGAATAGGGTTCAAATATGTTGTACTCGCCAATTGCTTTGCTTCCAGTGATCGGGATTGTTGTCCTTGCAAAATTCCTGGACACGATTGCGCAACTCGGAGGCCTTCAGCAGTAGCAGCTGTATAATTATCAAGCAAACCTGGGCCTCGTTGCCCTCATGGGTGCGCAGAGCCAAACAAAGCACCAGCCGATCTATGGTGACCACATTGAATTTCCAAATCATGTTGTTAATTGTGTCCACACATTTGTGTATAAAGTCACGGCCATCCGAAGAACTGGCCACTTCAGCGACCAAATAATCGCAGAATTTGCGCAGGTGCGTGGATAAAGCGCGTGCGCTAATCCCCTCCAGGATTCTAAAATTAAAAGCAAGGATTGCAAGTTACAAAGTGTTTTTAAGACAAGTTTTAGTAGAGTCTTACTTGTATGCGACAGGACTAATGCTCTCAGTTTCCCAAATGATTTTGAAAAGCAGGCAGAGGAAAAGCGGATTTGTGTTGGGCCTCAAGAAGTGGGCAATGATGTCGTTCTCATTGGACATGGATGTCCAATTGCGATACTCTTCCTCCACAGACTTTTTCAGCTGCTGTTTGTTCTCAGCAGGATGATTGTTCTGTGTAAAGTATTCGTTTAAGGCAGGCGGAAAGCAGCCCAAAGACTGCAATGGCCACGAGTGCGGTGTATGTTGCATTATGTTGGACAGAAAGTCTTTGCACCAGCCGGCCAACTCATCGCCGCCGCCATGCACATGCATGGAACGCGCCAGCGTCAAGATGAGCACGCGATTGAGCTCCTCGCTCTCATTGGATGCAACGCCGCCGGGTGATTTGTCATTCAAATGGCGCGAGAACTGTGACTGAAACTCGGCAGAGCCAATGCTGGTAATCAAACGTAAAGCGGTCGATTCAAAGCTGCAGACAAAGAAGATAAAATTAATTGAATTGGTTTTGGAGTCATAATTGCAAAATTACCATAGATTCAATTGCATTTTGTTTGTCTGCGGAACGGATGAAAGTGAGTAGAGCAGCGACAGCAACTGGACCCGATAGTGGGTGGGCACATGGTGCAAGCGATACGAAAACATTTCCATCAGCGTGTGCAGCATGGCCCAGGCGTGACTCTTGAATACCGTTGGCAGCAGTTGAGCTGTAAAGAATATGTAATGGAATAAGTATGTCTTGCCAAATCGGACGGAGCCTATCTTAAATTCAATTTGAATACGATATCCGATCAAATTGACTTTAATTCTCGAGATTCTGTGTACAAAAATAGAGGATTCTTTTTATATATTCTGTTGTAAAGAAGGTAATCTAATATAATCAACTGTACCGAATAAACTTTAAAGACCAATAGATTATTGTATGTATATTGCAACAATTTTAAATGTAAATGTGTTAGCAAACCCTCTTTGAATATTGGCCACTTCTACCTCCGCAATGAACTCACTCAGAAAACCCTTGATGCCAAGCGACTCAATCTCAGTGTAGACCAACAGTCTGGCGTAAGTTTCAATAAGAGCTGGTGCCGGCACCAGCGTCTTGCTCTGCGCCTGCTTCAGCATCTGGGTGACAAAGCTATGAATTAGCGACATTTTGCTATGCAACGTTAGGCTATCGAGCACTGAAACGGAGTAGGTCACGGCTGGTATTGGTGTGCCATTTGCTGACTTTGCATTTCCGTTCATAGCTTCCAGCAAGATGTTCATGTGACGCGCGAAATACTCTTGATTTGTGGAGTACGCATTGCATATGAGTATTATGCGAAAATCGTTGCCCAAGGTGACGTTCATCATGCTATTCGGTGCGACCAGATGCTGTAGAAAGCTGTAAAGATTGTGATTATTAATAATTGTCCTCTTTGAGCTAATTGAAATACATACTCTTGATGATTCTTGAGTGCGATGGGCAGTGGTCGTGTTATGTTCATATTCTCCACACGCGCTTTTTTCATTAGATGTATCCAAATGCAGATGGGCGCCATGTGGCGCACTAGCGATGACTTGTTGTAGTCGGGCAGCTTAAGTGGCTCCTGCTCCGGATAGAGGAGATCAAACAGTCGAAACACAGGGAAAAAGTTGGTGATCTATATGAAATGTTGATTAAATGTAGAATAACCTGTAATTCGAGGACAATTTGGTTGACTTACTGGATTCTTTTGTATGCTGCCTGAGATGAACTGCAATAGTATCCACATTAGTTGATCGCGTCCCTTGCGTAGCTCCAGCTTCGATAGCTGCAAATACAAGGAAAAGATTATACAAACTTATGCCAAGAATTTGATGAGAACGTTTACCTTGTCATGCAGCGCCATCACAATGTGCATAAAGCTGACGAGTTGGAAGAGCACAAAGTAGATCAACTGCGAGGAGAGATGCAGCCAAACCCATTCGTTGGACGAGATTTGTTCGTCGTATGCATTGAAGCCACTGCCCGCAGTAGCATCATTCGTTTCAGTCATTTCCATCGCATGTATTATCAGATTGACCAGCTGCTCCTCAAGTGCGTTGTAACGTTGCTTCTGATGTTTCTGCAGATTGAGCATGACAGAAACCATTTCCCGCGAATATGGCTGCTCGAGTACATGGCGCAACAACGGTGTCTGATCCTCCAGCAGTTCGGGTTCATATGGAAGACTGCCCTTGAAGTTAAACTTCAAAGTGTTGTGATCCAGTCGCCAGGAGTTCATCAAGTGATCCGCATAACCGAAATGCTCAACAATGGGCAGCATGTGGGCATGACCAATAATAGACACCATTTGCGCTGTGGTGCGGAACTCCTCGACAAAATCCGTCATCAGCTGGTTGAGCTTCCAGTGATATGGAAACGGACGCATTATTTCATTTGCTATGAAATAGGCGGGCAGCAAACAATTATTACGATCGAATATGAAGCGTATAATTTCTTCGACAGCCAGCAATTGTGGCAGATATGTTACATTGACATTGAGGGGAAACCATTGAGCCTTGTCACGACACGCCTTCATGATCTCCCGCACACCCTTATAGTCCACCTGGGCGATGACCTTCTTGATAAGCCGGAAGCTCTCGATCCAAAATGTTTTCCGCTCGTAGTCGAGCTTCTCGCAGGACAACACCTTGTCGCACAGCATTCTATGAGTTAATAGATAAACATTATTATACATATTGTAACTTTGTGATGTATTGTCTGTTACCTGGCAGTTATTAGATGAGCATCCACCAATTTGGGCAGCGCTCCCATCAGCACCTGCATGTGATAACTGGGCGCCTCGGCAGCTCGCAGCAGGTATGAGCGCAGCACCTGCTCCCGATTCTCCACATTGCCAAATGCGGTAACTTGAATAGCAAAATATCAACATATATTCAAAGACAACTTTTAATTGCAAACTTACTCAGACTATTTGTGAAACTGCTCGCTTTATCATCGTCCGACTTGAAAACAATGACGCTGACAAACGCTTCGTCTATGGAGTCAACTTTCTGTATGAAGTAAGGCGCAGATTAGCTTTCTTTCAAGTTCTGTTTTATTAACTCTTACCAGAAAGTCGTTTACGGCGTCTAAAATTTGCGTATCCATTTTGTTTACTTATTTATTTTGCATTTTTTACACACAGGCAAATTTTCAATGCAAGCCGGCTGACAAACAAAGTAGACAAAGTATCGAGTACAATAACTAGACTAATATCGATAATATCCATTTGGTATTTAAATATATCGGTTCTTCAAATATCGATGCTTGGCTTTTTCTATTGACCATCACTATTAGGATTATCAGCTGATTGCATTTGTTGATAGAATACATTGAAGTAAAATTATTAAAATATGAAAAAGGTGCTAGTTACAGGCGGTACTGGTCTTGTTGGCAAAGCTTTGCAGGCTGTTATCAAAGCTGAACAGCCAAGCGATGAGAAGTGGTTCTTTGCCGGCTCGAAAGATGCAGATTTAACGTGAGAATATTTTTTGTTAATACAACATTTGGTTTCATATGACTGATCGAACAACAACAGGAATTTGACCGCCACGCAGGCTTTGTTTGAGAGAGTGAAGCCAACGCATGTGATACACTTGGCTGCCATGGTCGGTGGCCTATTTCACAATATGAACAACAACCTAGATTTCTTGGTAAGCCTTTGATGCGGACTGAAATTGTTTACCTACTGAAAATGTATTCCTTTAATTCCAGCGCAACAATTGCTTGATCAACGATCATGTCCTGCAAACGGCACATGAGGTGGGTTGCACAAACGTTGTCTCCTGCCTGTCCACATGCATATTTCCTGACAAGACCAGTTATCCCATCGATGAGACAATGGTGCACAATGGACCGCCGCACGCCTCTAACTATGGCTATTCGTACGCGAAGCGTTTGATAGACATACATAATCATGCGTATAACGACAAGTATGGACACATGTATACATCCGTGATACCATGCAATATATTTGGTCCGCACGATAACTACAAGCCCGATGTCAGTCACGTGATTCCAGGCATGATCAATCGCATGCACAAGCTGCGCACCGAGCAGCCCGAGGTGGATGAATGCGAAAAGATCTTTACAGTCTATGGCAGTGGCAAACCATTGCGTCAATTCATCTACTCCCTAGACTTGGCAAAGCTGATGATTTGGGTGTTGAGGCACTACAACAGCATTGAGCCCATTGTTTTGAGTGTAGACGAGGCATCAGAGGTGACAATCTATGAGGTAGCTCAGGCCATAGCCAAGGCATTTAACTTTAAGGTGAGTCGTGAACAAAGAGTATTTGCATTAATTATAACGTATGACAATAAAATAATATTTATTGCAGGGCAAACTGGTCTGTGATACGAGCAAGGCAGATGGACAATTCAAGAAAACAGCTTCGAATGCAAAGCTGCGCAAGCTGTTGCCAGATTTTAAGTTTACAGACTTTGAGGAGGCCATCGAAGCGTCTGTGAACTGGTATACGACAAATTATGATCAGGCTAGGAACTGATTATTGCATTTAAATACAAATTTGATGTTTGTTTGTAAAATATAACATCAATAAAATCACGCATTTATAACAAATATATTTCTAAATAATTTTTCTTTATTTATTAATTAAATAAGAAGCTAAATTTAGATTCATAGACACTTTATACAATATGTTTAACATATTACATATACATATATACGATTTACGATATAGGAAAAGTTTTAAATAACGGTAAATCTCGGGGTCTTGTGCTCTTATGTGTGAAAATGTGCACGGCTATTAGGGGGTGGGGGGAAATGATCGCTTAACCTAGGTAGAAAAACAATCAAAAATATCTATATTTGTATAATCTCAATTTCTCTGAATGTGGAGTAGCAGATCGTCATTGTTTTCGTTTTGTGGAATTATTGTGCATTGATATTATTGTAACGTTTTTCGTTCGCAATTCATTGAGCTTGTCCGTAGAACCTAAACTTACAATTAAATATATATATTTTACAACTTGTTGGTATAGAGAGTTACCATTAAAATAGAATAGTGGAAAAAATGTTCCCTTCACTTATTTGAACTAAAATTGAAATAGATTCAAAAAAAGAATTTTCTGGCATTTCAAATAATGTAGTCAGGTCGAAAAAATGGGTCTTGTCGTGAATAAATTAGAAAGTTTTTCGGGCATGCATGAATGAGAGTGGTTTGTGGTGGTGTTCTGCTGTTAGTGGTGCTTTAGGAGATAAGTGGTTGAAAGAGTTTTAACAGCAGAGCATAGTTGGCTACATTACAAATAGTTCAACTAAACAAAAAAAAAATGTGCTTGCAACAGTTGAGCTGTCGCCTGAATGGATTCCTCATTATGATCATCTTAATCATCTGATTCGGATTCGGATTCGTCTTCTGCTTCATCTTTTTCTTTTTCGAGTGGTTGGCCAAATCAGAATGCTCTAGAAACGCTTGAGAAGCAGAGGCTTGTTACGGTCAGCAAATGCCTGATTAATCCATTTGACGTCGGGCTTGGAGAAGCGCACAGATTGATTCTCGCCACAAGTGGACTCGCCGCTGTAGATACCCTTGAGTCGGACATTGGAGCCGCTGCCGCAGGCTAGCGCGCTGCCAACATCAAATTCACACGAATCGAATTTGGTGGCACTGCACACGCTCGTTCCATCGGCACCACAATCGCTGCGCGCCTGTGCTGAGGCATCGGTCACATGCATAATGGCGCCTTCCTCGTGAACTGTATTTTGTGAATTAAAATGGTGATTAATTGAAGCGTAAGGTTTGCCAGAGAGGGGCATGCTTACTTGAGAGGGCCTGCTTGCCCCAGCCGGTGGTCACACAGTGCTCCGATGCGCCGGGATCCTCATCGCTGATGCAGATGGGCTGAATGTGGGTAGCGAACTCGAAACGTTTGTCCAAACGAATGATGGCCAAATCATTGGCATGGGTCGACGGATTGTACGAGGGATGAACATCAATGGTCTTGGCACCCACCAACTGGAACGGTAGTGGCTCATTGGTGCTGCCCAGCTCCCATTCGCCGGCCTTGATGCGCACATCGTTAACTGGCACACTAACGGAAGAGTTCATTAGTTGTAGTCCACCAGACTCTAAATAGGGATTCGAGCCGCAACTTACCCATCCACACAGCTAGCCGTGGTGATCACGAATTCATCGCCAATGATGGCGCCACCACAAAGCAGAGTCTTGCTGGACTCGCGCAGAACCATTGCTTGCCATGGGATCTCAGCGAAGTTGGCATCAATGTCCTTTACTCCGGTGGGCTTGGTGCTGTCAGAAATTAAGCGAGACGATTTTTATTAGATTATATATTATATCTTATATATATACTTCAGTACTTACCGCTTGTTGCGTGTGGCGCAGACGCCAGCGAGATTGACGGGCCAGGGATCAACGTAGTTGGGATCGCGACAGCACTTGCCGGGAACGCCGCTCTCGGCCACCAGGCAATCGGTGAGTGGCACACGGAAGGCAGCCTCCATGGGGCTCAATTGGACGGGCGTTTCGCTTAGCACACCGATGGCATTGCAATAGTTTTCAGTGGTGCAGACGAGCGCAGAGGCGCACTTGGCGAAATGCTTGGGCTGCTCAGGAAACTGTGGTGTGGGGAAGATTTGGGGTGAGAGCTGATCCTCTCCGCGGTACACAGGCTTCTCATTCGATGGCTCTGGTACACGGTCCGGTTCGTAACGCTGTGTTGGACGCGGTTCGCGGTGAGGAATCTCGTTTGATGAGACGGGAGGCAGGTATTCGTTGGTGGGGCGACGTGTCGGCGCTGCTGTGGGCAATGGGCGGTACGCGGGCTTCGTGGGTGCGGGCTGAGTTGGCTGTGGTCGGTAAGCTGGCTGTGTGGGCTGTGGGCGGTAGGCCGGCTGTGTGGGCTGTGGACGGTAAGCCGGCTGCGTGGGCTGTGGGCGTGGCGGTTGGGTGGCACGCGTCTGCGTTGGCTGCGGCTGATAGGTGGGACGACGAGTGGTCTGTGGTGGCAAATATTCGGCAACGGGTCGACGAGTGGTCGTCGGAGGCAGATACTCGGTTGGCTGTGGACGATAGGCTGGCTGGGTGGTGCGCACAGCGGGCACTGTGGGATTCGTGGGCAGCGGGAAGGTCTTCTCGGGTAGATTGAAGATGTAGCCATCCTCAGTCAGTGTGGTCGATGGCATGCGGCAGCAAGTCTCTGGTGCATAGCAGCGATTTGGCTAAAATAGAGAGATGTTGATATAGAAAAGATTAGGACTAATTTCAAATGTTGCAGCGAGTAAATTAAAGCGGGCAGCTGCCACATAAATTAACACCAGGCGTTGCCGCAAACAGCTGAGCCCAAAGTAGCCAAAGTCGTGTCTGGGTCGTGCTTCAAAGTCCATGCAGCGATGCAGCGCATTAAATTACAAAAAGCCACAAGTTGCAAGCAACAAGCTGCTTGCAACTCGACTGCTAACTACTCGACTGCCTCGCTTCTGCTGCTACCTGATCATTAAAGTGGCCAATGTTGCCTGCCTGTCAATTGTTTTTTTTTTTTTTTTCTCTTGCCTCTTCTTTAGTATTCTATGTGGTGTTAATGGTAACCCAGAAATTTGCAGTTTCATGCTGCAATCTTTTGCAGCAGCATTTTGAAATGCAGCCCCACAAACGTTGTTGCTGTGTCAAGTTTGTCGCCCAAGTCATTTGCTCACTGGCAACACCTACACACATTAACCCACACACACACACACATACAACAAAAAATTAGCTAATTTATATGCTAAAAATCGCCAATAATTATGGCAAACGGAAATATTTTACAAATTCCGTAGGCGCTTGACAGAAACGAACGAAAACAAAAAATTGCTGACTAATTTGTTCAAAAATAACCATATAAATTTAAAAAAAAAACAAATACAAAAATAATATTATGTTTATAAATCCAAATGAATATTAATATAAATGTTTATATAATAGGCATTTTGTCAGTTTCTAAATTAAATTGGCGTCAATTAAAAATTACGAATGTTATGTTAAAAACAAATTGGAAAAAACCCTTTTTACGAAATTTAAATACGCTTTAATTTGATTTGGGTACAGTTAAATAACAATAACTGGTTTTTTTTTTTGCAAGCAAATAGTTTTTACGAAATGATAGGTGATAAATATGTATATACGTATATATTATACATATATATTATACATATATATAATATGATAAGCACTATAAACATATAAATAAGAATTTAGAAAAATAATAACAACGGCTGAAGATTCCAAGATATATAAATAAATAATAAAACCAACTTTATGAAGCAATAATAGTACTACAAAAACCAAAGATTTAGATGCGAAACACCAACAATGTATGAGACTTTGATATTTTGATATTTCTTTTTCTCGCAAGTAACAAATTGTTATTGTTTTTTTATTCAACACTTTGGATTAGCATGCAGGCAATAAAAATAATGCTTGACTCTTGTCGCATTGCTTACGCAATCGCAAATGTTTATATGGCCGCCCACAAAAGAACAGTGAATTGAGAAGAATTCTGCAAGCAGATTCAAAGCGTTGAACACATCCCAAGACGCAGCTGATCTCAGCTCGGATCTTTTGGCTCTTGGCTCTTCACACGACTGCGTTGTCAACGAGAGGCGACCTTCTGTTTTATTGTCTCGCGCAATTTGTTACTCATAATTCAAGTGGCAGACGGACGACAGACGGACGACAGACGGCGGCTGCTACTGCGGGGCGTGTGAATGCGAGTTGTGAATAAAAAGAACGCCGCAGAAGTCAACCAAAATAATGTGCACATTTGTTAAAAATTAAGCGAAAAGTGAACAGCGACAGCAGTCGAATTTCGTTGCCTGACAAATTAATAATTATAATTGAATGCGAATGCGAATGCGAATCGAGTTGCTTCCGTTGGCTAGGCCTGAATTAGCCATTGCTGTTGCCATTGTGGTTGTGGTTGTCCTTCTTGACTGCCTTAATTTGTTATCATTATCGTTAGTTGGCCCTCTGGCATCATTTTCATCAATTAAGCTTTAATCAAATGTTATCTTAATGTAGACATCACTCATTGGGCATTAAGTCAAGCGACGCACGCATTAAGTTTTATGTAATACATGTTATCATTAAGACTGTTGCTGCTGCCAAGCCAAAAAAAAAAAAACACAACAAGTAAGTGCTCTAGTCGAGTGTAACAGACTGCGAGATGCCCTGTAACCAGACCTAACATACATGTTTCTGGCTTTTTGGTCTCTCGCCTCAGCGCATTCAAACAGTCGTTTTTTAAATTGGTGCAGGGTATTAAAATCAACAGCAAAAAAATATTTTAAAAAATTCAACAATGCGAAACTGACATAATTTGTTGTTGTGGTTGATCAATGACAAGCAGCGGGCAGCAGGCAGCGGGCAGCAGGCAGCGGGCAGCATGCAGCAGGCAGCGGGCAGCAGCCCTCAACGTCCACCTGATCGCCGATTAAGTCGCGTCTGCTGCCCTCTTGCTTATGATCAATCATTTTGCAGCTTCGAGATAACAACAGTGACAACAACAACAACAATAACAACAACAAAAAAACTGATGCTACTTGTACAGCCGACAGCTAAAATATGTAATCGCCAGCAGCAACAGCAACAACAACAACAACAATGACGTCAAAATGCTTTTAATAAATTTAGTTGGCCATACAACATGTTGTTTGTTGTTTTTGTTGTTTTTGATGTTTTTTTTTTTTGTTGCCTGTCTCTGCTGCTGCGAGCTGCAATTTGTTAATAATGTTGCAATTACAATAAGTATATGAAATTGTATGAAATTTATTTTAATGCCAGCTGCTTCAAGTCAAATAACAAATGACTCAGGCAACAAACTGACCAAAGGCCGCATTGTTAATGAAAAAAACTCAAAAATATCAATTACTCCATCTAGAAACTTTGTTAGAAACTAAGTTGTGCTTTAAAAAAACGCTTCTACATCCCATATATATAAAATGTATATGCCTTGTCCTAGATAAGACTTTGATTTAGCTACAGAGAAAAAAGATCGTTAGTACTCTTGGACAACCTATTGGTAATTTCAGCTTTCGTGTGTACATCCATTCGAAATGTCAAGAGTGTATCTAGCACCTTATGTAAAATCGAAATTTATGACACAAATGTTTCGCGAATTTGTTTTTATGACAGTATTAATGTGGCGTATACCCCTGTATTAAATTCCTACATCTTGTATATGATGTTTTTTTTTATTCTCAGCTTTGACTATTTATGGGCCTATAAAAATAAAATTTTTGATTTTCTGTTTATGCTTTTTGGCATCTTACATTTGGCCCGGCCCTCGTGTGCATTTAGCAAGTAAACAACATTTTGTTGCTCAACATTGTCGCTTAAATCTTTTGTTTATGCATCGTCTTCTTTGGCATAAATAATACATGTCCAAAATACTGTTAATTTATAGCGCAGGTCAACTAGATGAAGAATAAATGAATGCAAATTATTACATGCCTTTCTGATCTATTAATTATGTGCCCAATGGCTGTCAAATTGTTATTACAACCTCATATAAATAATATGTGTTTATGTGTGCTCTATCTATAACAGAAATCATTAATAATGATATGCATGCATAGCCGCTACAAAATTACCAATTCGAAACACTAATAATTTAGAAGAAAAATCAAACAAAATGAATACACAAAACAAATTGTTAAACGCTGTCAACGATTGCCTGACTACGTCGTGTTGTCGACCTAGACCTTGAAGTTTTAGTTGTCATCTTCAACTCCACCATCATCATCATCATCATCATCATCATCATCATTATTGTTATGGTTAGCGTTTGCGGCTGATGTGCGTCTCGACATGCTCTGTTTGTTGTGTTAGCCTTTTGTGGCTGTTTTTTTCTTATGTTTTGCCTCTACAACAACACAGTTATCTAGCCATACAACTGTCCACATTAAAAGCTTAAATAACGCAACATTTGAGACAGCAAATCGAGGCAAAATGCCCCCTGTTGCCTGCCTTGCGGAATGCTAGGTCAGTGTTTGAATTTATTGCGATTTATGCGAACAGCAGAAATATTAAAGAAATTATAATACTATTAAGCAGTAATTAATAAAAAAAACACTGCTAAAAAAAAAGAAAAAAAACCTATTCTGCATCTATTTATTAAAAATCAAAAAATATATAAAATTTTTTATTACGCTGTGTAAAATGTCATTAAGCAAGTAGCTTAAAATTTGACAAAGTTGCAAGTGTTAAACCGGCTCGAAAAGAAGCAGAAAATTTCGTTTTACATAAATTACATGGAAGTGGAACAAAAACTGACTAAAAAATTGAGTTCACGCAATGCGGCATGTTATAAAATGTAAAACATTCAACTTGCAGCAGCAGCATAAATGATAAATGACCATAATGAAAATACGCGCCATAAACACCTATATTATTATATATAAGTGATATACATTTAAGTTTGCAGCAGGCTTAAAGACATTCTTTCAGTTCAGTTGGTTGGATGATCAATTAAACATAAAACTCAAAAAAGGAGCGTTCTCAATCAGCGTGGCAAATGCTGAAGCTTAAAGGTCGGTCAATAGCCGTTGTGGGCACAGTGGGCACATGCGTCGCATGTGGCATGTGAACATTAATTGATCAGATATTCGCAAGTGCAACAACTGTTGACCGTACCAAAATCAGAACGAGAGTTACGAGTTGGGCTAGGCCGCAAAATATGGCCTCTCCCAAGGCGTCACTTGCAAGGCGAAATTGCAACGCTGGACAGGCTGAGAGGGTTGCCAACCAGCCTGCCAGCTAGCCAGTCGAACGACCTTGCAATGTTGCATTCCGCGCATTTTTCACTGTTAAACTACTTAAGTTATTTTTGCCTCTTCGCACTCTTGTAAATTAGGGATACATTGCAGGCAACTGGTTCGTCTATACACACACAGCTGAACCGAATGTTATTGTTGTTGTTGTTGTTGCATATGCTGCTTGTTGTCCCCAGCGTGCATTTTGTAGCATGCCACGCAATTGGCGTCAATGCCTGCATAACTTAACGAGTTCGAGGCACCTTTGTGGTGCGTAATCGTCGCTGGACCTGCTCCTCGCCAGCTGCTGAGGCTGAGACTGAGGCAGAGGCTACCGCTGCTGTTGCTGTTGATTCGAGGCAAATTATGAGACTGTGGCCCACCGAAATGAGCAGTCACAAAAAAACAAAAAAAGCCAACGAAATAAGAAACATCAACTGACTGCAACGATTTCGGTTTTAAGTGCGTGGTTGCAACTGCTGCAGCGTCTGCAACATAATTCACTTGCTGTGATGATTTTTTGTATTTTTATAAATTTTTTTGGTTTTTCGTTCAACATGCGGCAACAGGCAACCAGAGCGTTGAGTACGCAACTGACCCGTTTTGTTGGCCATTGCATGTAAACAAATTATGCAATTGCAATGCCAGCACCAGCTCTGTATAAATCGTGAAGAAAAGTATTGCCATCCTGTTCGCTCTACACTGCCAGAGGCGTCTGTCTCGCTCCCTCGCTCCCTCTCTCTCTCTCTTTAACGCTCTCCCTCTCTCTGTCTTAACTGGCTAGTATTCTGGTAGGCCGTAATTTAACACATTTTCGGCTTGAATGCATTTCATGCACATTACTTGTAGGTTCAACTGCATTCCATTGCTTGATTGCCACTTGACGGCATCAAGTTCGTTGCCTGAGTCTTTCGTTTTGACATTGCCACTGACTATGGCAACAACAGCGCCCAGCGTCAACGGGTAGACCGACTTGGGCAATATCATTGTAATACGATGTAAATCAGTTACATTTTCCACTGTTTGCACATTTTAATCAAAGCAACAACATTTTTTGTTATTTACTTTAGGCTAAAAGCTAAACTTAGTTGGCTCCTAACCTGTGAACATGCCAATTAAAAGCCAAATGTTAAAACAATATTTAATCTAAGAATCTGTATACATAATGCCGGATTTAAATATGCAGTGAGTCAATATTTTCAAGTAGATGTGATGGTAATTTAAGCGTTTCCCATCCCACACTGCGTTGATTCATCTTGGCAAATTCTACATTTCAAGTCATCTCAAATCAAATTGAAATATCAGATTGTTAAGGCGGACAATTCGTCATCTCGTAGAATTGGGAAAACAAAAAAAAACCAAATAGATCAAAAGTTGAGCGCAATTTGCATCTAGTTACAGAAACAAACAACATCAACAATCAGCAATAACAAAAGAATATTTTGACTGAAAATGTTAACTAATTGTGTGCTAATAAGCTGCATCTGTTGTAGTTGTTGTGGGTTTTTTTTTCAAACTGCTGCTGGCGGTTTTTGGCTGGTTGCTGTTGTTGTTGTTGTTGCTGTTGCAGTTGTAGTTTGCATTGCTTGTGAAATGTGCTACGATTGCTGCAGTTATCTATGTGGCGCTGCTTTGTTTTCGGGGCATCTCATCATTGGCACATCCAAATGCTGTTTGATGCCGTTGCAGGCCTTTTTTTCTAATGCTTTTCGGATGCTTGCCAACAAAACTTATAACTTTTGATACGCCCAGACAACTTGCCACTGCTAATGATTTTTTTCGTCTCATTTGTCTTGCACAAGTTGAGCCAATTAAGCGCTCTTTTTCCTGACAAATGTAGCATTGAAACTTACCCCCTGCTTTTTGACATAGTTGACGGCGCTGATTTCACCATTGCGGCAATCTTGTGGCGACACACAATCCGAATCACGTGGGCAGGTGGCATACGGCACAGGTGTGGTTGTCGTCGTTGTTCTCCGGGTTGTTGTGGTCGTTGGCACTGGGCGATAGGTGCAGCAAATGTTTGATTCAGGATTACAGTTCTGGAAGAATAATGCATACAAATTGCACATTAAACAAAATTTAATGGAAAATGCTCTAAAAACTAAAAAAAAAATGAATTGTTGATAGAGATATAGATTGTGTTCATTAAATTTGTATTGGAATAATATTAAAATATAGGCAGATTAATTACAAAGCAATTGGCTTAAATCGAATTTTTTTGTTTTTATAAATCTTCTCTAAATTTATTATATTTTTAGCTACAGCTTTCGTTGCTTTTTTTTTTTAAATCTATACTCTCTAATTTCTATTTTCAACATTTTGTATTTTAGTTGTGTTCCAGTTTTCAGTGCAGTTCATTTCAAACAAATTTAATATAGATATTTTAACATTTGCTTAAAGGCCATAAGTAGACAACTGACTACTGCAAGTTAGTTGCCAAAAGATACTGTCCAGTTGAGTGGTCGTGTAATCAATCAATGTGTTTAGCAACCGCGTACTTGACCAACAGTGTTAGCCATAAAGTTGCAACTTGTTGGCATCGGCATTAATTAGGCGGCCTAAACGATCGTTGCTTCTGCCACGGCAATTGTTGTTGTTGTTGTCAACTCTGTCGCCTTTGGCAAAAGGTCAGCAACGCGGCCATTGCAGTTGCATAAATGATGTGTTAAAATAATGCCCAAGCATTTTCTTGCATTTTCTTACTGAGTCTTGAGGATTTTGTTTTTTTTTTTTTTTGTATCTTTTAGCACCTTGGTGGCATTGCTGCCAATTTGCATTGAACTTTGCCGCCTTCACTCAATGGTCTTATGGGATTCTATCGAAACCTTCGCAAGCCCGTCGTCCAGCTGGCATTTGGACAATTGCAAATTAATAATGATAATCATGTTGTCTGGCCTCAGGCCAAAAGTTCAAGAATGGCCAAGGTGTTTGTGATTCTGCATTTATTCTATATATTTTTTTTTTTCTGACTTTTTCATTCTTGCTTGAATCTACAAAAGAACCACGGTAGTCGGAGGTGTGTTTTTGACGTATATGCAAATCAATTAGCTTGGCCATTCCACATTTGAAATGCAGCATGAAAATGGCAAACAATGGGTTAAATATGATGCTATTAATCTTAATTATTTAATTCATTCATTTTTAAACTTATTTCCTTGGCACGAAAACCAGTTCACTGCTCACCTCTAGAACTATATATAATTATCATTCCTATACTGTATCAATCAATCTATCTCCCTTTCTGTGTGTCTCACAGTCTCACACGTTTTGGGTGTATAAAGTGAAGATCACATTTTACAATCCCGCACAAAACAAAAATAATTTATATATCAAACTAAACGACCTTGGAACATAAAACACTGATCGCTGGACAACACACTCAAATCGATATTCGAAAACAAGAAATTCCTGTCAAATCACATATAGAACATGGAGATTTTCTCATAGACATTATGTCAAGTTACGAACACATTTGAATCGCAAAGCGCTTAAATCAAGCAAAAGTGAATTGATGAAACAGTTTTATGAGATGAATAGGAATATATTCGACGTGTCTAAAAGGCACTTAAAGCAAATGCGAACAACGTGCATATTTAATAAATGTCAATTCTGGTTAATCATAGGCATGACTGAACAGTTAATCAGTATTCAAATGGCATACAATCTACTTTATGAATTAATCAGGTTAAGTATGCACGTGTAATCGTTAATTCCCAAATATAAAATAAGCTATGAACTATTCTCGTCAAACCGGATGAGAACCCAAGTTCAGTTTTACATTATTGAATCATAGGTTATTAAACCTACAAGCCAACGGAAAGTTCGGCGTTTTCAACGTGAATCCAAATAAAGACACAATGTAAATAATCAGAATAATAATCACAAAGCACTTGACATCATCAAGCTGAGAATATTTGAACTGTGTTTTGTATACAATAATTTAATTGCTTGTGTGCACAATGATTTTTTAAATTATTGAGAAATTCACAAAAAATATTTGGCTTTATTATTGATTTAAGACATGTTGACACGCAATGTGCTAATAATAACAGTAAGTTGTAATAAAAGAAAGAAAATAAACACACAAAGTAAAAGTTTGAATTTTTAATGGGTGTAAATATTCCCAGCGCTAAAGCGGATTCCCTTAAGCGTGAAACTGTAAATTGTTCAGGAAATGCAAACAGATCGAGAAAACATAGCGATAAATAAAATACAGTTGGCATAACGCGCTCTGTTGACTATGCCAGTGTCAAGTTTACACACACACTAGTTAACTGGCTGCCTAATTTGGCCAACAAACAACTGGCTGACTCAAAGCCGTGGCGAGACGCCCACGCGTTAACGATTTGGCTCTTTGTCAATTGGCCAGGCGCAAATTTGTCAGCATTGTCAGCTTGTAAATATTTGTTGGCCATTGTTGATATAGTTTCTTCTGAGCGCTACATATTTGGCTATATGTTGATATCATTGATTGATTATTTGATCATTTAAATTAATTTTATTTCTAAATAAACCAATTTAGGCAATTAATCTTAGCTGCTCTCCAGGCTAATTGCTCTAAGCCACTTAAATGACCAGATTTTAACAGCTGAGTAGTTCAGCTTACCATTTTAGCACGCATTAAATTTTGCCTTATTAGAAAAGGCAAATAAGCCTCTTTCAAATTTGAAGCATGAAACACAAATTTGGCTTTAAGACTGTTTATATTGTCACTTATATTATATAAAACTAGAAACGATTTTGTTGATTGATTTATTAAAATGCTTGAATATGCTAAAAAATAAAGTTATTATAATATTTATATGGCTGCCATAAGTCTCTGACTAGAGAAGGCAAGAAATTGTTGTACAAATTCAATTAAGTGTAGACTAAAAACATTCATTTGATACTCATTAAGAATAATTAATTCTCTAAATTCACTTTTTCTACTTCTCTATTTATTTCTATTCAAATATTTCTCTCTGAATTTTTAATTTATTCAAACATTGGCCAATTTGCCAGTGGAACAGCTGAGGTCCACAGAAACTAATTTGTGCACGTAATTAAATTTGTCATCAATAAAATTGTATTTTGGCTTTTTGTTATTTAAGTAACCAAACTTGTCGTCGCTGGTCAGCGGGTCAAATTTGCACTTGAGGCGCCGTTTGGCAACCGCAAAAGCACGCATAGATCGGCTCCAATAAGTTTTAATTAAAAAACTTAATTCCGTTGCTTGGTGTTGCAATGTCAGCTCAATAAAAAAATACACGCAAATGCGTGTAGATGCGGCAAGTTGTGGCAAGTTTGTTGCCTAATTCTTTTGTTAGTAGCGGCTAATAAAATTGGCTTTCAATGGAACTGTCGCTTTGGAACAGGAATTCAACTTCTGAAATAGCCGCAAAATAATCCGATAAAAGTGAAATTCCAATTGGCTATTGTTTTATGTTCAATTTTATTGGGCAGACGCTGAATATGCAAAATAAAACATTTCGAAAAAAGTGGGGCGACATTTGCATTTACATAAATTTCGTTGTGGCAAGCGGCGAACTTGGCAGAGCAGCAATTAAACATGAACTTCACTTTTTATTTCACTTGCCAGATATTACGAAATGCGGCAACGACGAAAGGTTGAATGGGTTTTTCGTTTGTTGTTGTTGTTTTTTTTTTTTTAAAACTGACAAACCGGAAAATAACGGCAACTGTGCCAACAATAAAAAAAATGCAGATCAGATCTGGCTAATCAAGCGAATTTCAATATTTTTTAACATTATCGACCGCAGACAGGCTTTTAATTTAGAGTTGCTTTTTGTACGGTTGCCGATCGCTTGTCAAGTGGCTGCCACAATTTTGAATGTTGGGTTTAACCGCACCACAATCGGATGCGCATTATGCAATTATTAGCCAGTTAGCTCGAGACAAGAGCAAATACCACAACTAAAACAGTTTTTTGTCTTACCTGAATCTTGGGCAGTTGCTGGCTGAAGTAGCCGTTCTGGCACTGATCCAGACGCACACACTGCTGTCCATTGGTACACCTGAGCTGCTCCAGCGGCGGCAGATATGTGGGTGCCTGGAATGGTGACGCTTGCCTGCTAATCACCGCATGGTGCAGGAACACATTCGATGCCGGATTCACCGAGAAGTGCGATTCGGGCTGCTCTTTGATATCGTTTTGGTATTGACCATTGAGGAACAAGTTGCCTTGATAGCTGGCATTGACAGTGCCGTGCATGGCCAGCAGCAGTGGCAGCACCAAAGTGAGTGAGCTTCGAAACCGTGACATGGCTTTTGATTCTTTATTCCAAATATGTGTCTGGTCTGTAAAAATAATAAGGAATTGAATATTAAATAATTGTAAAATAAAAAATATATAAAATATAAAAAATTAATATATCAAGTAATTTATATATAAAAATTAAACAAAATTCTAAATGTCTTGTGTATATTATATATAGTTTATACCTAGCACGTCCTTTATTATTTTTAAAATTATTTATATTTATTAATAACAATATATAGCAATTAATTGCCCGATTTTCAGAATTTGTTATACTAATTAAAATTATTTATATTTTTTAATAACAATACATAGTAATTAACAGCCAGATTTTCCGCTTTACTATTTTTAGCAGTCATTATTATATAGATCCAGAACAATCATGTTAAATTAGATTTCAGAAGCTTTAAACAATTAGCACTTACTGACTAAATCAGTTAGCCGGCCGGCTATAACACCAGCTGGCTATCTGTGTGTGTGCTGTTTTTGTTGTTGTTGTTGTTGTCATGTGCAATGAAATGCAAAATATCGTGATGACATATTTACGCAAGAGGAACGCACATAAGAATGCCATAAAAGTGCACTAGCCGGATACCCTGAAGCCGTTGATAGGAGGCCTCAAGCAGCCTACACGCTGTGCGGATTGCCAGCTTTGGATATTGCAATGAGCCGGCTCCATGACAACGGCAACAACAACAACAACAACAACAACCACAACCAGAACAAGTAACAAGCAGCAAGCAACAAGTACTACTACTACAATATGGTTAACACGGCAAATGGCACTTGCTGCTGACAGGCAGGCAGACAGCTTGACTCTCGAGCGGAGTCTCCACTTTGGAGTCCAGTGCGTGACGTTAGCCTTTTGGGCAGATTGTCTACAAGTTGTTTGCGCAAAGGAATTTCAGTGTCTAGCACACAACTGGTTTTGGCCAAAAAGACTTCCGAAAACTTGCAAAAGATATGCCTACATTTTGTATAGACTTATATATACACATATAATAGATATATATATATAAATATATATATAGATATATACAAGTTTATTTATTGTTGCCCCCCTGCAGGCTGCTGCTGTGCAATTTGTCAAAGATTCTAAGTCAGATAAATTATGAAGCAGCGACTGTTGCGCCTGCTCTAACTTGATGTATCAGTTGGATGTGTCTAGCTGTGCGTCGGTGCGTCTGTCTGTCTGTCTGTCTATCTATATCTGTCCGTCGATCTATTCATTAAAGCTAAGCTGTTTGGCCGCTCGATTACGCAAAGAGGCGTTGTCGACGTTTGGTTAGTTAATTCTATGGCTTCTGGCCCGCTCCGCCCCTCTTGGCGTTTAACACGGCAATTTCATAATTGATGGCACCTGCCAAGTGATTGTCTAAATTGACAAACTTATAGTTAATTCATTTGCATAGATCGTGAGCTCAGGCAGGATGCCAAACCAGTTCATTTGAAGTATTTTTTTTTATATGTATTTAAATCCTGCATGCTGACTGAAAGCAAACACAAAAAAATATAAACTTAACTCGAAAATTGTCAATGCGACAATAGAAATTAAAAAGCAAATGCCGCCAAGAAATTTGCATATAAAAATAAACACGATATTCGAAGTTTTGACTTGCGAATCGACAATTATTCAGATGTTCGAACTGAGCCAAATTTGGCTAGATGCGTGCTGCATGACTCATTGCTATAAATAGTTCTATTCACAGACAACCAAAAATATTCCCCCAATTAAGCATTTAAAAAAAAGAGAAAAAAATCGAAATTATTGGTTTTTCCACCACAGCAGCTGATGTTGATGTTCTTGTTGTGGAATTTAATTTGCATAAAAAATGTTATGCGAATTTGTTTTGTTAGCTGCGCTCATTAAAAACTTTGAATGTGTTTGTGAGTTTCTAATACTTTCTCTATAATTCGCTCTGAAGTCAGCTGTCAAAATTTATAATATTTTTAATTTGTATTTTTGTTTCTATTTCCTACTACAGACTGATTGGCAGATTAATAAATTTTTGAGCATGGAAATATACACAGCCTCGGGTAAGTGTCAGTGACACACTTTTCAACGGGAATCGATGAACCTTTGGTCAAAACAAAAGACTTAGACAACGAACCTTATGCGGGAATCGGATTTGAAGATTTGTATTGTTCAGAGTTGCCAAAATAGAATAACTACTAATGCTGATTAGCTTAAATTGAAATGGCATGCAGCAAATTAATTCAAACACACACGCACACACACACACGATAGGGGCTATAATGCTTTCAGCTGGTCATATCTAAATCTTTTGTTGTCGGTGCTGCTGTGGAAAGTGAGGCTTCCGTCTGAACTTGTGTTTGGTTAGCTCTTAAGCCGTTTGGGTTCTGTGACTGATTTTCACATAAATTAAAACTGCAAATGTTGCTTGCGTTGTCTGGGGCTCATCTGGCCAAGTTGCTGCTGTATGCAATTTTGCAATAGCGGCGCAAAGTTCAGATCGCATCTCTAGCAAATAAATTTCAAGTGAGTTAAACACAATGCACGGCCAAGACAAGGCGGGCAGCCAGACGGACAGACAGCAATGCGGTTAGGCTGAACTGAGGGACTGTGTGGCACAGCCAGAAGCAGCAGCAGCAGAAGCCGCGGCAGCAGCAGCAACTGAATCAATCAAACCATCCATCAATCAATCAACCGCAAATGAATTTAATTTTCAACCACAAACAAAACGTCACGGCACAATTTACAGTTAATTTTGGTGGATTGTACAATTGTATAGCACAAGTAATTCACTCTTTAGTTCAACTCTAGCAGATATCCTTAAAAACAAATACATATTAAAACATATCCTTGGCGCCTGGCACTTGTCACTTGGTCACAAAATGTTGCACAAAGTCTTTAACTTAAAGTTCACTTCTTATCACTACTCGCACAATGTCTCTTTTTAGTTATTAATATAAGTTTTGTATATATATATAAATTATTATAATTTCGGCTTACACACAGCTAAGTTTTTTTTCGTTGGATATGAACTAAACTCGCACAATTAAACGCACGAAACGAACAACTTCGATACTTCAATATGATTGTAAACATTTTTAGCAAGTTCCTCGTTTTTATATGCGGCCCAGCAAACGTTTGCCAGCGTCGGCGTCAACGTCAGCGTCGCAGCTTCACAAACAAGCAGCACCCAAGCAGCGCTGAGCACTGTACAATAAACACAATAGCTGGCATCGACGGCGCCGTCGCGAAGATGCGAACAAGTGGAATTAAGCAGAAGACAACAGCAGCAGCAGCGGCAGTTACAACAACAAAAGTGCTGACTCTAGCATATGCGACGCTGCGCAGTCTCTGTCTCTGCTTTTGCTCACTTTCGTTGGCAGCAGTTCTCTCACAGAGAGAGGCCTAAAAGAAGAGACAGACCAATGAAGAGAGATTAAGAGAGAGAGAGCTTGCGGCTTGGCTGTAAGATAGTGCTGACTTTCAGTACAGGCCTGCGTGCTCAGCTGAACAGATCAGTTCAGATCAGATCAGAGCAGAGCAAAGCAGAGCAGCTTCTTTAGGTATTTTGGGCATCAGACACAACTTTTCCGAAAGCCCTTCCGCTAAATTCTTTGGTTGACTTGTGTTTTGTTTACCGGTTTGGTTCTAGTTCTTTTATTATGTCTGTGGATAGTAATGATTTTAGCTTGATTTTAAGACCGGCAGCTAATTGATTTTTTCTGCTTAGTGAATTTTACGAGCATTAGGCAAAGTTTTTTTTTAGAGCCGAAAACCTTTTATGACACTGAACACATTTGCATTTTATGCGGTAATTCTATTTAATGAAACAGGCAATTTGTCAATTATTTTTTTTGTCACTGACCCACAGATTTCTCTCTTTTTTTTTGTTGCTAAATCACGCAAATATGTATACCTGGGAAATAATTAAATCTCAACGTCTGTATTAAAAGCAGTCAATTAAACCCCAAACAAATCCGGGTTGATGTTCTAAGCAAAACGTCATCGTCATTTCGCACTGTCAGAGCGAAAGCCAAGTTGCTGATTCACATCGAAAATAAATCGAATACAATACAAGAGTATAGTTTTAAATGTGAATACACTGCACAAGATAGACAAAACAATTAATTAAGAAAATAAAATATTGATCACGCCAAAAAACAAATAAGTCGAAAGAGTAGCCCAAAAAACAGGCATCTAATTTAAACAAACTCACAAATTCAGATGTGTTAAAAATCACGTAGCGTGGGGAAATTGAAATATTCGTAATATCGTAAAAGCTACATCGAAACCATAACACAAATTGTGTGTTGCAAGCTGAAATTCGACTCTATTTTGATGAAATACAACGATAGCTGTAACAACTAAAGGCCATGTGAATTTCCAAGTGCTATTTTGTTGTATGTGCCAAAAATAACCATCATAAACCATCATTTGCAATGATGCTGCAAGTGGCTAGACAAAAATTATATACGCCTATCAGTACAACTAACGGTTAGTTAATTAGGCCAATTGATATTTATGGAGCGTTCTGCATAATATGAAAGTTGGTCAAGGCAGTCGCCAAAAATGTTGCTAGACTGATTTTGTTTATTTTTTCTGTTCCTTAAAATCTGCAAATCACTTTATTGACACAATTGTTGACTTACTTTGATAATGTCAACTCCAAAGGTTTTTAGAAATACCAGTGAAGTGCAAGTCACACAT
Organism: Drosophila dives; assembly: GCA_035042365.1. Taxonomy (NCBI): domain Eukaryota; kingdom Metazoa; phylum Arthropoda; class Insecta; order Diptera; family Drosophilidae; genus Drosophila; species Drosophila dives. Next base: position 2,035,321 of record JAWNLJ010000437.1, read on the forward strand.
ATAGCTTATCATACATGCAATTTTCAAAGTCTATGTGATTGTGATTGAAGAGTTTTTTTTTTTTTGGTGTTGTGTAAGGTTGCGGTTGGTTTTTTTGTTGGGCCAGTCCAAAGGCTGAGCCGCACTAATGCACACTTTTGGCCCCGTAATGAAAGCTATTAAGCATTATTGTGTAATTACTGGCGGGTCAATAGCAGACTGATTCGCGAATCAAATGCACATTATAATAAAAGCATTTCAGTTCAGTTCAGACCAGTTCAGTTTTGCTTTTCACATATTCGTTATATTTTTCTTTATGCTTTATTGCGATTCGATTCGGGTTAATCTTAATTGAAGAATTGAACAAAGCAAGTTCAAATAATGGGTGCATTAGACCATGCTGGGTGAAATTTCCAATCACCCAACTCAAATATGAATAGTCAAATAAATATGATAAATGTGTTAGGCACCGTTCAGACCCACTCTGCTTGGTGTTTCCTGATGCCTTCCCGGTTAGTGTTTAACTCGAGACTTTAAGTTATTTAAGGTTATTCATAGCTTCATAGCAAATCAAGAAAAAAAGCTAGAAATTCCTGATATAAATTGGGGTTTTATTCTCATAATAACTGGGAAAGTGATTAGAACGAGTTTGCTTAAAATATTCAAATCAGATTCTTAAATGGCACGCGAATTCTTCTTCCCATTCAACCAATTTTTAGGTTGTGTTAAAAAAATGTACAACAATTGAAAGTCTAGCCAAATTTAAACCCTAGAATTAGAACTAGTTATTACCAGTTTTAGGCATTTATTTATCTTAATGAATGCTACAAATTTGTTAAGTTGATTACGTATTAAAAATACTAATAAAATATATTATCTCATGCTATTAAACAAGTTTGCATAAGTTATGTAAATACTAATACATTTTTTTTAACTTAAATTGTTTAAGATATGAATTTATAAAAAATGTCTTCACACTGTTTGGAAAAAGAAAAACAAAAGTTAAATTCAGTATTTCGTAGTTTTTAGTGACCTTTATTATGTCAAAGCATTCATTCGTTGTCATCAAAAATCAATCAATGATGTTAGAATAAATATTCGCATTTTAAAGTGATTGTTACTGGGTTACAAAAGAGATATCATATTCAAAGTATTAGTTTTTTATATTCTGTACTGCATTTTATACATATAAAAAATATTTATATTTAAAAACAACATGCGTTTACTGAGTCTGTCTGTCTGTCCATTTTTATGTGCAAAAAAGAGGATCCAAGAATTTTGAGAGTTAGATAAAGTTTAAAATATAGATTTTGAATGGCCAAGGCAGTATTAAATTATATCAATAAGTTTCTTTGTTGCGATTATCGATAAAAAAAAAACATCACAGTTTTAAAGATGTATCATAATCAGAAATTGTTTATCAATGAATTTGAAGATTTTTTATTAACAGATATTAAAATCGAAGCTATGCAGATGCAGAGATTTCACAATAATTTATGAATCAGAGTGAATAATTAGCTCTATATTAGCCAATGTTAGCGGGTTATTGAACCACTCAGCAAAGACATTGAGACATTCAGATATTTCCTACACATTTTCTATGACAAGAATGCATGAGTCAAACTGGGTAACTTTGAGGCCAAAGTTTACTCATGTGTCTTTTCGATGCTGGTTAGCCGCATGTATCAATTATGCCACAAATGTCCAAGTGAATAATCTACTGACGTCAAACTCAAGTCTCCTTTCACTTAATGAAGGCATCAAAAAATTGAGATTGATAGCAAATTGCGAGCATATATTATATTCCTGTATATATCCCATTCCCAAGCAATAACCGGTAAAAAAAATAATTAATAAAGCTTAGCCAGTAGCACAAAAATCATAAAAAATAAGTCGAAATATGAAATATGGGCATCTAACAAATTTGTTGTTTCATAAATATAAATGTTTGAAAACAATGTGGGTGAAGAAAACGTCAAGACAACAAAACTATAAAACCAAATAGTCAATAACCTAGCATCAAATTTGATCTTAGCAGACATTTTTATGGCAAACGGAATTCAAGTCTTTGACATTGTCTGAGATTGGATTTTTTTAGTTGAATGTATTTTTTAATACTTCATTTTATTATCTAGAATGTGAGATAATTAAATCACATTTCCAAAAGTCTTTAAATTAATTAAATAATTAATTTTATAATAAAAAATTTGAGCTTCCCCGTCATTTGTATGACGGAACTAAAGGCTTCGATATTGTCATTTGTCATTTATCTATCGAATGGAATTTTTTTGTTATATTCTTATTTTGTTTATTCTAAATTTTATTGCCAAGAATGTAAGACAATTAAATTACACGTTTAGGCTAATATTAATTAGAATACTCAACCATTTAACATAAAATCGAACGAACAACAAAGTCAAGTTGTAGAAAAATTGTAAATTCGTCTGGCTGGTGTTAAAATGTTCATAAATTCTATAAAACTTGTAAATGAATTTTTGAATCATGTTCAGATCAAGTTCCAATGCGTCTCTATTTATCAGCCAGTCTGACAAATGTCTTCAAGCTACCGTATGCCAAAGAGAAACCGAGCCAGAATTCGGATTTATATATTAAGAACGCTGCTGGGGTATCATCGGCTTAATATAGTCGACTACATTTTAACTGTTAAATTAGGATATTTTTATAAAGTCCAGGGAATTTAAATTGTTTTGTAATAGTAGTTCGAGGATAAAAATGGGGTTTCCCAGCATTAAGAGACTAAATTGGTTAATAATAATAAGTTATATATACAGGTTTTTTATTTCCAAAGATCAGAGTTCAGTCTCCAGCCGTCTTTGTCAAATCTATTGTTTGCTTTTTAAATTCCAGGGTATAATGCGAACCCAATGAACCAAATCAAGCCCTTTGTTTTGACTGCAGCCGCCAAGCACCCAGCTGTGTTGGAAGACCTAATAAAATGTCGGATATACATATGATTAGTAAGCCCCAAAAGATCTTAACACTGGGTCATAGATTGTGCAGTTTATGTATCTCGTGATGCCAGCTGACGTAATTGGCTGCTTTCGTCTCCTCATAAAATAGCATAGATTAGCATAACTTTATCACAATCAAGTCATTCGATTCTGATTTTCAGAACTAGAACAATAGCTAAATAGCCATTGAGAGAGCAATAATATTGAAACTTGTTTTGTCGGCAACTTGATATAATTTTAACGCATTAAATCAAGGCGTAACAAATTGTTGAGTTTTTAATGTTGCATAGCTAAACTGATTTGGCCATGCATAGAGTATTTTTTAATCATAGTCGTAGAGCTGGCAATAATTATGTGGGTCCAAAGCACATTTTGAAACACATACACAGACTTATACTGTAATTTCATCTAGTTTGCGCCCTTGAGGTCTTGAAGTCATCAAAGAGATCTCTTTGTCTTCTGCCATGTGTCTCACCCGGTCTCTTTGTACAAATATTATGATGCTTGGAGTTGCTTAATGGTACACAACTTGATCTTAGTCCAAGGTCAGCGATTCCTTAAGAATATCATGATGACTTCCCAAGAGTGCAACTTTAACAACTTCAATTAAACCAGTTGGCTACTTGTTCTCTTCTAACTCTGGAATGCAACCTGGCTAGTTTGACTACAAAAGCCACACAAAACATATCCAGAATGGGAATTTTTCTGACTATTCCAATTAATTTCTACTTTAATGAGTGTAATTAGGCTTATTTTTATCTTTTGCTTCTTGACAACATCGAGAAGACAAACAAACGAGTTTGATGTTTAATTTATTATTGAATTTAATTCACAAATGTTGCCTTTATAATATTTAAATAAAAAATGGCTCATTGCTCATCGTTTAGATTTAGATTTAGATTTGATCTTAACGACAAATAGAACCTTTGATATTATGTTTGATAATTGATATTTGGGTTTTGGTATTTCCATCTACGATATGGTAAAATATCATTTAATATGCACCATTAATTCTACATACAATAGCAACTTTATATGCAAATACATTTCGATTTCAAGTTTCGGTTGATTGATGTCCTGTTTCAAAATGACTCAAACTTGGCTTGTGAGTAACACGTGTCTGAATATCGTCTTATACATATACAACAAATAATTCTACAAATTATTTAAAATACAATCTTATATACTGATCATTATAATTTGTCTTATGTTATGCAGCAAGCATAAAAAAGGCAAATCAATCAAAAGCTCTAAAGAACAATAGACAATTTTGAACAGTAGCTCTTCAATTTTAATCCTATCAGGCATGCGCATAAAATGACAATTTGCTCACTGATTTCAACGAGATTATTGTCATTATTAAACATAAAAAAATGCAATAATAACAACAATAGGAAGCACAGTCCAAACAAAATAACAACAACTCAAGCGAATAATATGATTTAAATCTTCCGTTGGTGAGAAAAAAAGTTAGAAAAAAACGTAGATTATATTAAAAGATCAATTTATTATTGAATTATTTATACTGGTTTATTAAAAGTAAAGTTCAGAATCCAAATCCAAAAATTCTATCAAAGAATAAATTGTTAAATTAAGAGTATATGAAAATGAAAGATATTTCATTTATCGAAATATAAAATAGAATAATTTTTTAAAGTAACATTCCAAAGGAAGTTCAGTTTATTAATGAAAAACTAATTATTTGTTGGTTTATTTTTTACATAAATGTAATATAAATCAATGAACTCAATTGCAATTCTCAGCGTGCTGAGCAACTATCGAAACGAGTGAAAACTCGAATATAAATTAATGAAGCATCGCAGCTAAAGAACAAAATTAACAACATTTTGACACAAGGCTGCAACATCGCTGTGTGTTGTTTAAGTGCTCAACAAATCCACAAAAAAAAAAAATACATTAAAAAAATGGTAAAAAATATTATTTGATAAACACAACAAATAATGTTAACCTCTGCAAAATTGACAGGCAACAAAGCGGGCAAACTGCAAATTCTGCTGTCACTTGTTGCATTTTTATGATTACTCTGACAAATAACAAATAACAGTTAATACGCGCATTAACATAGGTCAGACATGTCCAGTCAGTGTGAATGGCAATCATTATTCAATCTGCCAAGACAAAAGCCTTGGGTTGCCAAATGCCATTCGAATGGGCGGTTCTCACTTTGCCCGGGCCCTAACACAAACCACATTTTGATTGTGCAAAGAGAATAAATAACGAAATTTTGTGCAATATCTTTACTACTTGTGTATACCATTTCAATTCTCATAAAGATAAGATTGTGTAATTTCCTATAATTAAAAGAGATCACAGCGTTGTGTGAATAAGAAATCATAATATAGTATAAAAATTTAAAAAAAAACTGGTCACGAATTTCCAAAAATTGAGTACTCGCTTTAAACTGCACACATTTTTTTGAAAATATAAAAATACAGAAAAAATATATATCTCAGAGTGTATGTAATTAAAATAAAAAATTTTGCTTAGAACAAAATGCATATACAACTAATAAGTGAACATGAACATGCATAAGTTTTTCGTAGTACAACTTGAAAAATTTGTTCTTAACTTCTGTATTTAGTTTATGACCGTCATTAAGCTTTTAGAGAAAATTTATGATGAGTGTATTTTGCAAGTTTTATACACTACCGATTAGAATTAGATATAGTCGATAAAATTTTAGTTGTCTCTATTCAATATTGTTATACATCATAAGTCGTTCTCAAAACCAAACTTACAATCAGAATCATACCAGTTTCTGTAAGCTCAACAAAATTCACTTGTGAATTTACCATCTTCTCAGAATAGGGTATAGTCTATTCGGAGACTCTCGTCTTGATTCCCCTTGATGTAATTTATTAGAGTTTTTTTTATATAATTTATAATTAAAATGCTAAGCGCACAACGCGACGATTGTGCAATTTTTAATAGGCGCAGCGAGCAGAGTGCAATTTGTTCCATTTTAATTGAGCTGAGCTGCAATTCGAAGCCTGTTCACACATATAAATGATTGGTGTGAAGGGACCCGGAGGTGGATGAGTTTTGTAGGCAATTCCCATGCCTATTTCAGCATTGCATAAATTAAGGGGAATTCAATGAGACTTAAATGAGATGTGATTAATTACAGCTTTAAGAAGGAATCTTTAGTCAAAACATGGCATTGTCGCTTAATGTGAGCCCATCAATAAACGTTTTGCCAAAACTAGAAAAGACCCACTCACGAATAGCAGCCAATACCATTTAACACTATGTTTGCGCCAATGTTCAATGTGGCCAAAAAACAACAGCAAACAAAACCCGCTGCACAATAGCCAAAATAGATAAAGAGTCAGCTGAATTAATGAGTGTGTCCAATATAAAAAAAATCTATTGCCAGTTCTAGCGAAAACATAAAATAAAAAGACAACAAACAAAAGTAAAAGTTTATACTGCAACTTGTTTTAAAACAGCTAACAAAAAAAAAAGCTCGACTACTTGTTTCCCTATAAAGAAAAAAATAATATTCTAGATATACATTTTTGCAAAACTATTATTTAATTCTTAAAAAATAATTATCAATATGTTAAAGAAGCTAAATCCTATTTATGCAACTATTTTTGTTGCTAATCATTTGCAATGGGCATAAAAAATGCTATAATTAAATTGATTTTGATAATAAAATTTATGCTTTTACTTTTGAAATTGAAGTGTGCCATTAATAAAGCGAAAGTTATGTCTGAGAATAAATTATATTATATGCTAAAGCATATGCGATATTATCTGACTATATATAAAATGTTTATAACATGATCTTTTGACGTTTGATGCGCTTTTTATAGAATCATTGAGTTGAGACTTGATATAGCATTATTTCATATTTATTATAGAATTCAATTTTGTTTGCCAGAGCATAGAATTGTTTTGTATAAATTAATTGCCCTGACGCTTTGTTTAATCGATTTTCATTTGTTATGGTCAATTCAGCGGCTTTTGTTTTGCTATTTTTATTTTTTATTCATCAATATCTTAAATATAATATTTCAGAACGCAAAGCGAAAAGCCCAATAAGAAAATAACAAAATTAGCATATTGACTAAATTAACATTTAAATAGCTCGCAAATGAGATCAGACTTTAGATCAGGCTTAAGGACTGCCTACCATCTGGGCGGCATGACAAAAGAATTACTTTACGCATGCTTCTCCCATTCTCATTGTCATTAGATGCCAAAGTAATAAGAGCGCACAGAAGGTGCGAAATATTATTAAACCTGTTTTTGTATACTTTTTTTTAAGTCTATTTTCAATGTCGGACCTGCTGTTTTGTTTATATATATATTTTGAGATTTTTCTTGGACACGCTTCGACAAATTGCCCATAATTCCACACCTTTTGCTTCTTTAAGTGCGTTTGTGTCCTCTGTTTTTCACACGCTAACACAATAATTCCGCCTCATAATAACAAATAATCGCCGGTTCTTTGCAATGCGGAACTGTCCACGCAAAGGAACACTTTCATCATATCTTGAGTAATTTAATGAATATTATGACGTTTCTCACACTATTTAATTGTCTTAAGCGCCAATTGTTTACATTAGCATATAAAAGTAAATCACTGAAGGCTATTAAATAAGATTTAAAGTTTTTGCAAAGTTTTTCGAAAAGTTTATTGACCTTTACATACATTTTGTGAACAGAGAACTGCTAATTGCTAATTAGTAAATGTATTAATTTAATAAAGAAAATAAATAGCAGATTTCATCAAGATTAAGCTGAAAGATTTTTGCGCATATAACTTAACAATATATATATATTTTTATAGATATGCTGCAAATCTGAAAACAAAATAAAAATACCCTCTATAAGGGTATATAAATTAAAAATTAAAATTCAGATTTTCAATTCGTATTCGAATTAAAATTTGTTACACTTGCGAGCGCAAGGACACTAAATCACTCTGCCAAGAAACATATCGAATCAAATTGAAAGCCTCCATGCCAAGTGGCAGTGGCAGTGGCAGTGACTTTGATTGATGAAATGAATAAACAATAACAATACGCGAGGAAAATAAAGTTAAATATACAATAATAATAAAGCTGAAACCGAAAGTGAATTAAATCGCATGAGCAAAGCAAATAATAAATAGCTTATGACATCAACCAAAGCCATCGGAGCTCATCAAATGTAAAGGGGTGCAACGTGAGGGGGATGGGTGTAGGTGGCACTGTTGTGATTGTTGTAGGCGTGGATCAGTCATTGGATTTTGGCTGATTTGGCTTAGAGTCAAGCACGTAAACGTAAATGAGGCAAACAGCGCCTGAAACTCAAGTAGTGACAATTTTAACTATTAAAAGTTCAAATGCCTGACAGAATTTGACCAGAGTTGTCACACGCACAGTTCGAGGTGATTTTTTGATGCACCCCGGGGCCCATAGGAAATACATTTATTAATCATTTCTGAAATGCTCAAAAAAAGTGATCACCTTTTAATCGGCTACCAAATTTTTCACGCTTTAAGCAATGAAGGTCTTTTCTATAGGCAATGCCATCAACTGATTGCTAAGTGATTGCCCCTCAGCTGCTCCCAGAAATTATCGCATAACTAATTTATGCACTTTATGGATCAAAAGTTATGAGTATTATAGGCAGGGTAATCAGGGGCAGGTTTTTAAAACAATATGAAAACAATTTCTAACGCACAATTGAACAATTTGGCAGTAATGGAATGATAATGGTGTGGCTTGAAAGCAACAAAAGTGAAAAATATAAAAAGTGAAATTTAAATATATAAAATTGTATTTTTTTTTTATTTAATTCATTCAATATATAAAAGTGAAATTTAAATATATTAAATTGTCATAATTTTTATATTTAATTTATTCATATATATTTGTTTGTGCTTATTATTTATTTATTTTACAAAGGAGTTGTTCAATGAACTTTTAAATAATTAAATAATCAAATATAAAATTTAAATTCAAAATTCATGATATTTATAAAAATCTTTAAACCCAAAAATTAAACATATTGATCAATTATTACTATTGCTCAACATCAAATTAATTCTTCTTAGACGACTTCTAAGCAAGAGTTTTGAATAAATAATCGACCAATAATTTAAAGATGAATACGAAATAGTTAAATAACTTTTAAAAATAAATTTTGCATAAGTCAAATCATAAATAATTATGAATAATTATTGCTATAGCTTATCCTCACAAATATTTGTGGAATGCAAGCAACTTAGACAACTTCTCAAAAGTGACTTATTAAAATTACTCGACTAACGCAAATAAATTGATTTTTTTTTTGACACCACAAAAAATTAGTAATTCATAAAATGAATAAGATAAAGCTAAAAATAATTACCACCATGCAACTTCAAAATTAAAAAATCTAGCCAAGAAAAATTCCATGCAATCAATTTTATCACTTTTTATAGAATTAAACCATATTCTATAGATACACCCGGAGGTAATAGCTCTCAATGCCAGGCTGATGCTCAAGATGCGGGTGTAGGCAGCCGGAGAAACGGAAACGCCAATGCTCTGTGAGATGTGGGAAAGGCTTCCCGCTGAGCGGTACAATGTATGTGGCTTCTGAGCCAAGATGTTGGCCGGCCTGTTAACCATATGTGTGTGATGTTTATTATGCGTGGAAAATAGGCGATATTAAAATCATGAGCGTATTGGTATGAGCATCGCGTATACGCCCCATTGCTCGCTGGCGGTCAGCCACATAAAGTTGATCACTTTACACGTCTGTAAAACGCTGTTTGGCGTCTGCAAAAAATTACAGGCACTAATTAATATAGCCCCATGTCAAGTCAAGTCAAGTCAAGTCAAGGAGAGGGAGAGACAGGCCAGACAAATATTTGTCGGTTGCCGTGTTGCGACGCGTCGTCAAAATTGTTAGCATCTTGGATGCGAGAATTCTTGAGATGTTGTTTATGTTGTTTATGTTGTTGTGACTAATTTGCATTGATGTGACTTGAAAACTAATAGATCAGTTTCATATCAATCAAGCATTTTGATCGCTGAGCAATGAGCTGGTTTAAAGACTCACGCACATCGTCCAAGTAGCCAAATCGAAGAACTCGTTTATGATCGCGTTAAAATAAAAGCTAAAAGTTTAAACAAAAATTTTAAGTGTCAAATAAACATTTTGAGAAAATTCATTTGGCGCCAGTTTTGGCGCCAGCTGCGCCCCAAGATTTTCAACTACTTCGCGTGCTGTTTGGAGTTCATAAATTACTTAAATCTGTCGAATTTCAAATTATCATATTGGATAATTTCAACAGTTTGGCAACACGCGTTGACCAAGTTACGATATAGTGCTAGCTACTGCGTCGAACTCTGAACTTTGCGTAATTCAATTGAGTAGAAAATGCGGTATTGGCCACAGTCACAGAATAAACTGCAAGCCAAAAAAAGAAAAAAAGGAGAAAAAATTTCTGGTGCTTGGAGCTGTTAAGTGCTTTCAGAGATGTGTTTAGCCGCTGCGATTGGATTGCAATAAAATATCGAAATGAATTGCTCTGAATAACTGTGAGTCGCATGAGGGTCAATTTGTTGATAGGCATCGCTCGATTCTGTTTATTGTGTGGCTGCAACATGCACATTGGCGTGACAAAATAATTCACTTGCAGCCAAATCGCGACTTGAGGCGAAAGCGTGTGTTGCATTGAATTCCGTTGCAGCACTCAGCACTCTTTCGACCTCAACCTCAACAACAGCAACAACAACAGCAGCAGCAGAAGCAGCTCTCGACCCGGTCAAGTGGTGGTCAAGAAACGTGTGGCAACTGTTGTTGTTTTTGAAGTTGGTGTGTTGTGGCACTGTGATGTGATGGGTCTGCTGCTGGTGCTGACTGTGCTGGGGACTCATCTTGATGCGCAGCCTTTGCCGCTGGCTGAGTGGCGCTCAAGTTGCTGTGCATGTCACGTCCGACCTTGACGCCTCCTGCTCACAGCAAGAGCAACAACAACAGCAACAACAACAGCGAAATAAACAAACAAACAAAAGTGAAATGAAACACAAAATGTAGCGAACCCAAAAGATTATCGGCAAGCAAACATATAGTGGACAACGTCGCGTCGCAACCATCGCAAATGAAGCCATTGATCCGATCTCTGTGCCTCTGACGTCAACTGAAGTACCAGCATATTCACACCTGAACATAATATATATATATATATATGAGACAATCTGGTGTTCAGGTTCGCTGCATGCAAACTTCTTGAGCTTACTCATATTCTGACTTAATATCCGGCAGATACACTCATCTAATTATAAATTACCACCAGCAACATTTTTTTAGAGTGCACAATAATATTTCAATTTAATTTAAATATCAACTTAATATGACCAATCCAAAACACCCATAATAATTCACCATATATATTTAAAACAATTCCAAACTGAACTTTTATGACCCAATTAAAGCTCACGAAAATGTTAAATACAGCTACAAAAAAGAAAAATACAAAATTCAATGCAAAAATAAAAAAACCAAGTTTATTATAAAAACTCTCAACTGCCCTTCGACCGATGGAGCAGCAGCCAATTAGAAAGGCATGGCATCTTTATGGGCATTAATATCGCAGCACGGAGAGAGACACAACGGTTCTATCATAAATCCATATGATTCCAGTCACTTGGTAACAGTTGCTCAACCAAACGACAACGACGACGACCGCTTCCGATAAACAAAACGGCAAAAGCCAAATGTGAACCGAGACCCAGAGACCTCAGATCTGCTGCCATAGACCCATATACAGTGGGCCAAAAGGCCACATTGTGGGAGGTGCTTTGAAAGTTATGATTAACTGAATTAGCATTACAAATCTCAAAGATTATGGGTTTAGTACATATTTAATAATAGGTGGATTGCCTCTGTTTATTTTGACATTGGTCATTTATCATTTACTTGTGAATTTCTGACAGTTCATAATCTTATTCACTATTTAAATTTAATTTTGGTATTTTATTAATATTTAAAAAACCATTATAATGTATTAGTTTTAGGACTTCAAAAAAAAAAGAAGAAAATAAATATTTTTTATTATGATTTTTTAGTTTGACAATATCACCTTTTTGCACTGTTTAAAATATAGTGAATTGTTGCCCACTGTGCGAAGAGTTAGCCGAAAACTGCGCCAAAAAAATTGCAATGTCTGAGGCGCGTTAAACAAAGCGCTTCCGTTCAGAATGCCTTAAACCTCTTCAGCTGAGGCGCATCGCCAGAAACTGGGCCAACATATAAACCATGGACCAAAGCAAACCAACCAAGCAACCAACTAAGCAGCTAGCCAACAGCCAAGAGCCAAAAAATAGATAGATAAACTGATGTGTCTTGGGCCTGGGCTCAAGTTCATTTCAACGGCTGGTTGGGCAGCGATCGCAGACCTTCCAACAACAAAAGAAATACTGCACAAACTGTAAAACAGCAGCAGCAACAAAAACAACAACAACAACCACTCGTCACATGGTCTCAAATTTATTTGTTCATCTTGATCTATGAAAGCATTAAATTTAACGGAGCATTATGAAAGAGTTTTAGGTAGAACAAAAGACGCGCCACAACTCGCAGATCTTCAAAAGCTATTGCAAGCTAGGAGGAGCCATTTAACTAAAGACAATCACGAAAAGAGCACTATGCAATAACAGACAAATATATATATATATATATATATATACATATGACAGACAGACTGGACAAAGGCCGGACAGCTGCATGTCAATGCGTCAACTCGGCTTAAGCAGCAGCATCAGCAGCGTTTGGGCCTGGTCTGAAGATTGGACAGCTCTTGCACATTGAACGCATTGTACGACGGTGTTAATTGCACATGCCAAATGGCAAATGGTCAGAAGACTCCACCCTTCTCTTTGGCCAAACTGCTGGGGCAGTCAGCAGACAGCAGACAATTAAAATGATATTCGGCTGCTTGATAATTACAGGCGGCCAGCAACTTGTTGCAGCTGTATGTAACTGCATAATATTAATGCCCCCAGCTCCACCCTCTAACCAATTTGAATGGCACCTGCGCAACAGCTTTGGCTTGCCCCATCAGCAATGCCACAATCTATGTGAACAATTGCAAATGCAGATTGCCCAGAAGCACCCAAAAACCAATATAACTGATTATAAACAATAACCAAATAGATTTGATGATCTTCATTCAAAAGCAATATAACTGATAATAAACAATAGTCAAATTGATCCGATGAGATCGCTTTTAAAGTAGCAATCTATAAAAAACTCAAAATATAAAACTTTGTTTAACTTTTTGATAAGCCAATTAGAAATAACCTTCATTTTTTGATCATCATCAACAGCTTTTTAAATCTGTGATTAAAATTTGAATGAATCGTAAAATTGTTCGATTAATGGAAATATAATTAATATATATTTTATGATTTACTTATTTTGAAATTTATAATGAGAAATGCCTTTTTATTATCAGATTAAAAAATCAAACAATTTTAAATTATTAATGACGAACAAAACCCTGAAATAAAAAGAAAAGTAATTGGCTTTAATCTTGAATGATATATGATGTGAAAGCAAAATATAAATATACAGAAAATATATTATGATAAATGACACATATTTCGCTACATATAAATATAGAAATGGGTGACATTCATATTTTATATTCTCAGCTTTTGAATTGGTTAATTGAATATCAAATCAGAAATTCCCTGGCAACGCTTCGTAGGCGGATGTGGGTTTTGGGATTTTGCCAACGACAAAAACCACAACAAAAGTAAAAATAAAATAAATAAAATGGCAATAAATGTGGTTAGAATCTTGTTGCTGTGCTTGGAAGTTAAAACTAGAATTTATGAGCGGTTATTGGGGCTTCCATTGGTCGATGTAAACTGTCTGTGACTAAGAGTGACAAGAGGAGAGCAACTAAAACGCTCTTTAGCTAATTTTGTGCTAATTCAAATGACTTTGGCCAACCAAGTTCATTCCCAACAAAGTGTGTAAAGTGTATTTGAAATCAGTCAAGACAGAGACGGATCCAATGGTCAAAAGAAGGTCAGCATGAATCACAAAAGATACTGACAACCTACAGTCTATTCACCAAATAGACACTTTTGTCGGTTGATTGAAGTCTTCGGTTCTTGAAGTTTATTGTAAGCAACTGGCAGATGCATAAATTATATAAAGACAGTGGTTCGATGACTCGCCAATGACTACAAACACAATGCCCAACAGTAATAAATACATAAACATCAAAACCATACTTAATATGTAAAAAAAAATAAATGTTGAGATTGCCAATCAATAAACAACAAAAGACACAATTTCTACTATCAGCAAATTAGTTTTATGTTCGGTAATCAAAACATATATCATCTATTATAGTAAATAATGGTATAGTCTTATCCGATGCTTTTCAGTCGCTGCAATTTTTGGGCGTGCAACAGAAGATCTAAACCTGGTAAACCCTAAATGTAATTGATGTTGCCAACTGAAGGTCGTAACTAAAGTTGTGCATGTATCTTAACACTTTTTCATATGCAGGTAACAATTTAAGAAATCCAAACTTACTTAGAAATAAATATTCCCACTGTCGTATTTACTTTAACTGATTTATACGAGAGATGAATCTCATTACTTGGTATATTAATGTTGGTATAATATTGTAATAATTTATGCGTTCTTCTGTGATGCACATTTAAGGGCGTCCACCTAAAAATCCAGCCTTGTAAACCTCAATGTGTAATAATAATTTAATAAATAGTTGTTACTGAAGGTCTCCTTAATAGTTTTTATGCTCGTTTTAAGCTGAGTTTTATAGGCTAGTAGGTGGTTATTGATCACATAAATTATACTGAAAGTAAAAGCAGTCTATGATGAAAGTAAAAATAATTTTTTATATATGTAAATGATTTGTTCTCACATTATAGACTAACTAATTTATTCAGATTCGATTGACACATAGTGTTAAGATTGTACAAATAAAATCATAACATCATAACTCTAAACAACATTGTTCATATACATTGCATATGGTTAAAAAAAATTGGTTAAATCTTGCATATATACAGGAGACCCAAACAAAATCATATATTCGAAGAAACTTCGACAACGAGCATTTAATTTACAATCCTTCGACACTTTTACCGCTTTGCTCTTTTTATTACAATATTTTCTCCTCATTTTAAAGGTATTTTAATATTTATTTTTATTGGTGCATATATTTTAATGCCAATTTAATTTGTTCGGCACCTACGCCCCATTTGCATAACTTTTTGCAACAATGAGTTAATTTGCTCCATTTTAGTCGCTGTGGCCACCTCCGCCTCCGCCTCCGCCGCCGCCGCCGCAACCTCTGCCACTGCCCCGTGCTACGTTTTAAATTTAACGTTCAATTAAATTTTATTGTTTCGAGCATAATGAAGAAATAAAATGTGCCGCCGGGCAACAGCAGAAACAGCAGCAACAGCTGCTGCAGCATGACCAATCGAGCGACGCCACCAAATTGTGGCATGCCGCGATGATGACCTTCGCAATTGGCTTTTGGTTTTGAATGCTGCACTTGATTTTTCAATTTGGGTTTCAAGTAATACCCGAACCAGCTGTCTTAAGCGGGCATATCATTAATAAGATTCCGAGAGATATAAATTAATCTATTTCTCATATTGAGCAATTCATGTTAATTAATTATATTCTAAACTATCTTAGAATGAATAATGATAACAAATATATATTCACAATTATTAATTATATTTAGTTAATTAATAACAGAATTAATTCCTCCAATTTGAGTCGTGTGCCAATATATGTATTATGTTTTTAAGAATTGAACTATGTTTCAGTTCAAGGCTATCCAAGTTAAAGTTCAGATAGTTTTCGGGTTTTTGACGTTTCCCTCTTGGGCCGTGACTTTATCAATTGTTATACAGATGAACCCATTAAGTAATTTCCAGTTTATAATTGCCGACTTAAATGATCGTTTATCGGCACGCAGTTATAAATATTGTATTCTTAGGCCACATGGCTAAACATTTCTATTAACTTGTCTAATGATAAATGAGCCAACGGCCAATTAAACTAGGCGATCTTTAGGAGAACTGTAAAAGATTAACTAATAATAATTTGCAATAAATTGAGAATGCAGTAAAAATAGATAATTTATTTAAAGGCACTGTACTTTACCCCAAAACTTAAATGAATAAAAAACTTTTCTGTGTTTTGAACAAAATTGCTGCATAACTTTTGAAAATATGATATTTTTCACCTTGGAGCTTTGGCATTTTTGCAAACATATATACCATCTGCCAAATTTTGGAGTACTGGTATTTTATTGCCATTCATTTGGCAACTCTTTGGTATGCAGACAACTTTTTTCTCTGGGTTTTCAATTTTTCTGACAGTCTGGCAGGTAACGCCCCTTGTATTTGGATGCCACAATGCAGACAATCATTTGTTAATTATGCGTATTATTTGCAACATATATTGTGGCTAGTAATTTAAAATTCGAGTCGTAATTTTTTATATATAAAAATAACTTAAATTGTATTGGCCTTTCAAGCAAATGGATGAAAGACCAAAATACAAATTGCCAGCGGCGACTTTAATATTTATACAAGATTAAGCATACGCCGTGTATGTGCCACAGTGCCCTGAGCTAATGTAAACTGCATTTGTATTTAATGTGTGGCAACGGATGCAGTACTTAAAATTATTTCAAAATTGTTGTTGATTCCAGTCGGTGAATTTAGTCTTTATTATAGATATCTTTTGGTATTTATATTTGTTTTTAATATTTCCGGCTACCTATTCGACTCCCCACGAAGCGAACGCATTTTAATGATAACATTTCATAACAATAATTTGGTTTGATACGATTTGGTTAATGGCTTAATTGGGTTTCAATTGCGGTCGAGTAAGATTGGCCAAAATGGCAAGGACAAGCCAAGCACGTTTTGTCGGCGGCTTCATTGGCTCAGTGGCTCAGTGGCGCCTAATCATCGATTAATATGCAGCGTTTTGGCTGTCAGCAATCAATTAAAACTGGGCAACAGAAAGACAGACAGCAGCCGTCGTTGTTAAACCCACCTTAAGCGAAGTTGCTAAATTAATGATCGATTTGCTGACCACCATCTGCACAACTCACAGATATTAAATATCTTGTGAATTGCTGTCATTTGGCCAATTTGACTAAACCCAAAAGTCAAAACCACAGTCTCCGATTCCGGCTAAAAGACAATAAGTAATACGTTTTTTTTTTCGCACATTACGCATTGATTTTTAATTACTGATCTTGAACATAGCGTTAATCAAGCGTTTATTATATAATCTGTTAATTGTATTATTCCTAACTATTCATAAAGCTGACCTTTTCCATTCTTAAGTCTCAGTCAGCAGCAAATGCCTCAAAGACAGAGCAATTATCAAGTCGCCAATGTTAAGTGTAAGTCTTTTGCGTTTGTCTCTTCTTTGTTTTATTTATTTTTGAGATAAGTACTTTTGGTTTTGGCCATCTAATGATACAATGTCATACAAATCATCTCAATGATAATGATCTTGCTAGCACTGTGGTCATTTGTTATACCCTGTAGTACAATAATTGAAATTATTCTGTTTAATTCAGAAAAATTTTTTTTTAATAAAACTTGATTCTTGCCAAAAAAAAAAATATAAAATCAAATTCTAATGTTATGTTATGTTTTTTATTAGAATCTTAACTAGCTAATTCTTATTAATTTTTTTTTTATTTTAGTGGTTTTTAATGGTATTTATTTCTTGACATGCAAACAACTAAAAGCGATTACATATTTAATTTGTTTTGCTTTATACAAAAATGGCTTAAAGATGCGCAAAATGACTTGGAATTAAGGTATATAAATAGTGAGTAAAATTAATAAATAAAGCTATAATGCTTTCGCTGAGTTGTTGTTGTTATTTTTGTTGTTGCTGGCGAAAGGAAACCCCCTTTGCAGATATTGAAAAGTTTGCTTAGCTAATTAATGTGTCCGGCGGGCATACAAATTCATATGCAAATTTATAATCTGAGGAATGCCAAAAATGTAAACATCTCCCGCCCCTCGAGCTAAGATGCAAATAGTAATTTGGTTATTTCCTAGCTTTGATAATATTTGAGTATTTATTTTAATGCATTTTCAAGCTATAAGATCCATCAATATAAATTTATCATCATCACCCATAAATATTTATCAAATCAAGACTCAAATGTGCCAACCGCCTAATTTGAAGGTGAAAGTATTTTTTCAAGTCTCATCTCAATCGTATTTATATAATAACGTAATATAAGTATATATTATTTGAATTAATTTAAATGAGTTTAAATTGCCTCTCTTCAAATTAGTTTAGATAAGCAGCCGACGATTAACACATACCCAAAAGGCTAAACAAATTAGTCCAAATCTTTCCAAAATGTTAGGGATTATTCGAATGACACTTGCTAAAAATCGAGGTCAATTTCATATTACCAACACTATATTTTCCAACACTGTAACTAATGTAGGTCAAAATAATTTGCGAGCGCTTTGAAGACCCATGAAAGCTACAATCTTGTAAATTAATAAACGGCAATTGCTATGCTTTTATAAAACATTGTTATTATTATCTTCGAATGAACGAATCAAAATTGTTTTTTTTCTTTGTCATTTCGCTTTTACTTTTATCATTTTCAGCTAGTGTCATTGTGACTAAGCAACATTTATGAGCAAGCCAAATAACTTTGCGCTCACAGAGTAAATAAAAGTTTGTCAAAAAATGATCGACTATGCGATACTCTGTGTCCAGCCCAGACACATATTAACCATATTGTTTAATCCTATATTGAGCTTTTCACTCTTTAAACATTAAGCAATGCCATTTTGATCAATTTTGGCGAACAGATATCTTAGATAAAGGAAAAATATTGAATATATCTGAGGTAAACAAATATGTATAATCCATTGAAATACGTAGCTAGCTTATGCTGATTTTATGCACCATTAGAGCACCGATAGCTTAACCATTCTTTAAAATAAAAACCCAAAAATAAAATAAAGTTAAGATGATTTCTAGAGCACTTGTGAATGCCAAAAATAGACAGTTCCCTTAGAGCGTTCTTGGTAGGCAACTACTCAACATTCAACATTCTTGTTGCTGTGTACTTCCGATTGCCCATTTGGAGCACAGAACAAAAGACCCGTCTGGCCGAAGTTAGGCTTGAGACATATTTCAGTGTCAAACGGCGAGTTCAACAAGTGCGCAGCTCAAAAGAAGACGAAGCAGGAACCAAACAGCAAAAAAAAAAAAGATAAAGAAACAAATGACATGAGAATAAATATGGTAATATTTCGACTCTTGTAGCGCAATGGGACACTTGCCACTTTGTAATGCTAATGGTGGTCGCCCCGTTGGCGGGCATGACTTGACCTCAGCGAGTTAATTGCTCTTTTCCAACCGGGCTATACCAACTGTTAATCTCTGCCTAAATGCGTGTACAGCTTGAGGCTGTCTCAAGTTAATGTTAATGTTAATGTTAACGTTAATGTTAATGTGCTAGTTGCCCCTTTTCTTGTACTCGCTCTTGTCTACGCAGCGTCGATGCTACCAAAATGTGTTTGTTGATTGACCTCGCATTTATCTGCGTCCACTTGACCAATTTTCTTTTACGCTTTGTCCCAATCGTGAGTTTTCCTTTTTTTCTTTAAATTTTTGTTGCGGAAATTGGATTTCAACTTCTTTTGTGTGTAGTTATTGCGGTTGTTAAAATGTTTGAGGGCACAATTAGACTGCGCAATGTTATTATTATTACAGATTTCTTTTTTATGTGCTTAACAACTAGCGAAGTGGGTGCGCCATCAATTATTAATATTATTAGTTTCTTAACTCCTGTTACGAATTGGCTGTTAAATGGCCAATTGACCTCGTATGTAATATCTAAGTGTTATCAAATTATTGCCTTAGCCCTGAATATTGCTTGTTGCTTTACAAATTTTAATATATTTTTTTTAATTGATTTTAATTTATATTAACTGATCAAATTTACTTTGGGCCAAACAAATTTAATTTAATTTGCGCATCTATTTTAAAAGACAGTTGATAAGCATTGCATACTCCTAGGCTGGGATGTAAACACAGAATAAATGCGTCACATTAAACTGCCTGCAATTAAAATTCAGTTCAGACATGCCACAGACAGAAATAAAAACAAAATAGCTGCAGTTTAAGCTGTAATTGTTTAGAATTTAAATTTAATATGCAAAAATACAGATATACCATATTTTTATAAGTAATCAAGTGATTTATTAACATATTTAGCAATATGCCCAGTGAATTTTAACGAACGCAGTTTGCCCGCATTGCCAACCACTGTGTGTTGGGGTTTGTGTACTAGCTAATTTGCACTGGCAAGCAGCACACGCTGTGCATTGCTTTGCTTGGCAAGCAGTGCCGTTCTAAAAAAGCAGTTGTATTTCTTAGCATATATGTTGCATACCTTTGGGCTGACATTAAATTGGCAATTGAAATTCTTAGACAGAATTGAGCAGTTACTAAGAATTCAACCATTTGTGGCATCATTTGTAAAGCCATGTTTAATATATGAGATCTAACAGTAAATTGACTATTTAAATACATAAAGTTCAAGTGTCGATTTTGCATATTCATTATACTGCCAAAGATCTTATACAACGTATATTCCAAAATAAAAGCGCTGCCATCAATTAAATTAACTATTTAATTATGAAACAATCTGAATAAACCACGTTTCTATTTATTATTAATTTTCTAAAATTCTCATCTGCTTCAAACTTAAAATACAATTTTTCTATTTATTAATTGTTCATTTATTTTCTTAAAATCTTATTAATGTGTTTATTATATTTTTAATACAAAAATGTAATACTTTAATCATACTCAACAGATTTTGCTCTAATTTAAAATATGATAAATCTTTCCACTACAAAACAAATGGCATATTTAGCAAGATTCAAATGCACACAAGAGATTTACCTGCACAATTTAAGATTGAAATAGTCGCATCTATTAATTTATGCATATGTGCACGAGCATGTCTCACACATGCAATAATGTTGCACACACACACACTGACACACACACACACTCTGACACACACATATGCTGTCCAACTGCAAACCGACTAACGAGGATTATAATGACGCTGTCTAGCCAATTGCAATGGCTTTTGCTTTGATGTAAAGTGCCGACAGCAGAACAAGCCTAAGCGGACTAATACACACACACATGCACACACTCACATACACACACACACACACATACACACACAAACATAGGGAAATCAGTCTAGACGAGACAACAGGCAGACAGCTTAACGCAAAGCAATTTCTTTTTGTCATCGAATATCCTTGAGGCACCGCAAATTGCCGCCACTTAAGCTGCCCTCAACCACGCCCACAACCACCCCCATTGCACCCCACCACCCTACAGTGCAGTGCACTAATTAGCGTGAGAAACGAATTCAAAATTGATAGGCGCTGCATTTGAATGGCACTCTGGGAAATCTCTCAAAGGCAGGCTTGACTGTAGCACAGGTCACTTTGATGTTTACCAATAATCGGTTTTGTTTGGTCATCCATTTCATTTGATATACGATATGCACAGGAGTCCCCTCCCCCCCACTCCCTGTGCACCTCCAACGAACCAAAGACAAACTGTGCACTCAGATTGCATTTCACTTTGTCGTTGGCCCTTTTAAGGGAAAAAGGGATAAATATCACGCATACGCAACGCCTGACCCATTGAGAAAGATATTTTAGTTGGCATTTGGATATTTGCTTGCCATAAACTTATTAATAATCATTGATCAGCAACTGATTCATTTCCTGCGACCGCTCAAATGTCAGAGATTGCACTTTGATGTAGCGTTGCATTCGAATTTTGATTTATTTCGACGGCCGGAAATCAAAACAAACACAAAAATCTGCATTTTCAATTATATGAAATGGAAAATTGTGAATAGGGGGAGGGGAGGGGGGGATGTGCGATACTCATTCATAAATTAGAAATATTTCATTTGAGCAGAAATAACAAGAACATCAAAGATTGCATACACTTGCAGGGCCACAGTGCAGCTGTAATATTTAAATGTTTATTTTTATTTCTACATAGAAAAATAACCAAGAAAAAACTAAGTTTAACTTACTCTTACAAACTATCTCTAGCTGTTGATTAAATTAAAAAAAAAAATTAATGGGTAAATATATGTATAATTTATATATTTGTTGCAGAAACTATAATGCCTGCTCTGCGAGGGTATATCAAAGAAAACGGCATTGAATATACAAAGTTTGGCAATTTCATGGCAATTTCCATGCAATTGATATGCAATTGTAGGTGTAAACAAAAGTGGGCGGCATATCCAAATTGTGCATACACAATTTATTTCAATTAAAAATGCAAACGAATGTGTTACATTTCGGCTGGCCCAGCTGATTGCGTATACGTCATGTGGTACGAGCTTGTATTTTTATTATTTCGTTGATTTTTTTTACTTTTTTTCTTATCCAAATCTCGACGAAGTTTATGTCAGAGCACACGCAATGCTGTTGATTCTAAATGTGGCAGACACATGCATTGTATTGATGTGCAACTCAGACCAATGATAAAGGGCGGCAGACGGGGGGGCAAAAAGAGAGAGACAGAGAGGCGGCGAGAGAAATAAGCGTTCGAGCATTGCAGCTGAATCTTAATGCACACGCGACACGCCATTGTCCAATAAAACGCTCAGCAACACTCCAGCGGAGCAAGGGCCTACAGCGAGCAGTCGTCGTCTCTGTGGCATTGCACATCAAAATTTCTTAATTTTTGCAACAGCAGCTAACAGGTAACTACTAACAGGCGGCAGGCGGCAAGCGGCAGGCGGCAAGCGGCAAGCAGCAAGCGTGCAGCGTACGACGTGCAGTTTGTTTTTACAAATATCTGGCAATTAGATCAAAATTATGATACTGTTTGCGCCATAAAGAAATAGCTTTTCTCGCTTGCCAGTTAGCAGTTGTCCAGCAGCTGCTGCTGCTGCTGCTGCTGCTGGCAAACAATAGACAGTTAAGGCCAAGCAGATATCTTTATGTTTATGTTTATGCTGATGTTTACTATATGGCCGCAGCATGGCACTTGCTGCATTAAATGAGCCACGCAGAATTGCAACTCACACTCATACACACACACACAAGCACAGCCGGAAACTCACATAGCGATGCAAAAATATTAAACACAAGCAGTTGTTTAAGGCATCTTGAACAGCATATACCCTGTACTAAGATTTGTGTAACAGTATAGTTTTTATCAAAATCTAAAATACTAGAATGAATTTATACAAAAAAAATATTGAGTAAACTTATAAGTTTGATAAATGTATTTTAGCACACGAGCTGTCAATACATATAGAAATATATATTCTGTATATAGTAAGTATTTCTCCATTATGCAAAAACACTTATTGCGATCGCAGCTGTTGAAGATTTGAACCAGTAAATTGAGTCAAAACTACCTGCATAATTTTAATATGCGCTTTTCAGACAGTTTTTTTATAGGCCACGGGTCATAAAAAAATGCAACAAAAATTATTTAAGAAACTTAAAAAGTATGGGCAACATCAGCTGTTTTGCCGTGGCATAACAACAACAAAAACTGCAACTGCAGCAGTCGCAGCAGCAGGTTCCACCAATTACTCTCTCTCTCTCTTTCTCTCTCGCTCTCTCTCTCTCTCTCTCTCTCTCTCAGTGTGTGTGTGTGCAACTCGTTCAGTGGCTCGTGCTCTTGGCCACTGCAACGCTAAGCAGTTAGCATATTTAAATTGAATTGCAATTTTTGAACGGCACACTTCAATTGAAGGCAATGCAATTGGCCAAAAGCTTTGTAGTCCTTGAGCACGAAGCAACAAGTAAACAACAACAACAACAACAACAACAAAACCCACCGATTCTCAAATCTAAAAAACAAAAAGAAAAAACGTTGCAAGTTTCTCTCTATCTCACTCTCTATCTCCCTCTCTTTCTCCCCTCTCTCTCTCTCTCTCTCTCTCTATCTATCTCTCTCTTCCGCTGTCTGTCTCTCTCACCGCTGTCTGTGTTTGCTACCTAAACGAGAACTTTAGTTTTCAAAATTCAGTCGGCATTCGACCATCAGTTGAGGCGCACGTTTTTCACTTCGTCCGAAGTCAAACGGAAACACAAAGTTTCCAATGATTTGTTTCGCGAAAATTGGTCAATCTCAATAAATAAGAAACTTAAATTTTGTGTTCCAAAAATAATTGCAAAATTAATTTGATTTATATTAATTTATTCATAATTTTTGATAAACTTGTTCATCGTATTTGCCAAATTATGTGCAGTGTAAGCATAAAACGCGCTAAAAAGACACATCAAAATACGTCAATTATTGTTTAGCGTAGCAGTATTTAATTTGTTTATTTTTACTTAAGTACTTATGTATTTTAAAATTGTAATTAATCGTAATAAATGTCGAAGATTTAAAAAATCATACAGCATAATATGTGACGAAGTTTGTATAACCGAAAAACATGTGGAGAAAATCTCATAAAACAACGTAATTTAATTATTTAATAATTGAAATAAAAGGAAAACGGTATTAATAATTTGCGTATGTCATGTAAATTTTTAGGCTAATCTGAGCCTTAAATATATACAAAAAAATCAAATAAAGTTGTTTTGAAAATTTTAGCTAAGACAGGTAAGGAAAAAATAAATGTTTGTATTTACTGTCTCAATTTAAATATCAATCTGTCTAAGCATGTACGAAAATATTTATATTTTCAAGCTTCAAATAAAAACAATCTTTATCTTTGCTTTGCTATTTAATAAACCAATTGCGCGCTTAATTTCCAAGACATATGCAAAAACTAAATATAGCAGAATTAACACCTTTATGGCTTACCAAAAAGGTGTGAAGATTTCCTGTTTTGTTTTTATTTAGAAAATTGTCTGCCAACAGTTTCGTGATTTGCAGCTGCAACAGCCGTTTACAAATTTACACTTAATTTTCATTTACCCCATTGCAAATGCACTGCAATGCTGAAAAGATCACAAAAATAATACAAATAAAAAAAAAGAACAAATTTTTCCACGTATATTTGCGAGACTCAGACAATAACAAAATTCTTGCATAGTTGTCAACAGAATAATCGAAAGACTCAATAACAGATCCAATTTCATGTGCGACAATATTTATTTTCATTTTGCTGCGACGAAGTCAACTTAATGGTTTATTTCCCTTATATATTGTGCGCTCTCCTCTCCGGCTGCAGACAGACAAAACTTTCAAATAGAAGAACAAACCCAACTGCGAAAACAGCAAATGAGACAGAGATGGAGACACACAGAGTGAGCTAGAGAGAGAGAGGGAGGTGGAGTAAAAAGTAAACAACAATTTCACGCCACTAAAATGGCAAATAAACAACAACAAAAAACAATCTGAAAAGTAAGACAAAAAAAAGGCGCGCGCGCTTTTTCTAAACTTTGACAGCGGCAATTGCAATCCTGCCAATTTCCTGTTTACTTAAAGCGTTGACTGAGACTGTGACTGAGCTGCTGCTGCTGCTGCTGCTGGTGTTAATGAGGCGTTGTTTTCAACGGTGCTGTCGTCTGTGTGTGATTAGATCACAGCGTTCCAGATACAGCAGCTACAGCAGCTATAGCAGCTGCAGCAGCACCAATAACAACAAATATGTGCCCAGCACTTTGGAGTGTCGACTGTTTTTCGGCCAACGCTGCGTATGTGCAATGCAAACGAACGCGTGACGTTCGAGCGCTAAGAAAACAAACAAGCAAACACCCCAATGGATCACATCACATGATGCGGCTATGTATCGCTATCTCTCTCTATCACTGACTGGCCTGTGGGAGGCTCGACTCACAAACACAAACAAAAGCACACACACACACAATACACACGGATACGAGCGTACCCGGCAGTCGGCACTGGCCAAACGAAGCGGCAGCAGCAGCAGCGTCAGTTTGGCTACTCGATTGACCATCGTCGTCGTCGACTTCGTCGTGTGTCGCGGCGCTCGTCGATTTGATTTGATTTGTTTGTTGGTTTATGTATATTTATTGAAAATTTACTGCTTGCATAACAAACAACGACGATGCTGCTGCTGCTGCTGCTGCTGCAGTTGTTGTTGTTGTTGTTGTTATTGTTGGCATATGCAAATTGCGTATGCGTAAGTGGGCGGCATTGGTTGACACACGTTTGGCAGTTCCCTAAGACGGGTAGGCGACCCGGACTGTCCAAATGTCATTAATCTCGCGCCAAAAAACTTCTGGGACTTTTGCGCTTTTGACGCGTCGTTTACTTTAGCCTGATGAGTTTGCTGATAGGAATTTCCTGTTGTCCCAGACAAACAAATATTTCCCAAGAAGCGTCCGTCCGCCCGACTGCGATTTATAAAACCAAAAATGTCGATTGACCCTTTTTCGGATTTTGGTTTTTCGATTTAAACCTATCAGCGCAACACATTGTGATCCGCAACACAGTTACACAGCGGGTGAGATACATAGATGCAGATACAGATACAGATATAGATAGTGAGGCAAGAGACCCAGAAACAGACCCAGATACAAGCAAAAAGCCAGACTCAGACCCAGACTGGGAGCCGCAAAAAAGTGCGACGTGCGCTAAAAATAACTCAGGTCGGTAATCGGAGACTTGGCGACTGTTGCCCCGTTGTCGGCCCCGACCGCTTTCGCGTCCTCAGCTATTGCGCAATCGCGGCGGCAACTTTGTTGCCACACCAGAAGCAGGAAACAACTCAAATGCTTGCAGACTCGGGGTTACGACCCGTCAACGTCTTTGTAAAGCATGGGAATGCCAAATAAAATTTGACATTCTGTGGACTATCAATATAAAAATATTTAACATTTTTTAATAACAATTCTTGTCGAAAACACTTGACAATTATTCATTTTAATACTTGACGTAAATATAAGAGTTTATTTGAATTTGTTAAAAAGCAATTTTTTTTATGGTTAAAATTTGAAATTTAGAATTTGTTAAGTATAAGTCTAAGCATAGAAAATAGTAGAGTATATACAAAATGTTTTTAATATATAAAAATAATAATTTAGTTCAATGCAAATCATGCATATTTATTAGCCGCAAATATAAAATTATAATTCGTGTGTTTTTAATTAGTGAGTTGGTTGTTTATATTTTTGTATAC
The DNA here is from genome assembly GCA_035042365.1 of Drosophila dives. Taxonomy (NCBI): domain Eukaryota; kingdom Metazoa; phylum Arthropoda; class Insecta; order Diptera; family Drosophilidae; genus Drosophila; species Drosophila dives. Next base: position 2,062,462 of record JAWNLJ010000437.1, read on the forward strand.
CTTTATTTGTTATATTTAACAATATTTATTTTTGCAAAGCTTTACTAATTGAATAGTTCACTTTGGGCAAGCATTTATGATTTGCTAACGAGCATGTTTTGGCCATTAGAATGTTATGAGCCATAATATCATATCGATTATTCTACTATGCAACTTAATATGATACAATTTGTATCTTTGCAAGTAATAAAATTAAGCAGCAAATTTTCAACTGCAGAGCTACTTCTGCTCTTCAGTTTTTAGGCGCATGATTTTGAAATTTTTGTTTTGAGTGCGCTTCTTTTAGCATTTTCTTGTTTAATGCACTTGTTGCTGAAGTGCAGCAGCCACAGCAACAGCAAACAACAACAACAGCAACAACAGAAACCAGAGGATGCAATTCAATACAAAAAAAAAAAAAAGTAGTAGAAAAAAAAATGTTTTGCGAAAATCCAGAATAAATGCCCAAAAAACATGAAAACAGGTCTTTAAAGTCGACGTCGCGTCGGCCAACGGTCAAACTGCATCAAGCTAAAGGCAGGCTATATAAGAACAGATACATACATAACTATGCTCTCATATACATACGTTTATATAGGTACATGTAAGTAGAAATATATACTAAATGTATATATATATATATGTGTGTGTGTGTGTGTGTTGTTATTGGGGTTTGGCAATGCAGTTGCTAAGCTTTTGCCTGCTGTGGTGAATGCATTTTATGCCGTTGTTGTTGTTGTTGCGGCTGTTGTTGTTGTTGTTATTGTTGTTGTTGTTGTTATTGCTACTGCTCCTTGCATTTTTCGTTGCTGTTGCTGCTGCTTCTGTCATTTGCTGTGCTCCTTTAAAACCCAATTTTTGCTGCTACTGCTGCTTTTGTTGTTGTTTCGTAAACACTGCGGAATTTCAAGCATTTGAGCGAAAAAATAAAATGTACAAAAAAAAAACACCATCAAGTACAGTAAACACTCGAAATTTGTGCAAGTTATGACATGCATAAACTAAATCAATAATAACAGACGAAACAATCATAGAAAGCAGTCTCCACTAGAACAAAAAAGTAAATATATATTTCGAAAAAACCCACTGACTGCGCCGGGTCTAAAAATAGCCAAGCGTCTTGCACGAGACACGACAGGAATGCAGCTCCAATGCAAGTGCGTGTGCTGCACTTGGACGTGGTCCGAGCATAAGAGTGTGTGTGTGTGTGTGTGTGTGTGTGTGTGCGGTGAGTGTGTGTGGATGCAGACAGCGTCTGGCAGGCCGGGGCTAACCTGGAAAGCCACCAGGCGGCAACCGAGCAAGCGACCGTCATATAAAATGTCGCAACGCATGTTAACGCAATAATTTTTTTTTTATTTATTTATTTTTTTTTTTTCCTTTCCATGAACATGAACCATGACGCAGTAGGTCATTAATTGTTTACGAGGAAATGTGCAATGTGTCTGGCGCGGCACAGGTAAACGCAATGGCTAAAGAAAAATAACTTGAGTTTTGCAGCCTGATGGGGCTAATTTTGGATGTGTGGCAGCAAGAAGGGTAGCCAGCCTGGGGGCAGATTCCACTCATTTGGTTGAATAGACATTGACAATTGCTGTTTTGAGGGAGCTCTCAAGGACGTCGCCAAGTTGGCCAAATTAGGATGCTTGAGTTAACTTACAGCAGCATGCACAAGTCACACTCCAGTCACGTTTCGTTTCGTTTTGTTTCGTTTTGCCTACTCGATGCAATTGTTGCATGTCTGTCTTGGCCAGTGTCGCCAGTGCCGCCGTCTGTCCCCCCCTCCATGTCTGAGCCGTCTGCATATGTTGGCTTGAGCACGTCCTTAATGTCATGACGATGACGGCAGCAGCCAAAAAAATAAAACAAATGCCAAACTAGCGCGTCAAACAAACTGCAAGTCACACAGACACAAACACACAGACAGACAAACAGACAAGGAGACAGAAAATGCTGGAGCTGGAGCTGGAGCTGGAGTCAAAGGCTGGAACTGGAGACGAAGACTTTGGCTGAAGACAAACGCGACTGCATTATGCGCCAAACCTACCAAAGCTCGCGCACCTGCCTCTGTCTCTGCCTCTGTCTCTGCCTTTGGCTCTGTCTCTGCCTCAGTTACTGCATCTGCATCTGCCTCGGTCGCTGTCACAGCCGCTGTCTGCGTCTGCTGCGCCAAGGCAACATTGCAGACAACGACAGCAGCGATGACAGCAACAGCAACAGCCACAGCAACGGCAACAGGTTCTTTATTTTTAGTAGTCGCATTTTGAAAACCGCCTGCTCAATGTCAACTCAACGTTTGAGACTTAATTGTTGCCTCTTTACTCTCATCGTTATACTCTTTAAAAAGGAGTATTGCAATTTTAGACATATGACTTTTGTAAATATAAATAAAAATAATGTAAGTAATGTAAAATAATAATAAAAATGTATAGCTTGGACAATGTTTGTATGAAAGGTCTTGAAAAGTCTATATAATATCGATTGAGTTGACAACTTAAATTTACCTCTAAAAACTAGTGTTTTTTAGCCAATGCCATACATCATTTTTTTTTTTGTTTGTGTCGACTAATTCAAAAGGGTATTTACTATTCTGCAGCAACAAGAAAACACTTCTTTCCCGATTATTTGTTTTTATACAAAACATTCTTTGTGCTTGACTGGGTGTTGTAGTTGTTGTTTTTGTTGTTTTTGTTGCTGCTGCTGCTGTTGTGGTTGCATTATGCGACTTGAAGCATGTGCTTCATTCAAGCGACTGCTGCAGTACGTATGCTGTAAGTCTTAAGACATATGCGAATCCATGTTGTGCTGCCTAACATTGCTTCTAAAATACTTTGCTAAGTTATTTCTGCATTATTTAATTGAAACTTCTTACGTATGTTGATTTATAAATGGTTTTGTTTCTTGCTTGCAGCATTCATCAATCGTTGTGCTCGCCGATCGCCCTGTCATGCAGCTGCCTCAAGCAAACAGTCAGAACAATTTGACATTTCTAAAATCAAACTACAAATACAAACGCAGAAACATGCCGGCAATGCGCGCACTTCCGCTCGAAGCGCGTAAGCCAAGCCAATTAGCGACAACTTTGTCAATGACGAAGACGTCAGCAGCAGCAGTAGCAACGCCAGCAACAGCAGCATCAGCAGTAGCAACGCCAGCAACAGCGGCGGCAACAACTCGCCGCAAATGTAGCACAATTCTAAGTTTATTTATAGTAATCATATGGAAAGCTTTGCAAGCAATGGCCAATTGCCTGCGTTTTGCTGGCCGCATAATTGCCAATGCCAACGTTGATGATGATAATGATGATGATGATGGGAATGCGTATGTGAATGCTGCCCATGACCATGACGTCAATGTGGCCGCAGTGAGACAATCCCAGATACAACCACACTCGGATTCACATTCACACTCGCAATCGCATTCATATTCACGCACTACGCACGCCGGCAACGAGAACGACAACGTTGACGCTAATGACGAGGTGTCATCGGCACGTGAACAACAACAACAACAACAACGGCAACAACTGCAACAGCAACAGCAAAGACAACACCAGCACCAGCAGCAGCAGCAGCAGCAACATTTATCTAGTTCTAGTCCACAAAAGAGCAGCTGCTGCACGACAACTGCAACAACTGCAGTAGCAGCAGCAGCAGCAGCAGCAACAGTAGCATCAACAGCAACAACAACAACAACAAGAACAAGCGGCATGTTGCCGGTAGCAGGCAAGTCTGGACTTCCATTGATGACTCTGTTAATTGCATTGCTGCTGAGCATGCGCCTTGCATCTGGTAAGTAGCTGGCCACATACATTTCACACACTTGACTCATCCGGTCTGACCCAAAATCAAAATTATTGCCATTAGTGCCACATAAACAAAAACACACACACACACATACAAACTCACATAAACTTTTTTGAAAGTGGCGCCAGTTTGTCAATCGAGCGTTTTAAGTATCTTTTTAGCATACATTTTGGTATCTCTTTTTTTGTTTCTGTTTATCAGCGTTCATTCACATCGAAGTGATTGAACGATAAATGAGAAACATTGTACCAAATATGACGCAATTTCTTAGAAGATTCTTCTTTTTTTATTCCACATGCCAAATCAATCGAAAGCAAAAATAAAAAAATTACAGAAACGTAAAGATGTGCGAAATAAAAACAGTTTCAAGAGGTCAATTTTGAAACTTTCGAGTCTTATTATTATTATTGCGTGCTTCTTATTAAGCAACAATATATATATATATTTATATACATATTTTAAATAATATAAATGTATATATGTATATATATATATATAGTTTTTTTTATTTATGTTTTGATATTTTTGTTTTCGGTTTTGATCAGCGATTTATGTCATATGCTATGTTTGTCTTTTGTTAGTGTCTAGGGAAATGTGCGAAATAGTTGTTTTGCAAAAATTAATCGCTACTTTCCAAAAATGTTGTTAAACATTAAGTGCAAATTAATGTTTTTATATTCTAAGAATGAGAGCGTTTGATTCAAAAGTTGATAATACTTTAAATGCCTTCCCATTTTATTGGGAATTTATACATATATTTATATATATATATATATACATGTATATATATATATTACACAGCTTAAGTAGAGCTTATCATTTTTAATTTGTTTTAACAAAATTGCAATTAAAATACAGTCTACATCGACACACGTATTTGAAAGGTTTTTAAAAATCGTATTTTATTTTAGTGTTGGGTAGTTCGGGCTATCAAATGAGCCCAGTATTTATGATATATATATATTATATTCTATATTATATTATATATATTTATAAAAAATATATTTATATTTATTTATAAAAAATATATATACCTTTTTTTCAAATGCATTTCATTAATAAATTAATAAATAGTTAACTAATGGCAATATTTTAAATATTATACATGTATATATGATATATATATATATATATAAATGCACTCCATACTTACATATGAATACTTCTCCTAGTAGATTCGAATGTGTGTTAGGGCAATTTATAGACTAGTTACACGGCCAAAATTGGCAATCTATTGATTTTCTTGATTTTATTGTGGCAGCTGGCACCTGCTGGCAGACGCATCTGGGCAGCGGGAAATGCAATCAAATATTTTCCACGAACATCACAAAATCGGATTGCTGCGGCGCCAGTCAGACCTTCTCCTACACGGATCGCGAACTGAGCAGCGTCGAGTACTTCTTTGCGACGGCCATTGGAGGCGGCGTCGAGTGTGCACCGTGCATAGGTGAGTCTGCGGCCAGACTTTAGGTTTAGATATGCTACTTATATGTCTCGAGACAGCGGCAGGTATACCATAAAATTTATTCGATTTCTGGGCAAACATTTCTTGCAGAGAGCTGCAAGGGTTTCAAATGTGGGCCAAACAAGAAATGCGTAAAGCGCAAGGGCAGACCAAAGTGTGTGTGTGCGCCCGAGTGTGGAGCTACACTACGCCGGAAGCAGCAACAGCAAAAGCATCAACAGCAACTGCAACAGCAACATCACAGAGCAACAGAGCAGCAGCAACAACAGTCACAACATCAGTGGGCGTCGTCATTGTTGTCGTCGTCGTCGTCGTCGTCAATGCCGACGCGCGGTTCACGTAGTCTAAGTAGCGAAATTACAAACAGCAATTTAGGTTTAGATGGCGCCAAACGCCAGCATAAACAAAGCGACAACAACAACAACAACAGCAACAGCCACAGCCAGAGTCAGAGCAACGGCGCTGATAACCCAAGGAAACAAGAACAACAACAACAACAACAACAGCAACTACAACGTATGCCAAAGCGAGCAAGTCAGCGAAGGGGCGCACAGGGCGAAACGAAACACAGAAGACTTTTGATTATAGACAGCAGCAATTTGCAAGAACAGCCCACAACCAGACGACTGCACATGGGGCACACCAGCAACAGCAACGGCAACAGCGGCAACACGGGCAGCAGCGGCGGCAAAGTGAAAATGCAGATGAAGGTAGAAATGGAGAGAATGACGCCACCATCGGCCGTGGCAATGCGGACCAGCGAACGGCGCAGACATAGACAAAATAACAGCAGCAGCAACAGCAACAGCAACAGCAACCGCGACAGCAACAACAATGGCAAACACTTAACAAGATCAATGACGACGGCAACAGGAGCCAATGACTCGTCCGCTACGCCTGCGCAGACGGCTCAGTCTAGACACAAGTTGGCAAATGCTAATGAACCCGCCAACGACATTAATAGACAGTCGGAACAGCAGCAGCAGCAGCAGCAGCAGCAAGACAATGCGCCAGCTCGAGTCAGACACCAACATCAACAACAGCAACATGGTCCAAATCACGAACAACAATACGACAACGGAAAGAAGGAGCAGCGCAGGCGTAAGCACAAGCATAGCCACAAGGATCAGCAAAGAATGGCAGCGAATACCACAATGTCTGGGCTTGGGTCTGGGTCTGGGTCTCAGTCTGGCGGACGTCGTCGTCTTTATCTGCCTGAACACGGAAGTGAAACGGCTGCGTCATCCAGCAGCCGCAGCAGCCACTTGGATAATGCCGATGATTTAGCATTTATGGCTGGAATTTATGAGCCGACGCCAGTGGTAAGTCACACATTTCCGTTGCATACTCTTTGGGGCCAGCGCACATTTTGCAAATGCTTCTTCTACTCATTGCAGCAGCAGCAACAGCACAAGCAGCACCAACAGCAACACACAAATCCGGTTTGTGGCAGCGATGGTCGCACCTACAATACAGAATGCCAGCTGCGCAAACGCGCCTGCCGCACCAACAACGCCCAACTGGAGGTTGCCTATCGCGGCCACTGCAAGAGTGAGTATCAGTCACATTGAGTATGACTTTAAGAACTATAAATATTTAGAAATATTCCACGTGCCAAGTTTATTTTAATTCGATTTCGATTTATTACGACTTATTCGATATATAAATGAGAATCTATTGGCAGTTGTAATAATATAGATAAATTTCAAGATGTGGCTTTCTGTTGGCCAGTTTCTCGTCGAGCTTCCTCAATATCGTTTTGAAAAAAAAAAATATCACAACGATTATAATATTTTGTACACGAATTAAAAACATATTTAAAAACAAATTCGAAGCGCTAAATTAAATATATAAATTTATATTCTTTTTCTCAAGCAGAGATTTCTTTAATCTTGACATTAATCCTTGAAGTGCTCTAGATTTGTAATATCTTTTATCTCCTTAATAAAGTGTTGTTGTGAACAAAAAGCCATATAAAATACTATACCAATTACCAATAACTCAGTATTGGAACTGATCCCAAATTAGCGCTACTTTGCTAGTGACCACTGTAAGAGTGTGTGTTGTATCATTTGGAGTGTACTCGCGTGCCAAAATGCAGCACCGTCTCAATTAGATTAGATGACAAATTATTGCACATTTCAATTACGGCCAACAACTTGTCGCCAGTGGTAAAATCAAGTGAGCCAAGAGCAGCACTGGCCACTGGCCACTGGACAGACACTGGACCACTGAGAACATGCCAATCGATCGTTGCCTCGGACCTGCCCCCCTTTTTTGCGAAATATTGTGTAATAATTTAATGATACAGGAAGCACTCGCAAACATGCTCAAATGATCAATAAAAACGTACAAGATGAGGAGCACACTGTATTGCGAGGCCAAGCAGAACTTGTTGGATTAGCCGCAAGCAGCAAGTTGCAAGCGGCCTGTCGCTGCTTCTTGTTGTTGTTGTTGTTGTTATTGTTGCTGTTGCAGTGTGTGTTGCTGGCTGCCACTGCCGTTTTATGTCTGGCAACAGCTACAACAGCTACAACAACGTTCTAACGTTGGCGCGTGCCGATCTGGCAGCAAATTTTAGCTTCAGCTTTAGTTCTCCAACTCCAACTCCAACTGCAAACTTCAGCTCTGGCTTTTGTGGAATGTGCAATCGGCAATCTGGAGATCTGGCAATGGCCATATGCAATGCAATGCAAATATCTCGGCTACAACTCGCCTCCAATAACACTCAATCGTAATTTTGTTCTGAAAAAAATGAATGCAATTTTTTGTCAGTGTCACAGTTGGCGCCAAGGCGTTTCAACGACCCATGTGCAATGATAAATTTGACAGTTTATAGCTATCCATATACAGTATGCTTACATACAAGCAATGCACACACACACACACACACACACACATACAGTATACAGTATGCGGTTTTAGCGCTAATCATAGAAATTTGCAAACAGTTTATTTATAGGATAATCAGCATATATATAGTCGTGTATATAGGAACATATGTTACAAAGCTGCATAGGCAAGGTAATTTCTAAATATCTTCCTATATAACTATTTCAATCAGGGCATATATACATAAATCCGACATACATGTGACAAGTTTATAACACATATGTACTAGTTGTTGCCAAAAGTTACATAAATCATTTAATACATACATTTATTAGCCGTCTATATTCGATTTCTCAGAGGGTCAATAGGATGAACACATGGGTTAAACTAACTGTAGAAACCTGCAAATTCTAGCAAGAGATTTTTCAAATTTTTGGTGTAATTTTTGTCCTATCTTTAATAAGAATCTTTTAGAACCAGCAACCAATTTCAAATATAATTTTGAAAATATTTTCAAGCAACTTTCTTAAATGTAAAATAAATCTTCGTATTATATTTTTTAAGCAATAGAATACAATATAATATATACAATATAAATAATACAATTTTAATGCTAAATAAGTGTTTCACTTTAGACAAATTTATGACAATGAAAAATGTAGAAATAATTATTAAAAACATTATGAAAATAATCAGCTTTTAGCTTAAAAATGTAGTTGTTTTTTTGTTTATTTGCATTTAATGAGTATTGAATTGATTTCCTCATTTCCACAGCCAGCTGCAATGGGGTCCAGTGTATGAATGGCCTGAGCTGTGTAGAGGATCAGTATATGATGCCGCACTGTATAACGTGCAACATTCAGTGTCCCTGGGATGACATAGCATACGATCTGAATGGCGATGGGAGGCTCGACGACGAGTCGGTAATTGTTGATGAACATGCGGTTTGTGGTGTCGATGGCAAGACTTACAGGAGTACTTGTGATATAAATCGTATGATATGCAAAATTGGTCGATCAATTGCAGTGGCATATCCGGGACCGTGTCGAGGTAAGTACATACATATATGTTGCAAGTTGCTGTGTATATAATTTTGTACATGAATGATGAATGATAAGCTTAAAATCTCTATCAAATTAAGGCACTTTTCCCGCTGGAATTGCAAGTTATTACCAGCAACTGCAGTTTTAGTTGCTGCTGTTGTTGTTGTTGTTGTTATTCGCTGTCTTGGATGCTGTAGCTGTGCAAACTTAACAACAATCAACGCAGAACCGCAATTTTGCATTTGATTGACTTGACTTGACTTGACTTGGCTGAGGTTTCGAGTCGAGTCACAACCACAAGTAATTGTTGTTGTTGTAATTGTTATTGGTGTTGTTGTTGTTGTTGCTGTCGCGTTGTCGTTGTTGTCGCGCTGTCGTCTGCAACTGCTGAGCCATATCAAGTTACACTCGACGTTTGTTGGCTGAAATTGCTACAGTTGCTTATAGTGCTCCATGATTGCCAGCAATTTGATTAGCCAGTTGCTGTTGCTGTTGCTGTTGCCGTTGCTAGCGTTGTGGCTGCCGCAGCTATTGTTGTTGTAGCCACTGTCAGCATTGCTCTACTTTAGCTGCGCATCCACAACGACATTGTTGGAGTCTCGGTTTAATTCATGCTTATTAAGTTTGTGGTTTAAAATGCGATTGATCGGCTCCGATTTCCAATTAATTACATGCAAACAGCTGCAGCTGCCCACCTACAATGTTGCTGTTGAGATGCAGCAGCAACAGTAACAGCAGCAGCGGCAATCGTCTCCGCCTTGGTGTCAGTCGCCGCACCAATTAAAGGCGTGGCGGGTGTTGCATTCTCGCGCGCCATATCTGTAGTTGGGCGACAGTCAGACAGAGGAACAGAGGGGCAGAGGGACAGACCAACTGACAGACGACTGCCCAAACTGGTTTAGTGTGTCAGAGGCGGCTGTCGGTTGCAATTGCGTGTTAATTGCAGTGTTTTGTTGCAAATAACAGCCTGTAATTAATGTTGAAACAAAACAACTAAAACAAAAAACCAACCAACTAAAAGCCAAGACTCATCAACAGCTGCTGACTAAAAAAAAATAATAATAATTCCGTTTTTTTGCCAGCCACTGACAGCTATAAATATTCAAAACACTTCACTTGTGTCCATTGTCTTCGATTTGCATTATTCGATTTGCTAGACGCGTGTGGGCATAGTCTGTGTATTTAATTGACAGGTAACCAATGCCTAATGAGTTTTATATTTTGCTGAGCAATATGGCATCAAAGCATTTCTTGATTTATTTCTTGATGTCTAAAATATATATATTTACTTCTGTTCAAACTCACAACTTGGCTAGGCTCCAAACATATTATCAAAAACTCAGATCTTGCGTTTTTTAAAATACTTTTAAAAATAGAACAGTATTATTCATAAAAACTTTTTCATTCATTCATTCACATTACACAGCTGATGTATATTCATGAATGCATTCATTCATTCATACAGCTGCCGACTCTTCAAGGCTGTTGCCCCAACTTCGTCATTAGTTTTGCTGCCTGCACTGCAAAAGTCATAAATTTTGCACATTTTTTTGCTGTCCTCCCTCCCAGCACGTCCCGCTCTTTGGGCCTGGTCAATACCAAGTTGTTGCACGGTAGCCGTATACTAAAATAAATTAACATCATTAACAATTATTCACTTTTGCTTTTAGCACAAATGTGTGTGCGTCTTCTGCACATGTATGTGTGTGCGTGTGTGCGTACAGTTTGTTTGTTTTTGGATCTTACTGAGATGATCTTGGCATGCAAAGACTGCTGCCTGTGTTCCTCCTGCTCCTATTCCTGTTGCTGTTGCTGTTCCTGTTTGTGGTACCTTCGCCTTCTTCTTTCAGTTAGCTTCTGTTACTGCTCTCTCCTCGCTCTCTCTCTCTCCCTTTCACTGTGACTCTGTTGATCGTCAGCCGATAAAATAATGCCTCCACACAGCCACACACACAAATAACTGCAGTATTCCTCTTAGTCTGTTTGTTTTCAAGCATTTTATCTTTATGGTTAGTAAGTTTATGGTTTTCGTGAGTTTGTGTGCTTTCACATAAATATTTGCTGAGTCGCGATCAAGCCAATAAGACCCAAAAAAAAAAGACTAGGGACGGTAAGTTAGCCCCAAGAAATATGACTACACGTACAAGCCATTAAAAACGCCATTTTCGCGACGACGATGACGATGGGGATGGTGATTGTTGGTGATGGGAGAGACGGCGACGCAGGTTTAGTGATTGCAACTGTCCGGTCCGGTTGAGTCTGTTTCAGTACTTCAGTCCCCCAATCCACCACTTTTGTCTGGCTCAGCGTCTGCTGCGTCTGGGCTGGCTGAAGTTTACGATCGTATTAAAATCACCTTAAGCAACACGCAATGCCAAAATGGCCAGACAACCCAGTCCAGCTAAGGAAACACACACACACACACATACTCGCATATGTATGACCTGCTACCACAAAGAATCTCTTTTCTCTCTCTATCTCTCTCTCTTTCGCTCTCTCTCTCTTTCTCTGTGTCTCTGGCCATGCCATACAATGTTGCAATAAGTTCCGCCAGCCAGCCGGCAGCAGCGACTTAGACGCAATGAACTGGCGGCTGGCGGCTGGCTGCCCCTGGCGTTGATTAAACCACGTCGACATAACAAATTACAGTTGGCATGCATTGTGACGGTATTATCAGGCGATGCAGCCATGCAGCCATGCAGCCACGCCGCCGCGCCTCGACATATTCATCGCAAGCAACAACTACAAGTGCGTCGGGTCGAGTCGGTGATGGGCTGGATGGAACGCAACGGTACGGGGCGGGGCGGAGCGGTCTGATACTGCCTTGCAAAGGACTTTCAAGCCTACAGCGAATATTGACAGTGGAAATTAATAAACTTGATCTGTTACGAATTGCCAGACGGTCAAACTTTCAATCAATGTCGCTGCAGCCGGCAGCAGTTCTGCAAGTACGATGAAAGCTCGCTATGATGAACGATACGTTTTCCCATTTGATTTGCTATTTGCAGAAATATTTTCTCAAATTGAAATCCTCCATTTTTATACAAATAATAAATTCTTTAATTTTATATCTTTATTATTTTATTATTTTATTGACTTATTTCACTTGCCTGCGTTTTGCAAAGCTTTATTGATATTAGGAGATACCTGAACCCAGTTTTTATATTGCCTATCTTAGTTTGATAAGTATGAAAATACTTTAAATAACAAAATGTCTAAATCTAAGCGTCGGTTTATACCGATCAATAATATATCAACTTTACATGGACTTGCTTCCTTTTGCTTCTAAGCACAAGATCATTATAAGTCTTTTCCCATTTTATAATGTCGGCAGGTAATAAGATAATAACAAATTAACATAGACTCACAGTGCTCTAAAGCACAAGTTACGATTTCCAATTGAAGGAGCTTTCAAAATTACGAGTGTTCACTGTATTTGCATCGACATCTGCCACAAAAGTCCCGTCACCGACCCCGCTAAGCAATTACGCACAACATTTGCCGCTGGAAATTCAGCAACATAGTTGCCAAGTACCAAGATCATGAGTAAGATAAATGCATGGATATGTATATATTTAAATATATATATGTAAATATATTTATGTGTGTGTGTGTGTGTGCTTGTGTGCAATTGCGGCTGCGCCGCTTGGCTGCCTGAAGTTAAGTTGAGTTGAGTTGAGTTGGCTTGGCTGCCGTTGACTTGGCTACCGTCTTGCGCGTATAAACAATGGGGCGGACCCCTCATACATTGTGTGTGTGCACATTCCCATGCCTGTGGTGTGAATAATGTATCAGCTTTGGAAATTTCAATGTGTGGCTTGGGGTACAAGCACAAGCAACACCCAATTTAAAAAAGGCAAAACAGCTATAAGTGTTTGAGGAAATGGCCAGAATCAAAGTTATGAAACCGTCAAAAATGTTCAACAAGGAAGTACGTATTAAGTTAAAAGTCATCTTATCTTTCATGTTAAGAAAACATGACGTCTACTACACACATATTTCTGTGTGTGTGTATAGATTTATGTGTATATATATATCATATACATTTATCCTGCACTTTATCTTCTGCGTATGTTCCCTGTCCGGGTATAAAAGATGAAAAATACACACGAAATTTTTGTGGCTATTCCAGCTGCCTGTCGCAGTCAAAAAGAAATCTTGAACAGCACCTGCTAAGATTCACATGATTTTCGTCCAGGATATGCGTGAGGAGCCATTAAACCGCACCTGAAAAGCTACACATAAAAAATAAGAGGAACCAAAAAAAAAATATTTTAAGTGGAAGAGCTGCATCAAATGTATGACTCGTAAAATTTATTTGACTTGTATTTTTTTTTTTTGGATTTTTGCAGAGGACCGCGTCACCTGTGCGGACATCAAGTGTGGCCCAAAGGATATTTGCTTGGTGGACCTGCAGACGCACATGCCGCGTTGCGTCTCCTGTCGCTACAAATGTGCCCGCAAGCAGCAGCGAACGGTGAGTGACAGCATTTTTGCCATAAACTGAAGAAAGCCTTTAACATCTTTTCTTTAGCATTTCGGAGTGGATAAAATCTGTGGCAACAACAATCACACATACAATTCGTGGTGTGAGATGCGCAAGGATTCGTGCGCCACTGGCTATTATATTAGTGTGCGATCCACTGGCGTGTGTTAGGTCAAATTAGCGAAATATATAAAAATCACATTAGCACATATATACTTATATATATATAAATATAAATACATATATAGAGCGTATATAGAGCGCATATCTGTGTAGTTCCAACATCCAAAGATTCTCGTTGTGCGTTTTGTTTCAGTTGTAAACAGTGCAAGGGCCTTAAGCTGCTGCCAACTTTCCACTATTTATATATACCCAAATATATATATATATTTAATTATTTTATAAATTAATTTATATATGCACATGGCAAAGTATTGGCGCATTTTGTTATCAACAACAAGAAGAACAAAAAAAGTAAAAACGTTTTCATATATATAAAAACAAATCTTATGTAATACATCCATGGCAGAAAGAAAACCACATATCTTAAGAGGCTTTTGTATTTAACATATAAACATAAACTAATTCATAATTTATTTATATACAAAATTGGTTGGTACGAGCATTTCGTTCATCTTTGCTTAACCACAATATTTTCTATTTTAGATTTTTAAATATATATTTATATATATGTTTTTTTAATTTTTTTTTTCTAATTGTATGTTTTGAGCGAAGCTAAATTAATTAATTGACTGATAGCTTAACCTTATATAGCAGGATTTTCTAATTAAATAATATGTATACGTTTGTATACCTATATCTATATATATAATATATGTATGTATACTTATGACCGCATAATGTTTGAGTAATTGTTAAATAAATGTGTTTCAAACTTAAACATATCTACACACATCCATACATAAATTTCAATCGCTTTCGTCAGATGATTTAAATATATCTTTGGCACGCTCATAACGCGCCTGCGTTATCTTCAAATTGGCCAATTTACGTTTATCAGCAGGCCGCGAGGCAGTCGACGCCAGCGGCTCAGTGCTGCCAAGGCCGGTGGTGCCTTCATTGGCCACCACGTTAATCTTGTAAGAAGAAATTATTATAAAATCAAATAGAAAACATTTAGTATATATCATAGCTTACGGGTGTTAACAGTCCCTGATTGGCTTTGCCCAAAGTGTCGCCCTTTTGCCAGCCCAGTTTGCTGAGCATTTTAAAGCCTTTGTTTGAGCTGGAAATCTCGCTGCATGGGAAAGATTAGTAGAAATACCTTAGAGCAGTTTTTTTCGTAGTGCTTTTAACTTACGTGTTCACGCAGGCCACCTCTGTTTTCTCTTTATCTGTGCTGCTGCCCACTTTGATCCGCCTCTGTGCACTACGATCGTTGTAGTTGGGATTCGCATTGCCGCTAGCCTCCACAAATTCTAATTGAATATGAGAAAAGATAAGTCAAAATAATTACGCATAGCTTATTTAAATATTTACTCACTTTCATTCTCCAAACCGTATTTCTTTTGGAGTTTCTTTAGCTGCTCCTTGTGTGTGAGCACATTAACATTAGCAGTTGATGCAGCTGCTGCTGGAGTTTGCGTCTCAATTAGCAGACCGGGCTCACAAAGTCCGCACGTGCTGTTGCCCTCGTGCACGTGACATAACAACTTGGTCTGGCCAATGGTAATGACACTGCCGTGCACCAGATCCTGTGTCTTACTAGGATCTTTCGATTCGGACATGCGCACACCGTTAAGCACGGTACCGTTGCGGGAACCCAAATCACGACATTTGTAAACGCCCTGCTTTGTGTCATAGTGGAAATTCAGATGGCTTTTGCTAACATTCACATCGGGTATGATGACATCGTGAGCACCTTCGCGTCCTAGCGAGCCGCCCTTGTAGGTGATCAGGTGCAGGCTGCCCACAGTCAGCTCCTGCACATTGGTCTCCTGCACAATGATGCGCAGCGAAGGTGGATATTTCTTGGCAATGTCTGCAATGATAAAATATAAAATTCATTCATTAGAGAAATTAAAAGTTTTTTCTGTGTGCAGCATAAAAACGCGAATTTCTTAAACACCTTGAAAACGGCTGGAGACCTTGAAATGGGGCACATTACTGTCGCTGTTGCTGCCATCCTCGATGCTGGACTTTGAGCTGGAGCTGCTTGACGACTGCGATAGTTCGCCATCCTCCACATCATAAGATTTGCGGGTTCGCTTGCGGCTATTCTCGTTATCACTGTCATCGCTATCACGATTTCTGTGATGTTTTTTGGACTTATGACGACTCTTGTTTTTCTTCTTTTTCTTGAGCTTCTTTTTGGCCTTGCGTTTGCTCTTCTCAGCGCGCTCTTTAAGCAATTGTTTCTCCGTTTTGATTTGCTTTAAAGTGTCTTTATCCGTTATAACGCCGCCATATTCATCGAATTCCACATCTTCGTCCTGACTATCATCGTCAGCCTGCTGCTTGCTGTCTGATCCGCCCTTGTCCGTCGCACTGTTCGCCTGGAACCAATGAGAAGAAAAGAAATCCGCGTTTTTATCGCACATTCGAATCCTCAGCGCTTACCTAATGCATTGCAACGCATTTGGTCTATGTTTAGTTTGCGAAAACGTTCTAACAGTCTACAAGAATTAACGCCTTGATCAAGAGGCTCGCTTAAAGCACACTTGCAGATACGAGGAAGGAGGAAAAGAGTCATGGTTAATTTATTTGGTGTCTTTTCATCATCGGTGGATACCAAAATCTTACTCACCTGCACCTGTACCTGTGAGTGAAACTCGTACGAATCTTTTGCCTGATCGTAGCTGTAATAACAGCCCGTATTGCCATCGTAATAAAGCCCGTATTCCTGCCAGATTGTAAGAGTGAGAGATTAAGAAAATGTAATAGAAGTATTTGCGTTGATGCAGATCATCGTTAGTGATAACCTACAAAAGTCACTAAGCACTGCACTAAGCATTGCATGACATGGGACGTCATAAAGATTACGTTGTTGTAAATTACTTACCGCATTATAGTAGTAGCCAGTCTTGGGATCGTAGTACATGCCCGATGTCGGCTCATAGACAAAATTGTTCAGGTTCTCTGCGTGTTTGGCCGCCTGACGCATCTCGTCCACAAAACTGAAAGCATCTGTGGCCGAGACTGCAATAAAAATAAATATTTTGTGCATTTAGTAAACTTGAGCAAATTTCAGCCTGCCTTCCGTTTCGTTCCCAATCGAAAACCGGATATTTTTGATAAGCCAGGGTATTTTTCTGTCACTCTCTTTTTTTAAATAGTATAAATAATGAAATCATTCAGATTAGGCAACGGAAGCGAAGCTCAGTGTTAAAGCGAATTCTTGTAAGAATTTCTAACAGGTAATTCAAAACATTGTGTTCCAATACTTTCTTATCGATGTGCTAAATAAACTTTTTGATTAGCGAAAATGCAATATTTTTTTTAACATTCAAAGTGTAAAAAGTTATAAATCTTATATGGTAGTTATCTAAGAAGATATCATATCAGGAAATATCAATTTCATATCAATTTTTCCTATGGGTTGTGTTTTAGGTAAGTTCTTGGTAAAATAAGAAATAGTTCTGTCTAATTTAAAAAGAATCCTAAATATCAGTTTTCAAATTAATAAATAATTTTAATTAATTTGAAAAAAAACAAAAAAAGCAGAGTAAATGTCCTTAAGGTAAACAAATATAAAAAGTACCTACAAACGGTGGCAGGTAAGACATTTTAAGTATAATCGTCTCACAATCGACACTATCAACAGAGGCTGACGTTTAGCACAGGTTGCGTTTTTTTTTATTTAGTTTTAGATTTAGCTATAAAGCTGGATTTGTTGTTTGTAATTGATGCACAGTTGTACGACTGGAAAATTGCAGTGCGAATTTCTTATCAGGAGCAGCGAAGTCGACAGCGTCGCCACAGCAGGGGCAGCAGGTGGCCTTAGTTAGTTGTTACTCATTATTCGAGCCAAGCGGTTGAAGCTGAAGCAACAGTTATAAAAATCAGAAAAAATGGCCGATGTGGAGCTGCGAGAACTTATGCAACCCTTTGTGCTTAGCGACTATCAGGTGCAAGAGGTCTACACACGATTCTGTTCTGAGATCGCCAAGGGACTGAGACGCAGCACAAACACACAGGCAGTCACAAAATGCTACCCAACGTATGTGCAGGATTTGCCAACGGGCGATGAAATTGGCAAGTATCTGGCACTGGATCTGGGCGGCACCAACTTTCGTGTGCTGCTTGTCACGCTTAAGGGTCATCACGAGGCGACGGTCGAGTCACAGATCTATGCAGTGCCCAAGGACTTAATGATTGGACCGGGCGTAGAACTCTTCGATCACATTGCCGAGTGTCTGGCAAAGTTTGTGGAGAAGCATGACATGCGTAATGCTTATTTGCCGCTGGGGTTCACCTTCTCATTTCCGTGCGTCCAAGCGGGCCTTAAGGAAGCCATGTTGACACGCTGGACGAAGGGCTTCAGCTGCCCGGGTGTAGAGGGTGAGGATGTGGGCCTCATGCTACACGATGCCATTCAGCGGCGCGGGGATGCCGAAATTGCGGTTGTAGCCATACTCAACGATACAACCGGCACGCTTATGTCTTGCGCTCATCGGAATCCAGATTGTCGTGTGGGCGTCATTGTTGGCACCGGCTGCAATGCATGCTATGTTGAGCATGTGGATAATGTAGAGTTGCTTGAAACGGAATTTAAGCACGTTCAAAAGCAGGTCATTATCAATGTGGAGTGGGGCGCCTTTGGCGACAATGGGCAGCTCGATTTTGTGCGCACCGAACACGATCGCGAGGTGGACAGTAAATCGATCAACTGCTCCCAGCAGCTATTCGAAAAAATGACATCGGGCATGTACTTGGGTGAACTTGTGCGTCTGGCGCTGCTCCGAGCCCTCGAGCGGAATATCATATTTAAACTGAGCGCTAAGCGAGCAGAATTCGCCGTTGTTTTGCGTGCAAAAACAAATATATTTGAGACGAAGCATATTTCTGAGGTAGAAGCCGACTCCTTTCCGGAATTCTCAAACACAAGACGCGTTATCAAGCAGCTATTCGGGCTAGAGAAGGCCGCCGTCGAAGACTGCCAGAAGCTCAAATACATATGCGAGTGTGTGTCCAAGCGGGCCGCCACCTTGGTGGCCATTGGCATCAGTGGACTGATCAACAGAATCAATGATCGCAAAGTGGTCGTCGGTATCGATGGCTCTGTGTACCGCTATCATCCAAAGTTCGACGCCTACATACGGGAAATGATGCACAAGCTGGTCAAGTCGGACAAGGAGTTTGACATTATGTTGTCAGAGGACGGATCTGGGCGTGGCGCAGCGCTAGTCGCCGCCGTTGCCAGCAAAATGAAATAAACATCCAAAACTCCAATAGCCGTCAAATATTTTTGTTTCAGTAGAACTTAATAAAACATAAGCATAATTGTTAAATAGTTTATCGATCTCGTTTGACACTCACGTTCCTTGCTGGTCTCCTCTCCCTGTCCGTTCGCCCTTTCATTGTTTGGCTGCAAATCGCCAGTTGCCTCCTGAGTGCACTTTTCACGTTGCGCATCCTTGTTCAGCTGCAAGTGCGAAAAATGGTTTAAATTAATTGCTATTTGAATGAAGGAAAGCGAATTGTTGTTGTTGCTCACAAAGTGCTTTAGTTTATGTTTATATGACGCAATCTTTGTGTCGTATTTTCTGATGATACCGTGCAACTTTTCAATGTATCTGTGAAGCTGCTTCTTCTCTAGCGCCTCCACTTCGTCCATTGACTTCAAGTCGATGTAATCATGTGTGGAATCCTCCTCTTTAGATACCTGTTCGGCATCAGGCTCTGCCGTCGACATTTTTTAATGGTTATTACGATGATTTACTGAGGACTTTAATAATTCATTGCTCACAACTCTCAACTCTTATTAATATTGTTATTCACTTTACGGCGTCGTTTTTAACAATTCAGTACTAAACTTCTCACCGGTAACAGATGTTTTTTCATTTACAGTGCTGGACAATGCTTCGGCATCGTTTTTTAGAGCTGTCGCAAAATATCGGAAACATTTGCTTAAATTAATTATCAATCAACATTTAAATAATAGAATTTAAGTAAGATAAATAAAAAACATTATCATTAACATAATCCCGCCTTCATTAAATCATTTAACCGTTAATAAATTATAACAAATAGTGGCTTTCAAACTGTTAACATTTTGTCTTTTTGATTTGTTAGCAGAAAACTGTATATATTTGGTAAGCCAACTTGGCCACACTAGACTCCAGCCGGTATTATATTCCATCAATTACAATGAAGAACTCGGGGTAAGAAGACCGAAACAGAACGAGTTAAGCAAATAATAATAAATGGATAAACAGAAAATTGCAGGGAAAAACCCTTTTTATAACGGGTGCGTCTCGTGGAATAGGAAAGGCGATTGCATTGAAAGCGGCGCGAGATGGAGCCAACATTGTCATAGCTGCCAAAACAACTGAACCACATCCCAAATTGCCTGGAACTATTTACACAGCAGCAGAGGAAAGTGAGTAATTTAAGGTTGTACTCGAATTGGAATTTGAACTTTGCAAGTTTTTTTGATTTATAGTCGAGAGGGCAGGTGGTAAGGCTTTGGCCTGCATTGTTGATGTTCGCGATGAGAAGCAGGTGCAACAGGCCGTTGAGGCTGCAGTAGCCAAATTCGGAGGCATCGATATCGTCATAAATAATGCGAGCGCCGTTTCAATTACTTCAACGCTAGACACCGATATGAAGCGATACGATTTGATGCAGAATATCAACACGAGGGGTACATTTTTGGTGTAGGTGTAATCTTATCTAGAATTTATTATTATTATTATTTATTTATGACTATACAAATTCCATAGTTCAAAAACTTGTTTGCCCTATCTGCTGAAAAGCCATAACCCGCACATCTTGAACCTATCGCCCCCTCTGAATATGAAGCCCCATTGGTTTTCCAATCACACGGCCTATACCATTGCCAAATACGGCATGTCAATGTGTGTGCTGGGTATGGCTGAGGAGTTCCGGGACCAGGGAGTAGCAGTCAATGCCCTTTGGCCTCGGACCACTGTGAATACATCGGCGGTGGAAATGCTGCGTGGCGAGGAGGGTGTATTATATTCCCGCAAGCCGGAGATAATGGCAGATGCGGCGTACGCAATAATCTGTCGCGATGCAAAGGATTACACTGGCAACTTCTTCGTGGACGACGAAGTTTTGCTGGATGTGGGTGTTAAGGATTTCAGCAAGTATGCGTACGCTCCGGAAAATATGCACAAATTGGAATTGGATATATTTTTGGACGATGAGGGTCCATTTGCCAAATTGTAGTCGGTCATTTTTATAATTTTGTTCGCTTCTAAATAAATCCGTTCACATTTAAATCAAGTGCTGAAAGTAAGCCTTATATTGCAATTGAATTTTAGATTACTGTATGTGGCGCGAAATAATTGAAGAATTATTAAAAACAAAACTCAATTGAGCCAGTTCGTATCTTGAACAGAAATTTTGAAATTTTATTTGTTTCAGCGGGTTTTGGTGTCAATGATTTCAGCAAGTAAGCGTATTTTCCGGAACATGTGGACAAATTGCATATTAATGTCGTTTTGGATGATGAGAGCCCATTTGCCAAATTGGAGTCGTTGATTTGCCAAATGTTTTTTGTTTCTCTTTAAATAAATTCATGAACATTTAAATCAAGCGCTAAAAGTTGACCTTATATCGATAACGCATTTTCGATACCTGAATTTGGCGCCAAATAATTGAAGAATTATCGAAGGCCAAACTCAATTGAGCCAGTTCAACAAGTGAACAACGCATCTTTATTGTAGACGCTTGCATGTGCAAAATGAGAAGCGAATTTTATTTGTTTTTGCTGATTTTCGTATCACAAAATGTTGCTGAATCGGCCAAGTTGAATCACCCACGCGTACTGCTGCCCATATTTCAGGACAAATCCATCAACTTCACTCTGGAAGTGGTCGATCCCAACTGCTACAAGTGGTGCGTCTGCCGGCAGTATAACCTAAAATAAAAATAATCATTGTTGTCGCTCAATTTTCACTTTGCAGGACTTCATCGCGTCAGGACTTAATAACTGTGACGCCTGTGTACAATGGATTCAGTGAGTGTGCCAGCCAGGCGGTCGTCACAGTTCAAACTCGCGAAAGACGCCGGAACACGGCGATTGTATTCGCCGAGGAACTGGCCACCGGCGCCACACTTCGCTGCGACGTGATTGTGGATACGATTGATCGGCTAAATGTGCGCACAGCGACGCGCCAACTGTACCTTGAAGAGGCACCGGCCACATTCGAGCTGCACGCCTTTGACTCGCAGGGCAACGAGTTCTTCACGCTGGAGGGCATTGAGTTCAACTGGGATATTTCGTCCTCTAGTAGTAAGATGCCGCCGGCGTTGCGTTTTCTCACCTTCTCGGACAGTCCATTTCATGTGGTGCCGCCAGCACTAGAGAAATTTGAAGCGGCCGGCGTTAAGGGCTATATGATATTGCTGGAGGGAATCAATACGGGCACTTCCAAGGTGGCCGTTAGCATGCCTCAGCCCGAGTACAGACACGTGCCCGTAATGGAGGTGTATATCAGCGTGCTAGCAAACATTATTATTGAGCCATCCGAGGTGACCATCATGGCTGGCGACGTGATCAACTTTCGCATTCTGCAGCTGAAAATGGACAAACTGCACGATATAACGGCAAATCGCCAGTACTATCTGGAGGTGGAGGACACCAATATTGCCTACCTGAAGGGCAGCAGTGCAACGGGCTCACGTAACGGTCGCACACAAGTTTTTCTCC
Organism: Drosophila dives; assembly: GCA_035042365.1. Taxonomy (NCBI): domain Eukaryota; kingdom Metazoa; phylum Arthropoda; class Insecta; order Diptera; family Drosophilidae; genus Drosophila; species Drosophila dives. The sequence continues at coordinate 2,084,933 of JAWNLJ010000437.1, forward strand.
GGGACCACAACATGCCGCAGGACAGCGACAACGCGGCGGACAAGCCCAAAGGGCCCAGCGCCCTGCTGACCGTTGCCGAACCCACGAAACTGGGCATAAGCCTGCTGCCATACAATAACTGGGTCACAGTGCAGGGCGAGCGTCACGAAGTCGCCCTGGATCTGTACGCTGAAGCTGGGCAGAAGATAACGCTGGGCACGCGTTATGCCATCAACTCCGAGCTGGACAAATCTCTGTTTACAATCCTGACGAAGACGCAGAACGGCAGCCGCCTGTACGGCGAGGCACTCAAACAGGGCGTCACCCAAGTCTATGGCTCCTACAAGGATGTAAGCTATTGAATTTATAACATTATAATTATTTATTAATAATTATTTTTTGTAGTTGTCGGTGCAGGCCGAGATGCAAATATTTGCGTGGTTGGAGCTGCAGCCTATGAAAGTGATTCTGCCATATGATCCGAATACCATTAAGCCACAGAAATTTCAATTTGATGCAACTGGCGGCGATAACAGCTATGTGTGGTTCTCGGGTAATCCGCAGGTCCTGCAAATCGATGGACAGGGCCTGGCTACAACAGAGATTCGTGATGTGCGCATGCCTGGCGGCTCCAAGGAGCTGGTGGATGCCGGAGTGGGGTTGGCAGCACACACCACCGTTCGGGTGGCTCTGAGCAAGAACCAGAAGGTGGCTCGCACGGCCCAAATCTACTTTCTGCCACCGCAACGGCTCGAGATTAAACAGTATAACTTTGAGACAGCCCTCAAGGATTATGTGCGTCTGCACGTGGCCGTCTATGCTCATGTGAATGGCAGCTTTGTGCCCTACACCAAATGCGACAATCTACACTTTCAACTGGACTTTTCGCATCAAATCTTTCAGCTGGAAAATGGTGCTGAGACGCAGGATGTCCTGGCTGCCGAGGCTTGCCATGTGTTGCGTCTACGCAGCACCGCCGTTGGCAGCACTTTGCTGCGCATTTCATACATTTTCCAGGACAAGGTGCTGCAGGATTCCGTGGATCTTCACGTCTATGAGCCGCTATCTTCGCTGAATCCCTTGGAGAATGAGCTGGTGCTGCCGATTGGCGCATCGCGTAATGTCATCTTTTCGCATGGGCCGCAACGCATCTTTACGCTCGAAGCCGATCTCAGCAAGAATACCAAATTCGATAGCCAAATTATTCAAATCTCTGAAATAGAGTTCGACACACAAAATGCTCTCACAGCCTTTACGGTGCTTTGCCGAGAGCTGGGCGAAACACAGTTCACGTATCGCGTGCACAACACATTGGCCACGCCCAAATTTTCCGCGTACACAGCCGAGATCACGACAAAGGTGCACTGCGTCCGACCACGCTTCCTCAAGCTGTATGCCCGTCAGCAACTGCGTGAGTCCTGCCCGGTGGAGCTGCGATCCTCGCTGCTGTATCTCAAGGATGACGTCAACAAGTTTGACATTGAAATCGAGGTGCAGGACGTGAAAAATCGAAAGCTAATGAACATCAGCTCTCTTTGGCTTGAATGGGAGTTTGCTGCTGGCGATGAGCGCTATCAAACCGACAGCATTCCACACCAGCAGCTGGATGAACCAGAGATCTATCACGGCGTTTGTCTGCCCGGGCGAGATGTCCTCGTCCTAACACTGAATGAAGTGGCGCCCAACTTTCGCATCAAGGGCACAGTTGCCCACTACAATGACAAATTGCTCGCCAAGCTGGGCATCTCTGCGGAGCGTCCTCCATTTGGTGTAAAAAACGTGAGCAAACCAAATTGCAGGAACAGTAATCCTTTTAATAATAATCTACTCTATTTTGCAGTTGAAAACGGGAGAAGTAACCAAACCTGTGATTGAGAACGAGATACGCTTCCACACGGTGAATAGCACATTGCTGCCACAGGATCATGTGAGCGTATTTCTGGAACCCTCGCACAGCGAGCGGATAAACATAGCCCAGGGCAGCGGCTTTTTTCAGCTGGAACTCTCGGAGCAGGGCATCGTGCAGGTAACACATGACGAGAAGCAAATGCAGCTAGTTTTGACACCGTTGCGTTTGGGCCATGTGCGACTGGAGCTAACCGATCGTTGCCTGATGAACGAGCCGGCGCATTTGTCCATCTCTGTGGTTGGCATAGGTGCCATCAGTGTGCTAGCGCTGGATCGTATCGAACGTACCAATTCTATCGAGGCCATTGTGCGGCTCTTCGATACCAATGAAAATCTGCTGCATATTGATTCCAATATGCTGAGCGTCTATCAGGTCACCGAGCAGGTGTTCGATCCAGCCATACTGAGCGTCAAGCTAGATGAGCAGCACGGCTTAAGAGTTGGAGAGATACGCTTCAGGATAACGGGCAACAACATTGGCGAGACCAAGATCGTATTCCAGTCTGGTCAGATATCCAGTGCGCCGCACAATGTGCAGGTATTTGCACCCTTGCGTCTCTATCCGCGCAATTCGACGCTCGTCGTGGGCTCCAGCATACAAATCTACTACCAGGGCGGACCGCAACACAACACCAACATAGTTTACAGCGTGCAGCAACGCAATGTGGCCAGTAAGTTGAATTATTTGACCAATTGAAGATCAGATTAACCTCAAGTCCATTTCCACAGCCATGACCTCAGCCATTCTCACAGCACATAAGCTGGGCGCAACGAGAATAACCGGCAAGTGTTTGCTAAAGAATCCCATTAGTGGCAAGGACGAGATCGTCTCGGAGGATACAGTGGAGGTACGTGTTGTTGCCCTGACTGCAGTCCAGGTGCGCACGCCACTTGTACGAATTCGGGCTGGCGCTGTTATGCCCGCCACGCTGTGGGGTCAGCCGGATTTGTCGCCATTGGTGTTGGGCACACTGCAGAATATGCGTATCAGCTGGACGGTCAATCAGGCGGATGTGATAGAGATCTTCAATGTGTTCACAACAGCGGGTAAGTCGATAGTCCACAACATACTTTTATGTAGTTGGAAGCGTGCCCAGATACCGCATTGTTGCGCAAAAACTTCAGCTCAATGCCCACCCAGTGCACGCATATCAAAGTGTTCTTCGATGAGCTTGCACGGTTGAGTTCCAGTGCAGGAACAGATACGGAACATATAAATTACCAATTAATATTGTTCTTTTTTTTAATTTCTATATAAGCTCATTTTTAGAGTACTAAGTATTAATTATATTTGCTTAAAATAATTATTAACTATTATTTTCTAAGCGCAGTAAATAATTTCAGTTACAGATCTTTTTTTTTTCTAAAAATTAATGTATTTAGCTAGAAGTTTTATCCGTACAATTATCTTAATCTCACACACGCACACCCTCTCCTTCTTCATCCTTTTCCCTCCCCGCTGTAGGCATCGAGTATCAAAGCAGCGACTTAATTTCCGTGCGGATACGTGCACTCAATCCCGGCAAGGTCACCATTACAGCCTCCGTGCAATTGGCAGATGGCGTGCAACTGCCAGCATCGAGGGTGGAACTAATTGGTATGTAGTTCAATTGAGCAATGTGGGCTCACTTCCGGTCTTAGGCTGGTTTTTTGGTGGCGCATTAAAAAAAAGTCGCAAATTGAAATTGTTATCGCACAGTTTTCAAAACACTGGAGCTCCTCGCACCAAAGCCCATAACAATGGACTGGATTTTGGCGGCACCGCGCAGTACGCTTCAGCTAAAATGTAATATGGATGATGCGGTCTATAAGCTGGATGGGCAAAGCAGCGGAATTGTTTCTGTGACGCCAGATGGCGTTGTCCACACAAAGGATACTCTCGGTCGGGATCTGATAATAGTAAGTGTGCGCCCATCTATCAATGTGCGTGTGTGTTGGTGTGAATCTATTTTGGATTGTCCTTAAATCGGCTTACCTCTTGGCAATTGCATTTGATTTAATACGTATTGTTATATATATATATATATATATATATCCTTTTTTTTGGTTTGTTCCGGGTATACAGGCTAAAACGGTTGACCAGACGCTGCCCATTGGCATTGAAGTGAAGAATGTGCAGTATATTTTGGTAACTCTGCAACCGGACATCAAATTGAAGCAGGTCGAGCATAAAATACCACGCGGTATGAATTTCGTATTTAAAGTGTCCCTGCATGATAATCTGGGCAACGAGTTCTCCCACAACATTGAGGATGTGAATGGATTGCGTTATGAGTTGGCCACCAAGGATGTGGTCGATGCACAGATTGGCAATAATCTAACCATTTCGGTGAGTGCCATACATACCTGTAACTTTTTACGGCTGTTATATTTTTGGGCGGAGTCACTATTCTATATAGATACTTTATAGTTAAGGACTGGCAGGATGGCCTGCTGACTTGGCTCGTTTATATGTAAATGTGATCTTTAAACTTTTGGGAAAGTTATTTCAATTTCATTTTTGTGTTGCTGCTAACAACGAAACCGCTGCATTTTAATGCACTCAAAAAGACCTGTCTTGCCACCTGAGCTCTCCTCGTTGGTTCGTTCGTGTCCGTCTCGGAAAATAACAAAAAACAAAAAAAAAAAACAAGAAAAAAGAAATCTCAGTGTCCGGCCGCATGGCACGTCGCTTGGCTTGCACCAGGACTATTTTCGTTTTATTCTACGCTTGCAGCGAGTTTTCCAAGTTTCTTACAATATATGTAACACATTCAATTTATCTCTCAGTTGGAATAGAGACTCAGAAGGAGTCTTTTGAGAACTATGCAAGTTTGAGTCGTCCGAATCGAATCACAATTTATAAATGTATCCTGGAAATAATCGCTTTAAAGTTTGATTTGCTGCGTTATCATCTACTTATATTTATGTAAAGAGTTTAAGATTTTTATTTGGTATTTGCCAAATCAGACCACAACTCAACAACTTGTTGTTTGCAAGTGTATACGATTGTCGACATGCCGTTGAGAATTGTTCTTTTTTTTTTCTATTTGTGTTCTGTATTTTACTGGGCTGTGGCACGTTGATGTCACCACATAAAAATGCAACGATGCGTTGTCGCACATGCTGCAGCTTTTGGCTCTTAAAAATTGCGGCTGTCGAGTGACCGCCGACCGCAAACACAAAACTCTTGAAACTCTACAAGCTGCAGCCACAAAACAAGCATTAACTTCAAAATGCTCAAATAAAGCCCGCTGCACAAAACTAAAGATAAAACTTAACCAGGCAACCTCAACAATCCCAAACTACATGCATTTCAAAATTATTCCATTTCGCACACAGTTGAATTTGCCACGGGAGACGAGCAACATGATTGCCATCAGTTTAAAAGATGCAACTGGAGTTAAACATGCCGAGGACTACATCAAACTCTCTGTTGCCGAGTCCCAGCTCATTTACCCCACCAAGGTGAGTTCTATATATAAATATCTATATATATATATACATAAATGTATTTCGCGTCAGTTTGCTGCACATTGTTTGGAGCTCAAGCTTCACGCTGTGGCAACTTTAAAATTACACATCGTGCAACCTGACTTGCTCAATCATTGCAGTTTGTAGGTAAATGATTTTTGTTATTTTGGGGCACACTGTATCTATTTAATTTGTTAACTTCTTGTTGCTAATAAACCAATTTGCATTTGAATTTTCTTCCGTTTTTCACATGTCGCAATCAAATAACTAAAATTGGCAAACTGTGTCACATTTTTTCTTTTTATCGGGATTTGTCAACACACCGTTTTGTAAAAACCGCAAATGTCCGAACGATGCCGAAACCAAAAATTTTAAAATCCCCAATGGATGGATGCAACGACGACAAACGCCAACAGACAATTTTCTCTGTGGGTGACATCATTTGCTTCGATTCACCGCTAACATTGTCATCGATTTGGAGCAGCTCCAATGAGCAGATGGTGGCGATTAATAAAAACACAGGTGAGTTGCTTGCACCAAGGTTGCAGCGCACTTTCCCCATAGGTTTACACATAGCTATATAATTTTAGCTATATATTTACAGTCGTTGTCTTTGTAAAGTAAATGTAACTTTAATTGAAGTTATAGATTTAGAAATGACATAAATTTATTGCTATTATTTGGGGGCGCGACCTAGTTAGATCTGTTCTGCCCTCTTCTGAATCACAGCTCTGATAAAGTAGGTAAATGTGGCTCTTTCCAGTTTAACAAATATTTGAATAGAAAACTTCATCTTTTTCGCTCTTGTACAAATATTTGAATAGCTCAAATTAATTCCTCGTGAAAGAGCATAGTTAGGCACATTTACTACATAACTTCTAGTCCTTATTGTTGTTTGCATATTTTAATCGATTATTTTAATTTGATTTAGTTATAATTTGTGAATCGTGCATAGTTGGGTGCTAATCCTCTATGCAAACAATTCACAGTTTGTATTTATTTGAAAACTAATATATGCAATTTATAAATTCAATACCACTCGTTTGGATGCTTTGTTTGTTGGTGGTGTAACAAAAGCGCAGCATAACATTCGCATCCCCACAAACACCACACAGCAATCACACACCCAGCACACACCTACCACACACCCAGTACACACTTGCCACACACCCGGCACACACCTACCACACACCCAGTACACACATTCGTTTACACACCGTTTGTTGATTTAAAAATCCTGTGAATTGCACTATATTTTGCAAACGATTTATTGATAACCCAATTAAGCCTATTTTTCAGCTGTTATGTAAACAAACCAAAAAAGGGAGCAAAAACAAGAAAACTGGTTCAGAATAACAGCATCTATTTTGATGGTATATTTTGCGAATTAATTACCTTTAACTATCGTTTGGGGTACACCATAGATTTCAGCTCTGTGCTACGGAATTTCAAATTGCAGCAGTTACAATTTTTTATTCCATTTTTCATTTCTTGTAGTTTTGTTTTTCGGATGCAATGCTAAAAAATATTTACAGAATATTCTGTTGTGTGGAAAGGGGGTGTTAACGTGTGTGTGAGAGTCCCCTGAGCCTTTGAGTGGCGCGTAAAGTGTTGAGAAAACATTGTCTCACTTTCTCTACAGTAAATAAGTACTAAGTTCAACACTATTGCTTTTGAAATTGTTTTATTATTGCGAACTGCTATACCCTGTAGAGTAAATGGGTCATGAAAAAACAAATATGAATATGAATAAGACAATAATTGAATTTAAGTGTTGTGAGTAAGTAATGAAAAAAGGTTTCTTTTCACTTAACGTTTTTATAAATGCAATTTAAGGTAAATACATTTTTTCACTTCATCTGTATTGAATCTTCAGTTTGGGTTATCTTCTGTTCTTAACATTTGTTGAGAGTTATTGCTTGTAGTTATATCAAGTATCTAGTTTGCAATAGTTATCAACACTCCAAGTTGAGCTATTGTAGAAGTAAACTTCTTGCGTAATTCACAGCAGAACTCAGTTAAGCGTTATACATTATTCATAAAGTGGCGCCCACCTTCTGCTGCTTGCCACAAAACCCAATCTCCGGAAATACAAAAAAATACAATAAAAAAAAATTTGAGAAAAACAATTTTTCACACTTTACACGTTGCGCGGCGACGCGAAGCTGCGTCTCCTTTGGCAAAAGGATAAACCAAATAAAGGCGGGAGACACAAGCGGCAAACAGCAATCGCGATTATGCAACTTGTGTGTGCGTGAGTGTGTGTTTGTCTGTGTGTGAGTGTTTGTTGTTCCTAACTGCAACCGAGCATAAAGATAAAGTATCTTTGTATTTCCAAAATATCAATATGTGTTGCGTGTAGTATCTGTCTGTGACCGAAAAATAGGTACAACAACTTGGCATAACTGTGCATGCTTCACTAGGAATTTAAAACGACTCAAGCATGACTTGAATATGCACATTTGTGTGTATAAGTGTCTGCTTATGTGGGTGTGTGTGTGTGTGTGTGTGTGTAAATCTATTTCTGTTTCAGGCCCGCAAAACTTTGGGCTGTCAGTTTCGATAATGCTGATGGAAAAAGAAAATATTAGGGCAAGTGCACAACTGAGCAGAGATTGACAAAGTCAGACCGAATACTAAACTTGATGAACTCTTTGAAACTCCGTCTAACTGCATTGCAATAATATTGCTACCCATTGCAATTTTCAATTCGAATTGACAACTTGCAACGTATTATTCGAAAAATTCACTCAGGAGTCCAGGAGTCCAGGGCCTGTTGAATTACACACGAAGCTGCCTGATTCTTTCACAAAAATCGATGAATGTTAATTTGGGTTTGCAAATGATATTTTAGTTCCTCTCGTTTGGGTAACCCAAACTGGTTTTGGCAGCCTCAATCAGATTAGATCCACACACATATAGAGAAGCACAGAACATGCAACATGCAACATGCACATTTACGGTTAAAACTACTACACACTTTAAATACTACAAATTATATTATATCATTTTATAAATATTGTTGCTGAAGAGTTAACTTTATTTATTATATTAATAATCAATTTTTATGAGAATGATTGCGATAAAATTTTTTTCCTTTAATATCTATTTATGTATATATTGGTTATATATATAGATATTTATATATATATATAGATATTTATATATATATATATATATATATATATATATATATATGTATATCGCACGTGATTACTTATTTTTCGATTGGCATTGCGTTCATTGTGTGACAACCAACAAGAAATCCCCAAGCAATTTATACAACCAATATTACACACAGCTGCAGATTAGTTTCAGCTGTTGCCTTTGCCTTTCCTGCTGCTGCTGCTCCTGCTGCTGCTGCTGCTCCTGCTCCTGCTGCTGGTACTGTTGTTGACTGCAAAAGGAAAAGTGGAAAATCAAAGCTGTTTTTTGTCATGGCTGCAAAAGGAAAAACAGAACTCCCAAAACAATTAGTCTGATGTCGCCTGCAGTGCTTCAAAATTAAATTAATTACATATATATATATTTATTTATATAGATATATATGTTTAGTAATTTAACAATGACACTCAAAACATTGTCTCTGTATGCGAATGCGTATTTGTAGTCATATTGGTGTATTCTGTGTTCACTGTAACGATAACTGTCTGCTCTGTTTGGTCCTTGTGGTACACAAATGTCAGGAGTGCCTTGTCATGTTGTCGCATAAATTAATTAAAAGTGCACAACAGCGTTAAGAGCACAATGTAACAACTTTCCTGTTCAACATAAATGCTTAAGCTGTCACATCGATCGCATTGAAATGCGAGCGATACCAAACTGGACGAGCCCATACCCACAACCCCACCCCCTTCCCCTCTTATCACCCGGAGCGCTTATCATTTATGCTACATTCGTGTAGCCAGATGACCCATTTAACTAGATGCCAACAGAGACAACATCTTCGGATAAAGCTGGTTGTGTCTCTCTTTGAAGACCAGTCGACTCTAGACGAGCCAATTTGACCGGTATTTATGCGTCTCTGAGCGATGTCATTTACTATTCAATGCAGCGCTCCATTTGCAAAGTATGGTGATTAGGAGGGGCCAGGGGGAATTACAGGTAAAAAATCATTGAAGCATATTTAATGCCATCAAATATTAATATCATTGTTTGTTTGGCAACTTCTTGCTCGCGCACAATTTCAACGACACTGTTTGCATATTTAAGGCCATTGCGAAGATATTTTGTATAAAATCATAGCTCAAGAATTTAATTTAATGCAATTTTTGAACACAACATTTATTTTAACAATGCTAGCAGCAAAGAGTCATGATTGCTGTTCAAGGAAATATTATTACTTACTTATAATAATTAATTCATAAAAGAATTTTTATATACTAGTCTGTTTAATTTTACGATATTGGTAATTAAACAGGAATGTCTTACTGACTGATTGACTATGGTTGAGTAGTTTGTATTTTCTCTTTCATACATTTCGATTACCAAAACAACCCTTGTTATTAGCCCTTATAATTAAAAGTGTACATTGGCAACGCTAATTATTTATCGATTTGAATATTATTAATTGAAACTTTATTGATTTTAGGCATTGCCCGAGTTATGAGTCATCAGCAAAGGCTGGTCGAGAAGGTGGTGGTGACATGTGGTGATAAATCGCGTCGCGGTGGTTTCCTCAAATACGATCTGGAATTGCGCGAATCGGACTTGGTATATACTGCATATTTTTTAGCCAAATTCAAAGTCATAACTCATAACTGTGACGTCTTTTGTAATTATTTTAGATTGTGTTTGCCAAATCGCTGGACATATTCAGCGGTTCGGAGTACAGCGCACAGCTGGTGCTGCGCAATCACATGCAAACGGACAAGTTTAGCAATTTGGTGAGTTGCAAACATAGATATAAAGTATAAATATGCAACAGTATAGTGCATGGCTAATGTGTATATATTATTATTGCAGATTGCCCAGAATGTATCGAAGTGCATAAATCAGTTGCACAAAGTTACTGTGGATGCATTTACCTGTCGGCTGGTCGCCAAGGAAGAGTTGGGTCAGAAGTTGCTGAAGCTCTATCAGGTCGAAGCCATTTTTGATATAACCAGCAACCAGTATGCGTGCAAGCTTGTGCTAACGTCCAGCTTCGATGAACTGTTGTCCACTTTGAAGACAAACAACGTGCACCTTGAGCTCGAGGTACGTTTTGTGAATTGTGGACTGTGGCACAACAAATGTGCACTCAGCGAATTCAATTTGCTTAATTATTATTTGCTTTGGTATTAATTGCAGGCAGCTATGCCGAATGGAATTCTCGATACAATGTCGCTGAAACTGGTGCCGGGCATTAAATTGTCTCTGGAGTCGTTGCAGGTGCACGACTTAAAAGCGCAAGAGCTGCACATAAGTGGCTTGGACAAGGCGCTGCAAAAGCTGGAGGTGAGTTAGCAAAAAAAAAATTAGGTGAATGTAGTTGATTGATGACCAGTGTACGCTTTTGGCTTAAAGTACTAACTTAACAGAGTTGGTAAAAAATATTTCAAGATGAGTTTCCAAATATGCTATTGAAATTGCTAGGGCGAAAAATTTAAGCCTTAAACTTACATTTTTCCAAGAACACTGTAAATTTCATATATAATTTTTATAATTATATATAATTACAATATACATTTTTTTCGTCAAAAAAGAAGTTTTAGTTTAGTTTTTCTGTTGCGCCTTCGTATAGTATGAAAGTTAGTCTCAATATTATGAATTAATTTCAAGTACGTAGCTGTTTTGTTTATAACAGATTTGCAGCAAAGTCACATTGAAGTTTCCTATTTTCTGCCTATATGGCAGTTCACTTAAGTATGTATATATATATATATGTGGTGCTCAGGATTTCCGCCGCTTATTGTTGAATTCTTGAGCTGTACTTGTACCTATTTATTCGGCTGTCTTGAGAAACAATCATGGGTAGGAGCAGCCGCTCCAACACTGGATAGAACATAAGGACGCACATTTTATGTGGTAATAAAATACAGGAAATTGCTTTACAATGTACGCTCCCGGTTTCAGGCATCGCCATCGCCAGCGCCATTGCCATTGCCACTGGCAGCAGCTCTTAAAGTACAATATTATGTATGACAAGTGTTGAGAGCGCGTCCGTCCGATTTAGATACTGAAGAACAGCGACTGAGATACTGAGAGTATTCCATGAATTTGAAAGTTCTTGCTTGCTTATGGACTGTCCTTGCTAACCAACCCACCAACCAACCAACCAACCAGCCAGCCAGTCAGGATGATTGTTGCCAGTGCTATGCTATTGCTTCTATTGTAGCGCCGCAAGTAGTTGCGGCTTCTTGTGCCACAGAAGCAATGGCGGCGGCAGCAGTAGCAGCAGCAGCAACGGCAGCAGCAGCGGCAGTTGCTTTGCAATGTCAATGTCCACCCCCAGGGTTGCATGCTTGCAAAATGCAAAATGACAGCATTTTGCTTGACTTCCGTTTCCGGCTAGCTGCGGGCATTATTATTTGCTTCTGCCCTTCCCCCTTCGCACTCTAAAATATTGGCTGCATTTCAGCATCTCTAATTACAGTTAAGTGGCACATTTGAAATATGCCGCATAATTTTGCATTAGCTGCAAATTTGCAGTTTGGTCAACAATGGCACTGCATTAATGCTACTGTTGCAAGTACAACAGCAACAAACTGCCTACTGTGCAAGCCGTCCGAACACGCACGAAACATGCCACACTTAGTTCAATGGCGCATACAGAACGCACTTGAGTGCATCACAAATCGCTCGTTGCAACTTCAAAAGTGTCAAGTGTGTGAAGTGGACATTCAATATGGCCCATTGTCATTATTGGCATAGTTGTTTTTTATTGTTATTTCTTGGCATTTTCAATGTTTTTATGCCATCAAGATTAAAGGGCACTAGGCTCGAGCACAGTCATAAATACTATTTTTTTTTGTGTTTAGCTCTCAAAGAGTGGCTTTATATATATCTAAATATAGTCATGTTTACAATATTTGTTTGTCCCTATACGGATTAGACCCTATTTAAGTTATCACTATTAAAGTACTTTGACCCTTCAATTTTTATTATGGCTAGCTGTCAACAATCAAATATAAAACTCTAGTAAATTCAGTTTTGGCATAAAAACTTTTTGATTGCTTGTTTTTCAAGTTGATCTGAGCAGAATTGTCCCTTCGCAATCTTTGCGTTGTATTAAGTATGTTTTCAATACTTTTATCGAACTGCTGCCATTGAAACAAAAAGTATTTTCATGAAAATAAGTGCGCTTACAAACTTTCATAAATTGTTTATTAATATAAGATTACTAGTTGTGTATTTTATTTTTCTGCTTACTATAAGTGGACTTAAAAGTCAGTTATCATTATTTGTTGGTGATTATCGTAAATTAATCATTTAAAGTTGTTGCAGACCGCAAAGAGGCAAATTGTGCGACTGTCAATTTCAGTGCACTCGGCACTTTTATTAAAATTCACATTTTTCTGCAGACAGCAACAGCGACCACACAGCAGATCATTCATAATTATATATAATATATATATATATATATATATATATAAGCGATTCACATGTGCGACCTTTTTGCGCACTGGTCTGCATAATTTTCAATTAATTATTAAATATTCTTCGTGTATTATCACTGGGCTAATAAGAATTGTTTTTGCCACTGTTGCCTCAGTTGCTGATATGCTTGCGCTTCCGTTTATTAACAATGTTGATATTTTATCAAGTATTTTTTATAACATATTAATTATTGGATATTGTATGTTTATGCCTACTTATCCTACCCTATAATGCATGGCTACACATTGAGCTGTCTTTTCTGCTATAGAAATTATAATTTGTACTCGTTAAAATCAGATGCAAATTGGCATTTTATATTTTTATATTAATTTTTAATTTTTGCACCCTAAAAGGAGAATATCGCTAGCAGTCTAGCTATAAGTCTACCGTACAGCAATTTGTAGGCTATCTTCCAGTCCAACACTTTCATTTTTAGCCTCCCTTCTGAATTTTATGTATGTATATTTGTTTTTTATGTTTAAGTATGGATCGGATGTGTCAGCAGTTGCTCTCCGTGCACATCCGTTTCCATAATGTACGTCTTTGTTTATTTTTTCATTTGTTCGCATTAATTTTGCAAACAAAAATTGAAAACAGAATTATATAATTAACAACTCTTGCGTGAGATATGCTCGACTACAGAGTAACTATATAAAATATATTTAACTACAATAAGCTAGAATAATTAATTAAATATAGCAGCTGCAACCAGATACACAAAAAATGGGAGTTATTAAATTTAACATCAAATAGTATTTCGGTAAAGCTTTAAAATATTGTGTATTATTTGCTTGGAATGTATGAAACGTGATTTTTTGATTTGTTAATTTATCAATTTGTATGCAAATATCAGAAAATTCTCAAAATAAATGAGATATGGTCCGTATGAAAAAAGACACCCCTTCTCCGCTCTGGACACGCCTCTTGTGTGCATCACGTTGCAACTTTGTAATATTGTTGATTGTTTTTCTGCAATCTTTTACATGTTTTTGATGAATTTTTAATTTTTATTATTTGAGTAAATTTACAAAATAACATTGTAGCATATAATAAATTGAACGCTGATTTAATAACTTGATAGCCTAACTTTTATTTGTTATTTAATTCGAAAGTAAATAACATACATATTTGTTGGTCTGAAAATTTTGAATAACTGCAGCTTCTGGTTGAAAAATGTCAAGTTCAAAACACTTAACAAATACTTTCAAATACTGATATATTTGATTATATGTTTGTGTGCTTTACACATTTTGATTCGCAGCTCAGTGAGATTTTGCCACACACACACACACCCACCCACAACGAACTAAATATTTGTTGTCATTGTTTAATGCATATTGCTATTGCCATTACTATTACCATATTTATCAATTGCCTTACCTGTTCTCAACTGTTGCTGATGAGTGCTTGCTAATGAGTGGCTATAATATATATATTACACATTTGACTTTGTCAAAATATCAATATAAATATGCAAATAAATATATTGAATCATTCAATTGGCTTACAGATTAACATATGCAAACTTTTCAATTATTTGATTTGAACTTCTGACAATTTAATTAAACTTTGTTTTATTTCCTCCCCTGGTGCAGGTCAAATCATCGGACACCAACTACTTTGCCGTTGAATTGATTGAGCATGCGCATGGCATAAGCAAATATCGGGTGCGTTTCCTTAAGGAATTCCCACTGGAGGAGCATCTATATGTACTGGTGCACTCGCCGGACACGAATCAGAGTATTCAGGTAAGAGCTCACTCAAGGTTTCGCGCTTGTTCGAGCATTTTATGCAAATACGTTGAATGATTGCATAAAATTAGCTACAAAAAAAAAAGCATTAAGTTTGTTTGAATTTGACATGATTGATTATTGACCTTGAAATCAAGGAAGAAACTGGAAGTTAAAATGGGTAAAAGAATAATGCTGATAAATTGTAAATTTATACAACAGATGCAGGTCGACTCGGACACAATTCTTAAGTTTCGTTCCGATCTGAAATAAATAGATCTCTGTATATAAGGACTTATTTTTTTTAGATTCCAAAATAGGATTTCTACTGGTATTCTAGTCGAGCTGCTGTTTTTGTATGAATTTGCCTGTAGTTTCTGCTGCTGCTGATTTTGTTTTTCTGCGAACTGCAATGTTTGTTCCACAATATTTCTTATGCAATATTTGACTGGTGTTTCAATTTTGCCAAATTGTGTTTATTTTTACTTGGCAGGAGCAGCTACTGTAGTAACAAAAAAGCAAAGCAATAAGCACAAATGTAAATACGCTGCCATTGGCATTTTTCATTGGTTACCTGATGCCATTAGATAGTGCAAACAGACTGACAGCCCGCAACCGCAGTTGCAGCCAGTAGACCAGCGGAGACGAAGGCGCGTATCAATTTGTTGGTAAAGTTTTGGCCATTTCCTGCAGTTTAACTTCCTGTGCACGTTGCCAACGTTGTGGCCTGGCCGGCCAGTGGCTGTTGCCGTAGTCGCCAATCGCTGGGGCAGTCAAAAGGGCAACCAAGCAAGTAGCCGAAAAACAATGCAACTACAACAAAAATTGTGCTGCACACATATAAAGCAAAGCGGAATTGCATAAATAAGATTCGTTTATATACCCCAAAACGAATGGTCAGTTGTCCGGCACACTTGCAACAGTAGCTGCAGCAGCATCGGTAACAACAAAATGGCGTATATCTTGCTCAGGCAGCACCATTCCATGTCCATTACACCCTACCCCTGCTCCCCTGCCATGTACCCACAGCCAAATTGCATAAATTTCTGTAGCGATTGTGAGGCTGAGAGGCAGAGGAGACGCATTCCCTATGGCCAGGGTTCATCTATAAGCGCTATCTCGCATTCAGTTGCACATAAACAAAGGAAAAGTCGTTAAGTATGTGTACTTTCCTCCCTCCAACCCCGGCCACAATGTCTTCCCCACGCCTGTCTTATGGCCATTGTGTCATCGGTGGTGTGCTCATCCAACGCTTGGGGACGCACACATCATGTCAATAAATTTGGTTCCATAAGTCGATCGCTTGTTCGCCTTGGTCGTCTCACAAGCACCGAATGCTCATTTATTAGCCCCAAAAGCCATCATGGAAAACTCAAAGGCGTTATAATTGTCTCGCGCGCCACACTTAAAATATTGAGTTTGAGTTTGAGTTTGAGTTTGGCAACAAACCGCTTAATTGTGGCATGTATTAATTGCTCAATTCCCCATTCGTTGCAACTTTCAGTTTTGCAATTTGTTTCAATATTGCTCAACGTGAAAAACTAAAAAAACGTAACAGAATTATTTTTGAATATTGCCATACTATAAATAAAATATTTAACATTTATATAAAAATCTGAATTTAATTTGAAACACTTTGAAATTGGTGATTTATTTAAAATATTTTATTTGGCAACAGACTTAAATTTGTGAATAATAAAACTTAAAGTATATTCTAATAAAAAAACCAAATTTATTTACTAACAGGCAAATTTGAGAATTGCCATAAAAACATTGACCAAATTTAAATTCATTTTTAATAGCAAAAACTCATTCGAATACACTTTCAAAATATAAATTGTAGTCTCGCTTGTGGTTTTTTTTCTGAATGCAAACATTCACTTTTCCTTATCTGTTCAAATATCAAAAAATATGATTTTTGGAAGCAATGAATAAAACAAATTATTTTCCTGTTAAAGGGGGTTTTCTTTATTGGAAACAAAATTTAATAAAATACAGGTTATGTAAAAAGTGAGAAATTGGAAATAAAGTCTTACTTTAAAATCGATAAAATGAGTATTTAGAGTATTTGATAGTCGTGTTATATATTTTTTGTAGTGTTTGATTTAATATTCTTTGGTCTTTTTTGCAAAGTGGCTCTGGGCCTTAGGACGTAATTTGCTTAACCAAATATTCGAAATGGCAAGTGAATACTTTGAATGTCAATTGAATGTACAGTTGCAGTTGCCCTTGTAGTAGTTGGTCACATGTCAAAAACTTTTGGAAATTCCTTGTAATTGATTTCTCTGCGCTTTTGCTTGTGTTTTTTTTTTTTTTTGTGTTTTATCTTTAGCAACTTTTATTCAACTCCCTGGTTGATGTTTTATTTATTCATTTTGTGTGTGCGACCACATAGCAAATTCCTAAGGATCTTTCTCATTCGCTTGCGGCAGACGCAAACCCCCCAAATATAAAAGCCATTTGTGGCATAAAGTTTGTACAGCTCTTAACCCTTATGATTGCCCGTTTCATTGCAGGTGCCCATTATTGGCGAAACAACGTTTGCGGGAAAGTGCTCGACCCGTCCGGGAGGACCTATTTTCCGTCCCCTAATCGATAACTGGGGCTTTATATTAACAACAACTGTCATTGTCATCGGTTCGATATGGGGTAAGTACACTTTCTAATCGTAAGCTAAGTATATTCAAAATTTAATATATTCAATTGCGCCATTAATCATGCAAAAGCGCAACAAGGTAAAATGAGGTGGAAGTGTGGACATTGTTAGAGCAAGAGACACATAAATCATAAGCGCTTTGACCCTGGCAGTGTTGCTGTTTGCAGTTAATCGCAAATTCCATGAATCTTTAATCAAAACCAACGCGAAGCACCAATTTTTTGTTTTTTTTTTTGTAACCAATCTGCAGCCAAAGTCCAGGCAGTGACTGGTATCCTTGGGCGTTATCCTTTGATGCAGACCTTTTTAGTGACGCTTCATGCGACCTGCGTTTTAGGAGAACGCTTCGTTAAACTTTACCATTTTCTTGCATTTTTGCACGTTGCTGCAAAACTGAGTGAAGTCAAGTCAAGTCGGGACGACTCCAATCCGAGTTACTCCTTGGTTGGGTGGCGAAAGTTTTTGTTTTTTCGGCGCCGACGCCGCTCGTGTTTGCCATTTTTCAATGTTGTCTATTCGCTTTGGTCGGATGGTCGGTGGGTGTTATTGGTACGAAAACACTTTACACCCAATAAAAAAAGAGACTACAAAAAAAAAACACAACAAAAAAAAAACTGTAGCTAACAAAACTTAACTAGGGTTTACCTTGTTCGTTTGCCAACCGCAAAACTGATAAGCAGCAACTTTTCGCTTGGTTGTTGGGCTACGCGCACACCCTACACCTACACACACACACAAACACACACCCAACCACACCCACTTTCTAACCCTGCTGACACTCTGCGTAGGCAAACAAATAAAAAAAAACTTAAATATAAACAACAACAAGAGCTGAGCGACTTGCGACTTGCGCCTTGCAACTTGCAACTTGCGCCTTGCGCCTTGCAGCTTGCAAGTTGATTAATTGGTATCTACGCTACATGCATGAGTATCATCTATATAAGTTGTACATACTTTGGTCTTCCTTGAAGGTTTTTTTTTTTTATTATTTCTAATTATTCTTTTTCTACATTCAATCTTGCAGTATATGTAATGTTCTTCCAGACGCAGGGCGTCATGCAAGTCAACTCAGAGGGTAAGTTTAATTAATAATTTTGAGTGCACATCAGCAGCAGTAGCAGTAGCAGCAGCAGCAGCAGCAGAAGCAGCATCATCCCCGCAGGCTGTGTGGCAGCTTCTACGCACAACTTTTGCTACACTTCTCTCTATTAGTTTTAAGTTTTTAGTCATTTCGTGCATGAATACCAAAAAGTTTTGGGGCAGCGATAACAGGCCGCAGTCTTTGCACTATCATCATCAGTTGAAGCACTGTTCAACAAAAATTTCTTATTTATGACTTAAACTTTGATTTTTCATTTTCCCTTCTTCATCTTATTTTTTTTTGTGTATACTTAATTTTTTTTTTGCGTACTCGTCTATCGGCTTTAGTTTTTGCTCTTGGGATTCTTGCTCAGGCGTGATGTGACTACAATTTTAACTAAGAACGGGCGTTATAAATATAAGATGGTCTCCAGTGAAATAGTTGTCCCTTTGCCTAATCTTAAATGTTAATCAGCCTTTTGGCTTGCAAGGAGAACAGCTCGCATGCCATTCAAAATCAATTCAATTTGAAATGCAATCGCAAAAAGCTGCAAAGGACCTAGGCTGGTCATCAAGTCATTAAAATTGTCTCGTCTGTTGCCAGGAAATGCATTTGGAGTGCCAAATAAATTACATAAGCTTGACGTAAGCTTATAGTCTTTGCAACTAGCGTTTTCAGTTAACGGCTTTTAAGATTTGTTGTTGTTGCTGTTCCGATAAGCGTTGGCTTCTTTAGCATTTTATCAGCAATGGCCACAACTAGCTAGCAGTCAAATTACCTTAATTACAAAATTAGTCTAATTACTTTAAATGTGTGGTACACCACACGCGCCAATCCCCACTCCACATCGCCTTCCCCCTCCCCATTCAAGAAGTACTTTGCTAAGTCACCAAATTGTCCAATGTCCAAAGAGCGGAAACTTTCATTTATTTGCTTCTTACTTGCCCATCCGCACGTAATTTTTACACTAATTTTAATAGCTAAATTATTTGTTGTGTGAGTTTTGTGTTGCTAAAATTCTTTGCTGTTTGCCGTTTTTATTGGCTCTTTTCTGCTCATTTCTCATTCCTAAGGATCGTTTTACTAATTACCTGCAAGAATGTTTTAAGGAGCTCTATTTACACACAGTGAAGTGCCCAAGCCTTCTTGGCTTTAGTGGCCGCAAAGACAACAATTTAACTTGAGTAATTTTTTTTTTACAAAATTGTTTACTTAAAGTAAACTAAATATAAATTGAAATATTTTAATTGTAGTAGCTGTCTTATTAAACCGTATCTATTTTATTACAACTCACATTTCTATATTAATTTGAATAATACAATTTCTTTATTATATGTTGCTAATATATTTTACTTTTTACTGTGCAGCTTATCGGCCGAGAAGAAGAAAAATTTCACGAAATCAGAGGAATTCAGCTATCAACGACTCCTTAAATAGATCACAAGATGGCTCATTTGATGGTAAGTTTGGCAGGCATCTAATTTCAAAAATCATTATAATATTAATATTTAATTACTTTACAGTTACATTAAATACATCATATAATCGCAGCGGGCCGCCTTCGCCAATACGGGATGAGCCCTTTATCTATGGCTATCCCCAGATGAACAGTCCCAATAGACGTCCCTTCAATTAGTTTTGACTGAATTCTGTATGCAGCCGCACTGATTTCCTAACGTGGCTGCCTAATCTAACTTAAGAAAAGCTATTAACTCAGGTTAAACTTAAAGACACGAACTGCCAAAGTGTATCGTAAATGGAATTGGAGAACTAATGACTTTTCTTTGAAACGTTGCTTCTGTGCTTAGTTTTAAAAGTGGACCGATACATTATCAATACCAATTAAAATCCTAATTCTGTAGGGTAGACTTAATAAAATTTTAGGGAAATAATATTTAATACATACAGAATACATTTGCTAAGGTTGTTCACGAGGGTCAAATGTAACTTCTGCATCTATCAGAAATAATGTAATTAAGGTAGAAGTTAATTTTGCAATTGTAATTAATTTCACATTTATAAACGAATTATTTATTAAAACTAGGAGTAAACTTACGGAAATTATTTAATGTTGTTAAATATTACATTTTTAAATGGGGCATAGTTTTTTAAAAAATAAAAGAAAAGAAATATAAAGAATACGTTTTTTTGCAGTCATTGCTGAAGAATGTTCGGATGAAAATTATATAATTATGCACTCATATTATTAAAATAAATATATTTTTTATTCATTGCTTCTTTCTACGTTTAGTAGGCAATGAGCCGGAATATATTAAAGAACAGCAGGTCTAATTATCGATTCTAGGACGAGGCTTTATTTTTAAAAATCATTTCAGAGTTGAGAAGCGGAAAAAAGTACTCAGTATAGAGTAAGTATCGTTTGTGCGAAAGCAATTTTATTTGAATGCGGCTCTCCAATTTTAAAGCGCCAACACGTGCCAACCTCCAGGAGCTGCCCTAGAAACCGGCTCAATTCAGCTGTCCACGGCGGATTTGCACTTACCAAGCTCCTGAGTAAATGGCTGAAGCGCACGTGTATACCCACTTTAATTATTTTGTCTGACTGTGTGTGTATGTGTTTGGGTGTGGGTGTGTATGTGTGTGAACTGACAAAGTGTTAAGTGCAAGCTGAGCTCTCGAGGACTCAGTTTTGAGCGTATTTTAGAGCTGAGCTGCAGCTGAAATATATGCTACGTTTTTTTTTTGTTATATGCATTTCTAATTAGAAAAGCATCAAGTCAAGTATGCCATTAATTTTACATTTGCACATTTCAAGTGAGCCGCGCCACGCCCACTTACAAAAAAAAATGGCCAAGTACTTGGTACTTGCAACCCCTTTTCTAAAGCACTCGATATTTGCCTTTGTTGTTTTCCGTTATTAATTAGTTTTTTATAAACCAAGCGCTTCTACAACAGGCAATTAGGTCAGCAATTAAATTAGTTAAGCTTCTGTTCGGTTCGTGTCTATATTGTTAATGAGCGCAGGGCTTTTTAGGGCAGCTCCCATTTCGATTGATTTATTAAACTTTAAGTTGGGACGTTCAGTCAATTGACGGTAATTTAACATATGTGCGGATAAGGCTCATGTGTGTGTGTGTATGTGTGTTAGTTATGAGGCTCTTTTGCGTTAACACACAACTTCATCATTCTAACGCAATTTCCATGGCAGTGAAATGGAAATTTCTATTTCATTCTAACATTTTTGTTGTTGATATTTATATTAAATGCATATACAAAATATATACACATATTTCCCTTGTTTCTTTTGCTGAGCTTCATAAGTTATAAATAACTTAATCGTGTCCGAGCGTATTGAACTGTGCGGCCCAGGAGTAAAAAGGGCTCAAGGATCGAGAAGAAGTTTGTTCAATTTGATGCGGCTTAACGGCTGACAAATGCACAGGCATCATTCAAAATAAGTGTGTGTTTCTGTGTGTGTGTTTGCTTGTGTGTGTGTGTTTACTGATTAAGATGCTTAGAGTTGACTTCATTCATGTGTTAACATTATATAGCGCAATTTACAGATGTGTGCTGCGTGTGCGTGTGTGTGTGTGAGTTTGCGTATATACCAGAGTGCGCCATGCTTGATTTGCTCATTTCCGGTTCATTGAATTCCGTTTGCTGCGTGTGAGTGTCCGAATGTGTTGAGATGCGATATTCTAATCGGATTTGTGTGTTTGTCCAATATATGAATTTTCTGCCCAGCTTTTATGACAACTGTTGTGTGTGTGTGTGTGTGTTAGTTTGTGTGCCTGCCAAATGAATTATTAAAACAACAATTACAAACGCTAAAATAATTATGTTTAAGCATAATATTTATAGACATATATAAAACATGATTGCTTGCTCATTAATACCAATGTATAAATAAATATTCATTGCACACATTCTGCCGAAATATATATTAAAATGCTATTTTTCATTTAAAGTCTGCTTTGCATATATAAATATAAACAGCTCGCCAGAAAGATTATGTAAATTTAATAATTTTGGCAATATGAAAAGTACATTAAATGTTGCTATTTGCCAGCAATAATTTGTATTCCTAATAGCGCAATTGACTTTTTATTAATATGTTATTGAATTACTCGATTAAATTGTTTTTAGGAAAAAACATCAATATCTCCATTATTACCAAAGATATGACAGTTTTAAAAATTGATTTTAGGATAAACCGGATTATTGTACTTTTTTTGCTGTTAAATTTTTATTCAAAAGTATTCGCATTCACATGGCCTGCCAGCGACAGGGTCTATTTTGATTTTCGATTCGAGCTTTTTTTGTGCATGCATCTAGCAAAATTCAAAATTTTGGTTGGTTTCCAACCCCAAGTACTAGGCGAACAGAAATCAGCAGCAAGTTGCTGTTTAGCCAAAATAAAAGTAAAGCATACTTTCACGGCCAAAATTCAGCAAATACGAAAATACATTGCCTTCTTTTTATTGCAGGTAATTTTAAGATCCAAATTTTTCATTGCATACTTTCAGCAGGTGCCGAAAAATGATTTTGGCATGCAGTAAAAGTATGCTACGTTTATTTTAGTAATATTTAGAAACCACCAGCTGATTTCTGTGCACCTGGTTCTTGGAGCTGGAAGTCATCCAAAATTTGTGAATTTTGCCAGATGCATGCACGAAAAAAAGCGACTGGCCTCGCGCGATTGGCAAAAAAGATTGCTTTTGAAATAAATAATTTGTGATGCCAATTATTAACAAAGATATGACAGTTTTAAAAATTAAAAAAAAAACATCAATATCTCCATTAGTAACAAAAATATTGTTAAAAATATTATTTGATAAAAATATGTTAAATATTTATAATTTTATGTGGATAAAACGAATTTTGCCGCTCAGTCATTGCGTACATACATTTTTTGCTCCACTTTCGTATTAAGTATTAGCATAATAAGGAGTTTTTTTTGCCAGCTTTGATGTTAATTCATTTCACGTATTAATTTGTAAATTGCTTTTTATTACCACTGCACCTGTAACAGGGCACTAGAGAGAGAGAGAGAGAGTGCGGGGCGGCGGCTGCTGCGAAGTGAATTTGTAATTAAATGGGAACCAAAGATAAAGACATCAATTACCACATTGCGCAAGGTTTTTGCTTACAGAGCTTATTCGTCGCTCGCGAATTCGAATCTCTCGCTGATGCTGCAAATTCTAATTAATTATACATCGTCATACGACTTGCACACTACAGCATAGCACACACACAAACACACACTCACACACACATACATATTTAAACAAACATGCACACTTGGCTTTTGCGTATCTCTACAATTTTGTGCAAATTTTTACAACTAAAATGTTTACATTATCTTCAGCTAATTGAAATTCTAATTATTTTCATGAAGTTGCTTAAGCTGAGGGTGGAGTTGCTGCAAGGCAAGATAATTAATTAAGATTGCGTCGCAGAAGAGCAATATCTGATAATTACCAAAAAATTGAAGATAAATTGTTTTACTATACTTTTATTTATTATATTTATTGACTATAGTTTCTTAACGGATATTATTTATAACATTTTATTTTCTAGACTCTTGAGGTAATTTGGCTTTTAAAACATTCGGGGAATATAGTTTCAAAATGTATTTGGCTATATTTTTTTTTAATTGTGTTATCTTGAGGTAATTGAGAAATAAAATAAAATCATAACAATTACGTTTATCTAAATGTCATAAAATCAATTTACACAAATTGGGGACTCTAAATACAAATACAATCACATAAAATGGTGCCGGGTTGATAATGCTGGGGCACACAGACTTTGGTCGTTTAGTATACATATACATAATTGGTGTTGTTGTTGTTGTTGGTGACACTTATGTCTAGGGGCATTATAAAACTTAATTAATCTATTGCTAATTTCATAATTGAATTACTCAGTCAAACGTTCAATTTGGATGGTCGCATGTTTGATGTTGTACTTGCTGCCGCAGGCCAATTGCGTCGCCATCTTCAGAACCGTATTCGAGTCGCTTAGGAAATCTACAACAGATAAGGTATATATAATCACATCATTATAATACTGGGAGATTACTGAGTTATTTATGTGTCTTACCCACAACCAAATGAGCCGTGAGCACATTGTGCTCGTTGGTATGTTGCCAGACATTCAGATGATGCACCGATCTGCTCGGGAGGTAAATAAAGATAAAAATAAATTAAAAACTTTTTGTCCGAGCTGAGTTCAATGACTTACTTGACACCCTCAATGGTAGCCAGGTCGCGACGCAGCGATGACATGCACACATTGCGGGGCACCGCATCCAGCAATATGGATATTGACTCTCGGGACAGCTGCACCGTGGTCATAATCACAATTACGGAGAAGAGCAGCGTGCACAATGGATCCGCATACTTGGCACCGGGCTGCAAATTGAATTAGCAATGTCAGTCATCAGATACCAGCATATTAATTGAATTGTCTCGAACTCTAGACATTGCACTCACATAGAACTTGATGAGGACGGCGGCCAGAAAGACGCCAATACTCTGCACAAGATCTCCAATAACATGTATCATTGCTGCACGAAGATTCATATTGACCGCTGCGGTTTTGCTGCACAGGTGCACATTTGATATGGTGGGTTGGAATTTTAAACATAATATTAAACAAATATTAACTTCAAGCATAACTAAGCACAAATTAATAACTGCAAATCAAGCATGACTAATTCGGCTTTTACTCTCTGTGTCGCAATGCAACTAAATTAAATTTCAATTACATGTAATCAAACAAACAATTGCCTGTAGTCAAACTTGTTGTTATTGTTATACTATATATATATATGTATATGTATATACTATACTCTATATTTGTTAACAATGTCCAATAGGCTAGCTGATAAGAAATTTTATGGTAGGCACAAAATATATTTGGCAACAGTGAAGCATTGTGTGCAAATAATTTTTATAATATTTCTGCTTTCACTTAAATATAAAATTGGTTTCTATTTTTAATTGAATTTACATTACTTTAAGAAATTAAAAAATGTCTCATTGGTTGCATATTAAGCATATTAAATACAAAAAATACAGGGTATGTTGTAGTTGCATTTGAGCCAATTTACGCATTTATGTTGCTGTTTTACTACAATTTCAGAGTAGCTTCAACCGCAGGCTATAAAATTGCAACTGGCCATTCAATTCAATATACTACACATAAATATACCAATATCTTTACATGATTGTACATAAAGAGTATAAGCCAACACATAAAATAAAACACGGCACTTGGCATACACCTACCCGTTTTGCTGGATCGGCTTTAAGCCATTTGGTATAACAACATTATGAAGCTCATCGCTGGCGCTGCCAGGCAATGCCTGGGCGTGGGCGTGGTCATGCCCATTTCCATTTCCATTCTCATGTCCGTCGTGACTGTGCCCATGACTGTGACTGTGGCTGTGCCCGTGGCCGAAGCTGTGGCTGTGTCCATGTCCATTTGATTTCATGAACCACGAGCCATGCAGCACGAACATCATGCTGTTGCAAACAAAAAACATTTCATATTTATATTTAATTAAAATGGCAAGAAAATCATTTCGAGTGTGACAAATTGTCATATTACAGAGATCAGAACTAAGTTCAACTTATATTGCATAAAGTTTATATAACATGTGAACTATAATGGATAATTAAAATTAATTTTGCCTTTTTAAAATTAAATATTTATCAAATTAATCTTAACCCAAAGTTTGCCGTTTGGTCTTAAAAATATTGTTTTTTTTTTCCGTGTATGCACATATATCAATAATTCAGCAAAGTTGAATATGGCAAGAGAATTATTGAAAATATTTGAGCATTTTAATGAGATAAATCATTTGGGCATCCAAACCTCAGGATGGAATGATAAATTGAAGAAAGCCAGTTTATTTACATTTGTTTGGCCTTTTGCCGTAATTTTGTTAAGGCTAATAAATTAATGTTTAGATTGTTTACTTACATAATGTTAATGGCAATGCCAATGGCCGAAATGCACATCATGATGTTACCGTCGAGTTCAAAGTCCTTCGAGTAGATTCGCTCGATGGCAACGACAACGAGCATTGCTGTAAGCAGCCAAATGGCTAGGATGGAGACCAAGGCGCCCAGGACCTCTGCAAAAAAAAATAAAATTAAATACAAATAATGAAATGCGCAAAGTGGAAAGTTTTAAGTCTAATGCCTGACCAAATGCACGTGTTGTGCAGGACATGCTCTAATAATAGACTGAATGATAACTAACATGTTCACTCTGTGCTCGGCACAAATGCAATTACTGTGCAAGTGTATGTGCGTGAGTGTGTGTGTGTGTGTGTGTGTGTGTGTGTGTGTGTGGGGGGTATCAGTGTGTAGTTTGAGTATGTAAGTGGTTCGTCTGTCAACTAGTCGTACACTCATTAGCATAGTGTCGGCCATAATTGGGTACTTACCGAAGCGTTTGTAACCAAAGGACATGCGTGCGTCCGGCGGTCGGCCACCCAACCAAATGGCCACAAGGCTGATGACGAAACTAATGCAATCAGATGCCAAATGCGCCGCATCAGTCATAATTGCCAGACTTCCGGCCATATAGCCGCCAAGGAATTCAATGATCTGGCGGTTGCGCGAATTATAGACGCGATTCGTAAGTTATTGTTGTAGTTGTACAAGTTGAAATTTATCATAATTAAATCAAGCATTCAGGCAGTGTGTGTGTGTGTGTGCCTGTCTGTGTATATATGTGTGCGTGTGCGCTTACCATGAATATGCAACAGAGCGAAATTGCGAGCAGAATTTTAAATTTCGCCTCCTGCTCCGATTTGCTTTTAAGGTTCGCGCCAAAGCCTGGCTGGAAGCTATGACAGCCATCGAAAGCTTCGGTGCCCGGTTCCAAGTTCTGCAAGCATAACGGTAATAATTGCCTTATAAATATGACAGCCTATATATAACAGAGGTGCGCTTGTGCGTGTGTGTGTATATATATATATATAAATGGTTGCTGCCGGCAGGGCATGCAAATTTCATAGCATACAAAATTCAACGCTCGTAGTAAGCACATATTTTAAACCATTTTGTGGTAATATTAAGTAAAATAAGTATTTAAATTAAGAATGCGATGCTAAGCATTTTTTCGCATTTTATTTCTGCGAACTACTTTATGTTTACATTTAAAATAATGATAATAAAAGAGCACTTTAATTTGATCAGTGACTGAATGAAAAATGCTACAGTTCATAAATTTAGGACGAAGGAATAGGGAGATATATGTTCTGCATAAGTAAGGTTTACTAAGAAAACAATTTAATAGTTAAATTCGTAAAGATAAAAAATATGTTTATTTAAACGGCATACACTGTAAGCCATGCTGTCTCCTGTTGCTTGCATATAAGATAAAAGAGATATAAACACATATCTACATATGTATATGTATATGTATAAATAATGAAAATGTGTAAAACTTGCCAAATTTGTGCCACTATTGTTGCTGCTACTCTTACGCAAAAGTGGAATATCGTAGGTATGCTCCTCCAGCTCCATGGCATCACGAGCTATTGGCACTCTTGTGCGTGCTATCGCATTCCTGTTGCTAGTTTTACAATTGTTGTTGCTGTTGTTATTGCTGTTATTGTTGTCCGTATAGTGGTATTTAGGATTACCATTTGCTATGCGAGTGCTGATATTCAGTCTTGTATTATTGCTGTTGGTGTTGAGCTCCTGGTGCTGGTGCTGGTGCTGCTGCTGTTGCTGCTGCTGTTGCAGTTGCATCTGTTGTTGATTATCTTTCGTGTACAGTGAAACAATCTCATCGTCATCATCATCGTCATGCGCTGCGCTGGCAAGTTGTTGATATTTTGACATTCTTTTTGCTTTCTTTGTTGACCCAACCTGTGGTTTTTAGATATTTAATTGGTTTGTGTGCGTCTTTGAC
This sequence comes from Drosophila dives, assembly GCA_035042365.1. NCBI lineage: Eukaryota > Metazoa > Arthropoda > Insecta > Diptera > Drosophilidae > Drosophila > Drosophila dives. The sequence continues at coordinate 2,113,221 of JAWNLJ010000437.1, forward strand.
TAGTTGTTTTTGGTCTGTGAGTGTTTTTTATATATGATTTGTGCTTTTCCTGGAACGCTTATCAACATTGCATTTATCATAATTAGTGCAAGTGTGTCAATCTCCATTCAAGTGTTGTCAGCCTCAACTAAATTACCGTCATTATTGTCGAATCATTAGGGGTACTTTTGCGACTTTCTTTGCCTGTATACAAAGAGTATAAGTCAAAAATAAATTAAGCATATTCTATTTTATCTTAATGGTGTGTTTCCACGTGTGTATATTTGTGTTGTTTGTATGTTTCAAGTTTACTTTGCTTATGAGCTCAAAAATGGGGTACAATTTGTTTATATAAGCTACATTTTTTTCTCTAAACAACTAGCTTTTGACGGCTATCTACCGCTATCTATGCTCGACTACCTTCATATCATTCAATTCTAAAATTCGCATTGGCTATAAATATATTTATTAAAAAGCAATGTTTTTTAATTCTGATATTCACTTGGTTTTTAGACAAACTTTTAATTAACCCGCAAGTCATATGCCAAGACTCATTTGAAGTGTTCTTATTTCACACATCAACGCATTTTGTTGACCTTGCCAGTTTATTTGCTGGTGTTTATTACCCTTTTTTGTGCTATCAACCAGAATAATAAATAATGCATGCATTAAAAGCCACTTCTTGTATATATATTTTTATCATTTCATTTGCTTTTCGTTTCAACACTCATTTTGTTTGCTCGCAATTGCCTTAGGGACTTGTCGAAGTTGCGATAAGCGTTACAATTCTCATAGTTCTGATTTTTTTTGCGGTTCCATAAGCAATGATTAATTTGTGACACATACAAACATATGCACACATGCACATATATATATATAATACATATACAATTATTTGATAAAATACAACTGATTAAGAACGCAGTTTGACACAGACTAAGAAAAATAACAACTGGCACTTGTTATGAGTTGCTTGAAGCATTTCAATTCGTTGCTTTTTCTTGTCTTAATTAGTGTGATAAAACATAACTTTTGTACAGATTAGATAAAAGTTGTGCTTATTTAAGAAATGCTGTCGATTGAGTCTTCAATAAGCTGCCAATATATATTTTGTATTCTATGTTTAGATAGATTCTTTGAGCTTCTAATACCCGCTGAGTTTTAATAAAAAATACGTGCGCTTGGCACACTTTTCGCTTGGGAGTCTACACGCTCTCAGAGGGTTTGAGAGGTATACTAAACTGATTTAAAATATATTTAGTATTGACAGCAGAATTTTGCGTTCGATTTTGTTGTTGTTGTTCGTGTTGCTAAGATGTTCTCTTTTTATTATTTCCGTTTCGATCGCATTTTATGGGATTTCCATTTATGTCAGTTTATTTATGGCCGCCTGCACTGCGAAGGGGCTTTATATTTCTTTCGTATTTGTCTGTGACGTCTTTTGTTTTAGAATCTCAGCTAAATTTAGGCATTGCGAGAAATTTGTTAAATTTCTTATACAAAATCTATAATATTGAAATTTAAATTCAAATATGTACGAATTTTTTTTACTGAAGCTGGTTCGAAAGCAAAACACTACATCAGCGACTCTCGTTGCATTTGCGAGTTTTCTCTGTACATTGACCTTCTCATCAGGTTTTTTTTGTTGCCATTTTTTTATGTTCAGAAGCTGCGCTTCAACCGGCAGCTGCATAAGCACGTGAAGCCGGTCGAACGAGAGCCGCTTTTTCAGAGAGATTGTTCGAGAGAGAGACCGAGAGAGGTAAATAGTAAGATTAACATACAAACAAGAGCTTTTAACTCAGCTTTTGCGAACGCATTGAGAGAGAGGCCGTTATCAGCAGCAAACATGAGTAGATTAAAATGTAAATTGAGTTGTTTGAATTTTTGTGATCGCACCTTCCTCGTGATTGCAAATTGTTTCACACATTTACATTATTTTTGTTTATATTATACTCGTCTGTAATTCCCGCATTCGCACAGTCTGTTTACTAGCACCGTTAATTCTGTGTTGCTTGATCGTTGTTTATCTTACTATTATTATTATTGCTGTTTTTAAAATTTGTTATACACAGGAACATGCAATTACGCACGCCATCTATTCACTCAGCCAAATTTGTCACGGTAGGGAATCACATTATTGGTATTCAGCATTTAAATATACGTAATCCTATTGTTTTAAAACATTTTAAATTTTATATAAAATCATCACATCACTTCCATAGACACATTTGTGTTTTGTCTCATTGTCCAAATATTCGTTAAATTTTATTATCTACTCTAAACAATAATTTGCGATTCAATTTTCGTATTTGTGCATTGGCAAGATCATTGGCACGCCGCTGATTTTTTTATTTTCGCTAAGCGTTTTTGTCACTGTTACAGACGCGCTCGTTGCTAGCGACGCATGAAGTTCAACTGACGGCGGCTACGCCACAACCACAGAACTACAGCAAGTGAGCAGAGCGTGTAAAAGAGGAAGGGAGAGCGTCAGCAAGAGTCTTACTCTCGCTCGCTCACGCGACTGGGAGCGCCGGTTGATACAAATAACTATATAAGTAAGTATTTAGTTGGATACGTCATCGCTGTGCTGATTAAGTGCTCTACTCCGCTCCTCCCTTTACCAAGTGCTAATCAGCGAGCACCCAAACAAATATTGCTCACCACAAAGTGAGTGTATCTGCCAATTGAGTGAATTTCACTTGACTCAATTGCAAGTGGTCCTCTTCTGACGATCAGATCGGTCAGTCTTCTTTCGATTCTTAGATGCACTAGACCTGTGCTAAAAAGCTCGTTCCTTGCTATTACAGTTAACATATATTCAGTTGGAATTTGGTAAATATACATCAATTATTTATTGTTAAAGTTTAATTCTAAGTTCCATTTAATGCAAAAAATATTTAACTATTTACTTTTATTGAAGAAATTTAAATGGATTTTTATATATATATATCTGCATTCAGACAATTTGCGTATTGCCAAAACAAATTGGCTTTAGCCTATTTCGATCGCCTTATAATGAATACAGTAAAATGTTCAAGACAATGAACAGCTGCAAATATAAGTCACGTCCGATTTTGTATCCATATAATGAATTTTTCTCAAACAATAAAATTGTGTATACCTAAAATTAAATTAAGTGAGGAAAAATACCATACTTAAATTTCCCAATATATTAACTTAAGTGAGTATTTAGAAAGTAGGATAAGTTAGGTTAATGAGCTGGAAACTGTAGCGATTTGTATTTTTAGAATCCTGTTCGATTCAAGTCGATAACTCGAAGTCATAATATTCCTACAAAAACAGCAAAGATGTCGCAAAAAATCTTAATCTGCATCTTATACAGGAATTAAACTAGATTTTCAAGCTATACCATAAACTGGTATATAATATAAACTTGTTTAAAGATGCTCCTTAACACTAGAAACTTGTTGTTCATGCTGAAGCTAATCTCGATCCATTTAGCGACATACCCGTCAAACAATTCCTGTCACTAACAAGTTTTTAGCCTGTGCCCAGAGAAAATGTCGCATCAAATGAACATTTCTATTTAATAATGAAATTTTCTGGCTTTGTGTGTATTCACTATACTAAACCTCGACTACAGTCAAAAATATATATACAAATATATACAGAATGCATATACAGAATGATTGTACAAAAAGATCAATTTAATGAATATGGGGCATGCAGCGGTCAATTTATATATTCTGTATTGAATTAAAATAATATGGAATTGAGAGACGTGCTCTTATTGTATATGTTATAGACAGAAGTGATTTTTTCGATTTCTATATATTCTATATAAGTATGTAGAGAACTTGCGAATCGATATTGTATATGGAGTATGTTTTATAATTCCATATATAAATATATATATCGATCGCTCTACTTTACTTTTTTGCTGTATCTCTTGTTCTCTTGGTTATAATATGTACTTTAAAATTAATTAAGCTGCTCAAAAATCGTAGTATTATACTCAATTGTACATATTAATTATTATTTAATTATTATCATACAAATCGTATTTATTTCTATACTTTAAACTGTTATTTTTAGCCACTTTTTCAAACGATTTACCTTAAATCAGAATCATTTCCGTAATTTTACTTTAAACCTCAAATACATCGAATTTTTTTATGTCCAATATGCCCCAAAACGATAAGATTTCAATTAATATCTAAGCGACTTGTCCCCTCCCATCCACTCCCTCTCTCGCTCCATCTTTTTTCCTTTTCTCAGACGTCGCAATCAGAAAGTATATATTAAGTTACAGACAGGCAATCGCAAGTCTTGAAGTAGCTATTTATTGGCAGGACAGGTGTCCTGAAATTGTTGCCGGCATGAAAAGCACATTTCAAGTGAAGCTGCCTCACATTACTTTACTTGCCACATGCCACATATATATATATATGTTTGCGTTACTTGTTTAGCTGCGTGCCGCCCTCAGACCGCAATTTTCGAAGGTAAAAACAAACAAATAAAAAACAAGTAAAAATTAAATTTTCTTGGAATTTGTCTTTTTTCATTTTCTTCTCCATTTCTGTCACGCCCAATAATGTTTCCAACCGCCTTCCAAATTTGCCCTTGTATACACGCCCCCAATTCTAAGATACTTGTCTGTCTGTCCTGTCTGCATGAAGCCAAGTCGAATATTCAATGCTTAAGTGTATGAATCGGCGTATACATATAGTATATATATGTTTACAAAAGCGTTGCCACCCATTTTGAATATTCGTAGACATGTCAACTGAAGTTTGCCACTGAACTATTGATGTCGCTGTTGCTATTGATGATGATGTTGATTACATTTGTGTGTGTGTGTGTGTGTGTGTGTGTGTGCGGATGTATGTGTGTGGTTGTGTGTGTGTATGCTTGAGTGGTGGGTCGTTTTTCACTGATTGCTAAGCAACAATTTGTGGGTTAACGATAACTGACAAACATAAAGCACAGATTAAACATGAAACATTTTACGTCTGAACCTAATCGCACGCCTAAATGGCAGTTGCTATCAAGCACAGTGACACACCTACACACCTACACACACACACACCTACACACACACATGATCACGTATTTCTGAGCGTAATTAGAAAGTCAAACAAATTAGATTGATGGCAAGACTGTCACTTACCCAGCCAGAAGCAGTCTTTCTGCCCCACTTTCTGCAGCCTAAAGCTGAGTGCGAATTGAAAACCAAGCTCACTTTCGCAAACACACACACACACATACACTCCAGTACAAGCACACAGTGTACGGGAATGAGTAACACAAACGGGAACCATCATCGAGCCGCATAACGAACCGAATCAAGAAGCTACTTCAATGCGAAAAACTGATAAAAATATCGTTAGGGGTATTCGTTGTGTCCGTTGTGCAATGTTTCATGTGTTTGTTGTTGGTCTAGCCAGGTAACTCGGCCTCTGCTAGACACCAGACAGGACAGACAAGGTTGCGACGCAGCGAGAGAGAGGGGTGAGTGGGGTGAGTGGGTTGAGTGGTAGGTGACAGCAAAGTGAATTTAATACAAAGTGCCTTGAGCATTTCAATGACTACGTCTTTGGCTGTATGTGTGCTTCTCCGTTGACTTTCGCCTTCCAGGAAATAAGGGATACCAGTCCTGGGGCATCTACCTTGCTTGCTCTTCGTTAATGTACTACAAATGTAACAAAGTATGGTAAATATTATCTCACAAATATAGGTATTCGATTATTGATTTTTGGTATGTTATTTTTTGAGTAGTTAAATTTTGTTTTTATTTTGGTTTTTGTATTACTGTTTTCATTAGGTGTAATTTAATATTCAGTTGTAATTTTATATTAGGTTTTCATATTAATTTTTAATGGTTTGAAGTTCACATTAAATATATTAATTAAGCGAAAGTATTTATTAAATTATAAATAAACTTGAGAGTTCATAATTTTGCGTTGTTTTTCTTTTAAGGTTAAAGATAATTTTCATTTAAGTAAAATTTCTTTTTAGCGAGGCAAATAATTATGAGGTTAATAAAATGTTGAAGAAAAAAAAGAGCAAAGCACATAAAAATCAGGCAAATATTTTGTTGTTATTTTAAACAGATAAAGCCTAATAAAATAATATCATTTTAATGTAGGGCATCTTTTAGTCGGTGTGTATAGACTGACTTTTCATAACATGTATTGCCTACTTATTTGTACTCGTCTTCTGAACTCGCAGCACTTCGAGTGTGCTCTAATGACATCAGACTTGATATATCCTCGTTCGATGGGGCATGCCTCAGCGGCATATCTGCCGGTGCAGTGGGGGGGAGGGGGAGGTTTTGCGATTGCTGCTGCTGGTTGTTTCATTTACACCAAAGCATTTTTATTTCAACTTTTTTTTTTTTTCTTATATATATTTATTTTGTGCACAAGCTCAACGATGGGTGAATGACGACGATGTTGGAACTTAGCTTTGTGCTGCCTGTTTGTGTGTGTGTGTGTGGTGCGTTCGTGTGCATTTTGTAAGCTTAATTGAAAATTGAGTGCTTAACTTTGATTTTGTTTTCGACGGAAGCGCCACTTGAACTCAACTCCGTCACCAGCGACTCTGCCATGGATGACTGACTGACTGGCTGGCTGGCTGGCTGGTTGGCTGGCTGAGTGCCGCGCCGCGCCGCCGGATTGCTGTGTGTGTGTGTGCGGCTTTTGGCACAGTGAATATTGCACATTGTGATCCAACACACACACTCACACACGCACACACATAAGCTCAGCGGGTGAGAGCCATCATTTTGCACACAAACATATTTTTTTTTTACACCTCACATTTTTGTTGTCTCACAGTTGCTCGTCGTCGATAGGTTTTTCAAGTGTGTGTGTGTGTGTATGTGTGTGTGTGTTTTTTTGTGTTTTGTTCTTGTGTTTGCTGTAGTTTGTTTTAAAATTGACAAATTGACTTGTTGGCTCTGGCACGCCCCCGTTGCTATTTTCGGTTCAAAGTTTTTTTTTTCGCCGCGCTGTGGAAAGTGAATTCATTAAACACTTTAAAACACAGCACGCCCCTTATCCACACGGATTTTTGGGGGGAAATTTAGTAGTTGTGCATGCGAAAATGTAAATCTAATTGCTTTAACCGAGATCTGGCGTCAAACATTTATTAGTGGCTGTGGTTTCAAACTATTATAGTAGCTCACTTTAATTGAATGGTAGCCATGCCTTTTGAGCATATATAATTAACAGTGGTCAGCGCTACTCATTAAATTCAATTAGCACAGCAGCGGAGTTAGATTAGTATCCCAGATTGACACACTCCAACAAAACAGGTAAAATAAGAGCAAGCAAATATATATTTTATCTACTTTCCAATTAGCCAACTGACAAAATGGTACAAAATGTTGGTTGGTCCAATACAACTTTGTTAGCTGTGTTCATATATATATATGCAAGAACTGTATTTTTCTACTTATTTTTCGTTGTTTTGTTTGTATTTACTCAAATGTCAGTTGTTGTTTAATTATGCAGCAGTACCTAAACATAATGTGTTTGTATTTGTATTTGCATTTGCCCCTTGCCCCGTCTGCCACTCAGTTCAGTTCAGTTGGCTTAAGCATATTTGAGTGTCCGTTGAATTCAAGCAGTCACAGTAAATAAATGGCGCATGACAAAAAATAAATAAGCCACACAAAGCCAAACACTCAGTTGTTGGAGTAGTTTGCCTATATAAACATTTGCTAACACTAATTACAAACAGCGCCAACTGCAAGTTGCGCATTTATCATAGGAATTATGGCTCCCAGTATAAATAAGGCTAAAAACCCCAGTAAACAATAAATGACTTCAACTGCTGCAACTCCATTTTAGATAGGAATTGACCACAAAAAGCATTTTACTTATGTGTTTTTGCGGTTGCCTTGTCTTTTTGTGGTTGCTTTTCGAAAACCAGGTCAACACTGGCCATTAAATAATATTTTATATTCCTATATAAATGCATGTTATTATTTAAGAAGCATTGAATAGCACTTATGTATTTAGATAAAAGAACAACTGCAATTCTACTTAAAACAAACACCTGCATTTGTGGCTTATATGCAAATCCATAAATATCATAAATATATTCTTAAAAGAGCATTCTAAAAACATGTGGAAATTTGTAAGGGAGATAAGCAAAAGAGTAAACAAAATCTTTGGATCAAGCCAAAAGAATTTGGTATCTTTAATGTTTAAACAACATAGCCGTAAACAAAGAACTTTATAAATAAATTAAGTATTTATTAGTTTTATTAATTTTGTATTTGCGGCTTAATACTTTTTACAAAGCATTTGGAATTATGTACCTATAGTTTAAAGATCAAAAAGTAATCTTCGATTATTTATATTGAATTCTACGATAATTCATACATAAATTCTATTATTTTACACTTCATTTTTTATCGAATTATCGATAGTTTAGAGACCAAAAAGTAATCTTTAATTGTTTATATTAAATTCTACGATAATTCATACATAGATTCTATTATTTTACACTTCATTTCTTTTATCGATTTATCGATAGTTTAGAGACCAAAAAGTAATCTTTAATTGTTTATATTAAATTCTACGATAATTCATACATAAATTCTATTATTTTACACTTCATTTTTTTTATCGATTTATCGATAGTTTAGAGAAAAAAAGTAATCTTCGACTGTTTATATTAAATTCTACGATAATTCATACATAAATTCTATTATTTTACACTTCATTTTTTATCGATTTATCGATAGTTTAGAGACCAAAAAGTAATCTTTAATTGTTTATATTAAATTCTACGATAATTCATACATAAATTCTATTATTTTACACACCATTTTTTTATCGATTTATCGATAGTTTAGAGACCAAAAAGTAATCTTTAATTGTTTATATTAAATTCTACGATAATTCATTCATAAATTATATTATTTTACACTTCATTTTTTTTATCGATTTATCGATAGTTTAGAGACCAAAAAGTAATCTTTAATTGTTTATATTAAATTCTACGATAATTCATACATACATTTTTTTTATTTTCCACTTCTTTTTTTTTATCGATTTCTGTTACATTTCATTTCAATCTTTTTTTTATATAAATTTGCCTATCAAATCATAGCTTCCTGTTCAATCAATTAAATAATTTTTGTAGCTCCGTTTTTGAAACTGCCTAAATGCACACTACGAAAGAATTATTTTCACCACTAAACCGATTTCATGCTCAATCTAAATGAGTAAACAAGCAGTCAGACATACCTTAATATATATATATATGTACATATATATATATATATACATATATAGGGGAATAAATATTCTATGAACGTTACTATATACTTCTATAAATGAGTACACATAAAAATCACAATGCTCACTTTGAAATAGCTCGGTGAACAAATGTTAGACGTTGACATGCTTGATAAGGTCACCAGGTAATGCAAACAAACAGAACAGAGCAAAACACAACACAGATGACACACATTCATGGGCTTTGTGTGGTGGGTGCCCTAGCCCCCAACCCGACTACGTTATCCTTTAAGGCGGGTGGCATCATCATCGTCATCAACATTAGCAACATCATTGAGAATAAATGCCAGAGCAACGGGCTGCGCATTCAAGTGACTTAATTAAACGTTTTCCTGGCACAGATAAATGTCAAGGAATGTGCGTGTGCATGTGTGTGTGTGTGTGTGCGTAAGAGAGTGTGTGTAGGGAAATCTTTGAAAGCTTACACCTGCGCCAGACGCAGACTAGTTGAAAGCTGGCTCAGACAGTGGCAATGGAATCGTTAGAGTGAATGATAGCAAGTGTGAGTGTGTCAATGTGTGTGTGTATTTGTGTGTGTGTGCATTTGTGAGTGTGTTTGTTGTGACAGAAGCACGTTCATATAAATTGCACACGAACACAGTTAGAAGGTGCTTGAATCTTCAATCTATTTGAAATTAATGCACGACACAGCAACCCAAGGTCGACTCCAGGTCGTCGTTCCGACTGAATCCAGCCTGAGAGTCCAAGTGACTCTGGCCCCACTAAGTGGGCTTATAAAACTAAAGCAGTGCGTGCCGCTCGAATCCCTTATCCCTTGCTGGCTGTAGTAGCCCCATTTAGTGCTGTAGTGTACCAGCTACTTCGGAAAATGTGCCACAAACTTTCATCTCTTGTGCAAAAGTGCATTATTAACACTTCAGCACAGCGCAATGAAAGAATATTGTATACACGTTTTGGCTGCTAAACCAAACCAAACCAAAAGCAAAAGCAAACCATTCCATAAATAGAGGAATGGAGGAATTGGACGCACAACAACGTCATCATCAACTTTTTGAGAACTACAAGTATTGGCTACTCACCTTCGATGCAAGCCCAAAAGTGGAGCTTGGAGCTGCGATTCCGTAAATCTCAATGCAACTTTTATAATTCAAGTTATGCGCTTGCCTTGGGTATAATTATTTTATAACAAAGTTTGTAACACATTAAGAAAAAAAAAAATGATTTAAATTATCTATAATAGAAATTATATTTATAATTTAGTATTTCAAATTAAATCAAACATTATTTAACTGTTATTTAATTGAAAAATGATTTAAATTTTCTATAATAAAAATTATGTATATATATATATAAAATATTATTTCTCTGTTATTTAATTGATAGATAATATTTAAATTGCCTTCTTGCCTTGTCATGGTATGAATAGCATTTTTTGGGGCGCTTTAAAAATATGTATTTAATTTAATATTAAAAATTAATAAACATTATAATCTTTTAATTACAACTGATAATTTAAATGTAATATTAAAAAATCTCCTGTCAGTTTTAGTATTATTTTTCTTATAATAATTTACAACCCTTTAAAGATATGTATTCAATTTAGTATTCAGATATAAATTTACCTTTTATTTATATTTATATTTATTTATATTTATTTATATTTATTTATATTTATATATAATTATTAATAATCTACAAGGGTATTTAAAGTACGTCAATCATTTGCTACAAATCCTGTTCTGTTTTTTTTTTTTTATCATGGCGCTACCTCAACTTTTTAACGATAAACTATAACGGCGCATAAAAAGACTGTGCAAAGTTGGCAGCAGCAAAGTTTTTTAGCAGAAATTTTCTGCTAACGATCAAGTTTTCTTCTTATTCGTTTTTTTTTTTCTTTTTTTTTTGCTGCCAAAGCAGCACGTGGCAAAACTGAATAGGGCCGGAGACTTGAAAATTGGCCGCATTTGTGTATTTGCTGGCATCAGACTGCGATTCTGCACCCACACCGAGTGTGTGAGTGTTCAGCCATTTCACTTAAAACTGTTTGGTAAAAGTTGTGGCAACAACAAGGCTATGCAGCTTCTGTATTGTTGCTGCAACGCTCGATTGTCCATTTAATTTAAATTTGTGTGTAAATGTTTTTAAGAATATTAAGTACATATATAAATATAAAAATATATATATAATCATATCAATTGCTTAATACTTAATGCAGCAATTTGCCAGTTGCTACTTGCATCTGTGGCAAGCCGATAAGCAGCATTCGAAATTCACTTTTGACACCCCAATTGTGCGCTCTGTTTACTTTGAAAGCTGGTAAGCAGCTACAATGTGGCCAAAACTGATAAGCTGCTCTTGCTGCGAATGCATGGCCCAAGCACATCCTTTTAGCTGTTTTTGATATGCATTATATTAGTTTTTGTACGCACATATAATTTAAATGCTAACTGCAACGTGCCCTCAAATCTTGCCACATGCATCTTCAACTCGGGTGCGCCACTCGGGTAAACAGTTTAAGGCCAAAAACTTTTGCATCGTGTGCGCATACCTTTGAAATAATTAAGACTTTTAGTGCGCACAGCCTGCAACTGTGGCCATTACGTGCCACAAACGACATCAGTGCTAAATATGCTAAGCACTTTTGTTCGGCTGGTATGGGGTATTGAAGGGGGGGTGGTGGTGGTGTGGGTGTAGCTAGTAGTAACTAGGCAACAACGCAGTCAATATGCAGTTGGCCAGTTTAGAGCCTGCCACTGCAAAGGATGGAATACAGCTGCCTTACTTTTTATGGCCTGCCTGCCAGCCTGCCGGCCAGCCTGCCTCACTGACTGTTTTTGTTAACTGGTGTTGACTCTCATGGTTTATTCATGAAGCTGCCTCTGCCCAACTGTCACGTCTGGCTGCCCGGTGTGTGCTGACCAATTGCGTTTCAAAATGAGTCGGCGGTTAGTGATTGCCTGTTAGCATTCGAGTATAGCACACACACACACACACACCTCCCTTACTCTAATAGTCATTGTGCCAACAACACCCCCGCATCTCCCTTTGATAATTCGTTTTGCACTGATTTTAGTTTTTGTGGAGATTTGCATAGATACAGCTGCTCCAGTCTTTAGCTCCTCCCATAACTCTGGGTTTCTCTCAAAATGCCTTGCATTAAAGCCAAATGACATCTCATTGCCAGACATTGATAGCCTTTTATTCGATTCATACTAGTATCCATTAAAATATTATATAATTCTGCAGCTATTTCAACTTAAAACTGTCTTTTTTGATCTGTTTTTGTCTGATTGCTCTGCGCATGAGATTTATTTGAACATTTGATTGTAAGAGGAATGCCACAAATTAATCCACCAGCTTACCAAGAGAAAAATGGTAGTTTTATGAAAACACAATTTAAAATTCTTATCCATTAAGTATGTGAACAAATATATTTTTTGGTAAATTATAGTAGACAAGCGTTAACAGCTTACTAGTGAAGTAGCAAAAAGACTGTAGCTTAAATTATATACATAAAATTGATTGATACTTCCAATCTTTCCCTAATTAAAATAAAAATTATAAAAATCTAAACAAATAAATATCTATTTGAAGTTAAAGTAGTTTCTTTTATCAATAATAATTATAATATATAACTGGCATTACAAAACTAGTACACTGCAAAGACCCGAAATGATTTATATTCAAAATAAAATAAGATTGCTTCTCTGGAATAATAAAACTCTGTTTTTGTTGTTGTTGTTTTGCGCTTGCATTAAATTACATTTATGCTACTTACTTATAGTGACAATTTTCCTACGCACACTCCGACAGATAAATCAAAATTCATTTTATTTGATTTGATTTATTTACCCGAAATTCACGTATCTCTCTCTATTGACAGGGTGAGCCAGCTAAATCCCAGTCCAAATAGTGTGCCATAAATTGAAAATGGCGGCCAACGTGACAGCAAAAACAGCTGACGAAAAAAAAACAGAAACATAAAAGAAATAAACGAATAACAAAAATAAACCGTTGCAGAAAGAGTGGCCAGTAACGAGTACATCAATAGAGATGGGCCTCACCAGGCTGCTCGTAACTAGTTGATGCGACTGTGACCCCAAAAGCCCAAATCGCTCAACGAGCGTTGCTTTATGTTTATTTGATGCTCATAACGCGCTACTCCCGTTGTTTTTACCGTTGTTCATGCTGTTGTTGCGTTTTGGCTTTGCCATAAAATTGATTGTTCTGCTGCGACATAGTGCCGAATGTCGGGCGTTCAATTCCACGATTTCCTCATTTGCTATTGTTTTGCGTCATTTCTGGATAGGTTTTTTTTTTGTATATAGCTTTTTTCCATCTATCTGGCTTGCTGTCGTTTCGTCTGCGCCTGCATTTTGCTTTGGTCACTAAAATTTACTGCTCAATTCTTACAATTGAACTTATGACATACAATTTGTGCCGATATTAAGACAAATTGAATGCTTACGGCTCTGTTATCATTGCCCATAAGTATTGCCGCTATAAATTGGCAAATTAAAGTGCTGATGCCAAATCAATGGGTGGGGTGGGGGGGGGGGGGGGCTTATGCATCTGGCTATAAACATACTTAAACTATCAATCATAAATCCCAGAGCACTGCAATCAGCTCTTGTTTTGGTTCAGGAATAAAGCGCATCAACAAAACTTCCAAGAACGCAATTCTCGGAAATTCACAGAAATGATTGCGTAATACAAATACAAACAAACAATACTACTCAATTTCTCCAATTACCACATTTCTCTTCACCTCTTCACCCCCAAATTTCAATTTTCCATTTTCTGTACGTGAATACAATTTTTCGCAGTTATTTTCAAATTTTTGGTTTTTAAGTGCCTCTGCTGGCTCCAAATGTATCCTTGTTTTATGGTCATCATCGGTGCAATCAAATTGCATTTCCTTCCCCTCTGGCTGAGCTTCTACTTCTCGACTCTACACTATAAATGGTAGTCGTGTGTGTGTGCGTGTGTGTGTGTGGCTAACCACCTTTCATTGCTGTGGTCACAGGTTGGACTACTCTTTTTTCGCTCTGCATTCCTTAAATACCCTGCCAATGCTAAAAGTATTACACATTTGTTGGCACTGTTTGTGTGCCAAAATAGAAGCAAATTTAATTTCTGTCTTGTAAAAGTGACAAAAAATTTAGTTTATGCAATTCTTACCTGGTTTCCAGTTAAGACTTGATAGACTCCAGATAAAAGTAAAATAATACAAATTTAACATAAATAAATATATATAATAAAGTATCTTCCAGTTGATAAGTTTCCATTAAAATCTGCTTAACTGTTTTAATATTATAATAAGTTTTTTTTTTCTTGATTTTTATTCCATTAACATTACGTTTGCATTCATAGTCCGATATCGAAATGTTCGCAATTTAATTGTATATTTTTGTTGGAACCCTTTGCCATTTGTTTTGTGGTCCCTTTTACGTTTTAATGCCGTATAAACAAAATGCCTGTTTTTTATGTATTTTAAATTAATTGCGTATATTATTTGCACAAAATGGTTGAAAAGAAAATTAATAAAAAAAAATGGCTGCTGAATGTGAAATGTGGAAAATCATCTGTCAAATGGTTTCACATATGTATATATTTATATATATATATGTGTGTTAAGGCAAAAATTGCAACATTGCAATGTGTTTGTGTTGATAATCCCTGATGCTGGCAATGCAGGAGGTGTTCATCATCTCCTTGCTGGAATGGCACAGTCTGGGTGGGAAACAGTGACGTGTTGCGCATCAGTAAGCACGGTCAGATTGCAATCGGATCGGAGATGGGAGCGTGTCAAATTTGTTTTTAAAAGGCAAGCTTATAAATTCAAAAGTCAGATTTTTGCAAAAATATTTTATTTGTTTTGTGGATTATTTTATTTGATATAATTAAGTATAATTTAAAATGTTGATATTGATTTTGTGCTACGATATAGATTTGTAAACTGTGCAGTTAAGCTTTGAGCAACTGTGACACGCAAGTTATTAAATTAATCTCAACAATCTTTAAAATACTAAATCTATCAGTTTCTTTTGTTAATATTTAAAAAAAAAATATATATAATAAGTCTTTAGGCGCCATTGTGCGACTTTATTTTATGATTGACATAACAAATGTTTGTTTTATTTTTTGCCATCGTGTTGCATGAACAAAAACACGACGCACGCTTATAGAGTATTTTTTTTTCACTATGCATGAATTGAATTTAAGAATGCGATTGCAAATACAATCGGCTTAAAGACCAGACAGACCAGGGAGCAGAACTTGGCGCTGGTTTTGGTTCTTTGTTTTTAATGACTCATTTCTATTGTTTG
The DNA here is from genome assembly GCA_035042365.1 of Drosophila dives. Taxonomy (NCBI): domain Eukaryota; kingdom Metazoa; phylum Arthropoda; class Insecta; order Diptera; family Drosophilidae; genus Drosophila; species Drosophila dives. The sequence goes on from JAWNLJ010000437.1 coordinate 2,128,768, forward strand.
GCTTTTGCAGTTGTCGTTTTCATTGTCGTTGGCATCGTTGTAGACGTAGCCGTTGGCTTCTGAGTGGCATGCGTCCAAGTAATTTTAATTCTATTACCCATTATAGGAGAAAATGCTGAAACGAGAGCCACGCTCTGAAGTAGTGCTTCTGCTGCTGTTCCTCCTGATGCTGTGGCACCGGCTCCAACTGGAGCTGCACTTAATTTCTATTATAATGATGACATGCCGACTGCAGGGCACTTGCTTCTATACGCTGCCCAGCCACGCCTCCAACGGCCCACCAAATACCCACACGTAGCTATTTATACGGGCACAGGAATGTTGTCGCTGACGCTGGCATCGCCGTATTATTTTTTTCTCTCTATTTCTACGGCGCTCTTTATTTTTGCCATTTGGCGACACGATGCGACGCGACGCTTCCGCTTTTATGAACATTTAGATGCAAAGTTTCTGGCATAAAAATGGCGTGGCAGATAATTTTCATAATTTTCAACTACATTTCATTGTGCAACTGTGTGCAGGCGTTGGCGTTGGCGTTTGGCTACGGGGGCGTGGTTCGGCCCAGACGGGCCTCGCCGTGGCCAGTCGCTTTCAGTTGGCTCGTTATTCTCAGTTTTTATTTTTCTGTGACAGTAAAAGGGAAGCGAAAAGTCAAAGTCGTTGCTGCAGCATCAAAGTTGGGTTTTATTAGCTCGCTTCTTGCATTTTAGAAAACCGCAGAGACTAAAATATACCCTGTAATCAAACAGAATTGAATTGATTTAACAATTAGACAAGCTTTTAGCATAAGATTTCTAATTGTTGTGCTAATCTCTACATAATATTAATAGCTTCAGTTAATTATTTTTTTTTTATTATTTTTAAGGCTAAAACTATCACAGTTTGAAGACTCCATTTACAATTTGGCATATCTTAGAAGCCAAATATTTAATTTATGATTTTTTAACATTTTTTCTAGTTATTTATTTAATTAAACAAAATTATTAAGGCATTTATTTTGGACAGTTTACAGGGTATAAAAAGGTATAATATATAAAATGGCAGTGGCAGATTTGCTGTAGTCATTCGGACGTTTCACTGTAGACGGAAGTGTATTATATTTTATTAGCTGTGCTGGCAAATTTATGTTATTAAAGGGCTGCCGTTGGCTTTGCAATGACAAATTCTATAAGATGCAGTAGGCAAGAGCAGCGCGCTGCCTGAAAGTATGCTATAAAATTGTGCAACGTGTTAAACGGTAAACACATTTCGCAACACGCATTGTGTGTGTGTGTGAGTATGTTTTTATGTGTATGTATGTTGTCATAGAATGCTTAGCATATTGCAAGCAAAACGGGAAAAGTAACAGAGTTACGTAAAACGCATTACGTGGCGACGTCATACAGACACACACGCATATACACACACTCACACACACATACACATTTATGTCGATGGGCTGCAGCTGAGTGCTGCATGCAAACAGGTTTATGACCCACACACTTCATTGTCTGCAACTTTGTTATTTTTTTGCCCCTTTCAATTTTTTTTTTTTTTTTTTTTGGATTCATTTAACTTTTCAGTAATTCGTTGGGCACCTGCAAATTGACAGAATCAGATAAGATATACCTAAAAAGGGAAGATTTATTATGTATTGACACTTCCAAAGAACACTTCACAGGGGAACTTGAAATGTTTTACATTGTAAATTTATTTTAAACAGCTATTTTTATTTTGAAATTTATTGTGTTGCCTGACAGTAGTTTTTTTTTTTTTATTATAGCTAAATATTTTATGAATGATTACTTATTTTATAAATAAGTTGAGGCTTATCAATAGATCGAAATCAGACGCGTGTTTAATATTCAAATCAGGAAATATGTTTTTATTTTTTAAGCACATTTCGGAGCGAACTGTAGTTGTCTTTAGATTTTTTTCTGAGTGTACTTACTGTCCAAAGTAGGCAAATAGTGTTCTTGCAGTTTTATAATATTTACACAGTTCATATTATTAATTTTCATTTAGCTACGGGCTGTTGATTCTGCAAATGCGTTCTTGTTTCAATTGCAATAAACATAATAATAATAATAATAATAATATTAAGCAAGTTTGCATTTGTTTCATCAACTAACAGTAGATACACAGTCAAAGTCACAATCAAAATCAACAACTTTTCCTCAATGCCAAACAATTTAATTTAAATGTAAATTCATTTTTCACACATATGCAGCAGCTGTGTGCGAAATGGAGAATGTGTCGAGGAATTTTTAGTAAGTTTGATATTGCAAAGTTTTAAGCTTACTTATCTAACTATATTTCAAAAGTCTGCTGCTTGTGGTTGCAGTTATAGATTGTCAGTTGGATGGAGTGGGAAGGGGTGTATAAGAGAGACGAGGTGCGGGCACACCTTTTCAGTTTGGGCTCAAAACTTGGGGCAGTGTCAGTTAGTTGGCAACGCATTTTGTTGCTGCCTTTTTGGCATTGAAAGTGCAGCAAACGTTTCCGCTTATAGAACTTTGCCATATCCGGCATTTGCTTACAATTCAAATTGGCTAGCAAGTCGGACGCAAACAGAGAGAGAGAGAGAGAGATGGAATGAGTGAAAGAGAGAGACAGATAGTGACAGCAAAATAGCATATATCTTGATCCCAAGTTTTCGCAACAGAAAAGTTTTCAAATTCAGGTGTAATGTGCGGAAATGCTCACATTCAGTTTCTCAGCTGTGTATACATACTTTAAAGTAAATATTTGTACATTGACTTGACTTTTAGACAGCTTGTCTGTCTCTCTCTCCTCTCCGTCCACACACTCCCCTTGCCTCCTTGTCTTCTTGCATATGTAAAATTGTTTTGCATGCAAATCAATATGCTCCAGCACAAGTGTCACTTTTTTCACCGTTCTTGCACTGGCTTATATAATTTGATTGTGTGTACACTTGCACACACACACACACACACATCCAGCTGATGTGTAGCTATTTCATAAGCAAAAATTTTCTTACTAACAAGAAATTTTGCCAATTGCAAATGCATCAGTTGACTTCATTGTTCGCCTGCTGACATTTTAAAATTGTGTTGCAAACTGTTGGTCATTTAGATTAAAAGACGAGTGCCACACCAAAACATATGCCACTATGCCACATATGCCATGCCACGTACCAAATACGAATTTCTTATCACACTCGAAATAGTTTCATTTTGTAAATAAGAACAATTAAATTTGTAGTGCTTTGTATATTTTAATTGAAAACTTATCAAACATTTTCCACTCCGACTGCTTCACTTGCGCTTTTGAGATTAAATTATTATTATGTCAAATTTCTGTTCTATTTGTCCAGTGCAGCGTGTATTTTTCTCATTCAATTTTCTCTCAAGTGGCCATCCAATTATTAGCAGTTATTAAAAAAAAAATAAAATAAAAATAATGTACTTGAACAATGCTACTTTTGATAAATTTTAGTTTGTATTTTGTTCGATGTGATTAAATTTCACACATTTCTATAATGTAATCAAGCGTTATTCAGAAGTTATTTTCGGAAATTTCATTTAATTTAAATTAAAGAGTAGTTTGCAGATTTTATTTAACTGTAGAATCTTTCAAAGTTTGACGCAGTCTTTTAACTTAACTATCGCAAAGATAATGACTGACCACCAGTGCAAATGCAAATATAAAATTTTAATCTTTCTGCTAATTAATTTTCGAGAAAGCTATCAAGCAATTTAAAAATATATTAAACTTGAAGTGTAGAGTGATGATAAGCTGCAATGTTTAATCAAAATAATTATAAAAATATGTCTGTAAATCTGTCTAAAAATACGCTGATAAGTGTACTATATTGAAGTTTGTCGATTTGTTTATATTTGAATTATGACGAGCAACGCATTTGATTTCGTTATGTTATCGATAATACTGTCTACCTAGATGGTTTACCCCCTATGACAAATTGTTCTTAACCGTTATTATTCGTATTAATTTATTGGCTAACTTGGGTTTAAATATTCTGAGAATGTGAGCAAATCATCCGACAATGTTAGTCATAAGTTTTAGTTAATATTCTGGTTCAAATATGAAATAGCTATGCCAAAAGCCAAAAGCCTTCCATCATGGTTATAATTATATTCCTGTATCTTTACTTAACTTATATTTTTTTATATAATAATAAATTATTGAAAAAAACTGTTAAGTACTTGGCTGTTAACTTTTACTAATTTAGATAATGATGTTTATTTACAGCTGGCGAAACTGACGACCCACCACGTGCATATCTAATCTATGCGCCGTACGACATAGTGGAACAAGTGTGGGTCTCTTTACCCCCAGGAAATTGGTATTGCGATAAGGGTATAATTTGCATCACAAATCATTTACACACCAAGCAAAGCCCATTGAGTATTTGATTTTATTGTCTTTTGCTGGAGAGTTCTCGATTATAAAAGCTTATTTTGCGCCTTTGGTAAATTCAGTCTGGAACTGCGTTCCACATTAAGCAGCAGCAGCATGTTTCTTACAAAAAGTTTAATTTTTATTGCCTTCTTGGCGCTGGCCAATGCCCAGTTTGCCACCAATTACAAGAGTGGACGCAATGGCATGGTTCACCTGTTCGAGTGGAAATGGGATGACATTGCGGCCGAGTGCGAGAACTTCCTGGGACCCAATGGCTATGCCGGTGTACAGGTAAACCAAGCGAATTTTAACTTATTTAATTTATTCATTTATTAAAATATTAACTAACATTTGTCTGCTTTTAGGTTTCACCTGTCAATGAGAATGCTGTAATTGGCGGTCGTCCTTGGTATGAACGTTATCAGCCCCTCTCCTACAAGCTGCTCACCCGCTCCGGCAACGAGCAGCAATTCGCCAACATGGTCAGGCGTTGCAATAATGCTGGAGTACGCACCTATGTGGATGTGGTCTTTAATCATATGGCCGCCGATGGTGGTCGGACTGGTACTGGCGGCAGCAGTGCCGATCCCAACTCAAAGAGCTTCCCCGCCGTTCCCTACTCCACGCTGGACTTTAATCCCACCTGTTCCATTACCAATTATGCCAATCCCACCAATGTGCGCAACTGCGAGTTGGTCGGTCTGAAAGATCTGAACCAGGCAAACTCCTGGACGCGTGATAGGATTGTTGATTTCCTCAATCATTTGGTTGATTTGGGCGTTGCTGGTTTCCGCGTGGATGCCGCCAAGCATATGTGGCCCAGAGACTTGGGTGTCATTTATGGACGCATCAAGAATCTGAATACCAATCATGGTTTCAACTCAGGTGCTCGTCCCTACATTGTGCAAGAGGTTATCGATCTGGGCCACGAGGCCATCCAGAAGTACGAATACACTGGCATGGGAGCCGTTACCGAATTCCGTCACTCCGACTCCATTGGCAAGGTGTTCCGCGGCAAGGATCAGCTGCGTTATTTGTCCAACTGGGGCACTGCCTGGGGCTTTGCACCCTCCGATCGCTCGCTGGTATTTGTGGACAATCATGATAACCAGCGTGGTCATGGTGCTGGTGGCGCCGATGTGCTCACCTACAAGGTACCAAGGAAATACAAAATGGCGTCCGCTTTCATGTTGGCTCATCCCTTCGGCACACCACGCGTCATGTCCTCTTTCTCCTTCAACGACGAGAGCCAGGGACCCCCAACCACCGATGGAAACAATATTGCCTCGCCCAGATTCAACAGTGACAATTCATGCAGCGGTGGCTGGGTTTGCGAGCATCGTTGGCGCCAAATCTACAACATGGTTTTGTTCCGAAATGCGGTCGGCAATAACAATATTCAGCACTGGTGGGATAACGGCAAGAATCAGATATCCTTCAGTCGCGGCAATCGTGGCTTTGTGGCCTTCAATAATGACAACCACGATTTGAATACCTCACTGCAAACTGGTCTCCCCAGCGGCACCTATTGCGATGTCATCTCTGGCCAGAAGAGCGGCTCCCGCTGCACGGGCAAGACCATCAACGTTGGCTCCGATGGACGTGCCCATATCTCGATTCGCAACTCCGATGAGGATGGCGTTGTTGCCATTCACGTTAATGCCAAGTTGTAAGGATATATATTTATTCCACTTAACCTACACTTACATGTTGACAATAAGATTAAAGTCGTTAAGATTATATCGAAGCACAAAAAAAAAAACGAAGATGACTTTCATTTTGTATGCCTGTTGCAGTGGTCCTAACCCAATTTTAATCGACTTCTAAGCCCTTTGCCCAAGTGTCTTGCCCAAAACTTATCAGCCCAATAAACAGCACAATAAAGCAGCGCATTTATGTGACTTGGAATGTCCCAAGTGTGGACTCTTAAAAATACCAGTGGGAATAGTCGACTAAAGGATATCCGGCAAAAAAAAATAAAAATATATATATATATGTAAATATATATATATATACATACATATATTGCACAGATGTTTTCTTTTCATTTAAAAACTTAAGCTTTTAAAAATATAAAAATGCTTTTAATTCAAGCCGAATAATTCATAATATTAGGATTATCATATATACATATATTTTTGGATGTTATTTAAGATGGATCGATGTCCTGTTTGGGAACATAGAAACTCAATAAAACTAAATTTTTAATGGGTAAATAAAATTAATTAAATAGCACAATACACAGCGCTAGATGGGTCATCAGAGATTAAAGTTCATTTACGCTGCTGACAAACGCAGGTGTAATTTCTAAGGTGAAAGGTCATTGCTGCCTCTGAAGAGGTCACCAAGCTTAAAACCCTTTGAATTAAGGCAATCCATAGGAAGGACTCAAGACTCAAGATTCAGCGTCAGCTTTCTAATGTTGATATATGCAATGAATGTCCATAAAAAAAAACATACATAAATACGTAGCATTATCCGGCAACTTACATGCCAAACATATCGCACAACATTATCATTTGTCAGCACACCCTATCGTTGCTAACCTCTCTCCCTCCACGCCCCGCTCGCTGTAACACAATGAGCACTCTTTTAGGATTTTTGTAGCAAATTTGTGCTTGGTTATGGATGCATTTAAATCCAAATAGAGCAAATAGACATTCAGCATGAATACAGTAGTTGTACGAGATGTGGCGAGTGGGTATCCTGTGCATCCTGTAAAATCCTTGTACGATTTTGTTGCATAAAAATATGCACTCATAACTTGTGACCATGATATGAACGAATGTGTTCAGCTCTATCAAAGGATTTTCATGTCATTTGCTAGAGGTCAAGTGAGTCAGTCGACGGCAGCAGGAGCAGCAGCAGCAGACACAGCTACAGCAAATACACCAGGATACAGTGAGGACTATGGATAATGTATATACACATTCAACTTGGCTTGCATTTTGTGAAAGTTTCCTGCTACTGCTCTAACTTCCTGGCACACAGACTCTCTCTCTGTGTGTGTGTGTGTGTGCGTGTATGTTGTGTATTGTAAATATATACAAAACAGCGCATAATTCTTAATAAAGTCATAAAATTGCAAAGTAAATCAGTTTTTCTGAGCGAACGCAGCGCAGATAAACTCGTCTTTTTATTACGCAAAACGCAATTTTCATATGCTTCCAGCAAAGATTGTGATTTAGCAAGTCTGTGTGTGTGTGTGTGTGTGTCATGTCGTGTGTGCCAAAGCAAATCCATCTGCATAAAGAGGGCAAAAAAATACAAAAAAAATCACAAGTCGCATCAAACATTGTGTATATACCAAAAGACGTAGCATGTCTAGATTGCGGTTCTTTCTTATGGGACTCCCGACTCGATGACTAACTCCAGGGCGACCAAACTTTGTGGCATACCATACAAACACACAAATACACACATACATATATATATATATATGTGGTATATACATATATGGCGTGGCACACACAGAAATAAAATTAATTTAAAATTGCTGACAAAGGAGAGCGCCTCGTTCGTATTTATGCAAAATATCAAAATATGATTCCTGATTTTTTTTGTTGTTGTCGTTTTTTTCACTTTATGGTTGGGGGGGGCCATTGCTTTTAGCGGCTCACACGTGCAAAGGGCTTTAAGAAATTTGGCTTAGGCAACCGTTTAAAATGTGTGCTCCATTAGACATTTTCAGATTACCCAAAAATTAGCCGAGACGTGATTATATTTAATATTTACCTTTTATTTATGAGCATTTTTCACGTCGACATAACACAGATTTCTACCTATTTAGCTACACTTCAAAATAAAATTGGCAATGAGGTATATTTGGATTTGTGCCAAGCATCACTTCTACTTTCTAATATTTTTTTTTTTAAATGAAAAATAAGTTGCTCTTAATCTATCTCATTCTGTAAATTCAATTATTTGGCTGACAGCGCATTTCGCTGTCGGGAGTTTGCAACTAGCCATATTGTAAATATTCTGAATGTTCTGTATGTTTTCGTTACTTTTTAAATCAAAATACTCAAGAAATATCTGTCTGTCTGTCTGTCTGTCTGTCATTCATAGTGAATTCATACGCATACATATATGTGCTTGTACATGTATGAGTAGCGAGCAGATGCTTTCAATTTAACGTCAGTTGGATAAGTCTGCTGCTACCCTTTGCTGGTAAACATATCCTGACAGCCTGTCAAACAAGTTGCAAAACTGACTTTTAAATATTAATGTCATGTCGGACGTTCGTAATGCGGTTGCTGCCACAAAGTTCATATATATTTCTTTTTGGAGGGAGAACATATTTTTTTAAGTTAAATCATAAAAATCGTTCACTTATTTTATCTTATTATTAGCTCTATAGATGAGTATAATGAGAAGCATAATAAATATTGAAAAATACACCAGAAAATATCATATCTTCCAATATATATAAATCTAATCGATACAGCTGAAAAAAATTAAAGTATGTCGTCTGGCACAAAACCTGAAAAAAATTGTGGTGTTATTTATTTGAATGGTTTAAAAACAGTTTGCGAAAATCAGCGTTGGCTGCGAATATAATTCCCCAAATTTGCAGTACGAACGTGTGATACATTTATAGTTTTTAATTGCTTGATGGCCAAAAAGAGATTATTCTCACCACAATTTTTAGCGCATGCAATCAAAATTCTAAGGCCCGCTGGAAAAAAAAATAGCTTGTGCAACGCAAATGGACGCAGGATATTAGAGCTTTTAAAAATTACATTTACCGACATTTATCTTCAATTTTTTATGCGACCAACTGTGGGCAGACAGAGAAACAAAAGCGAAAAAACGGAAAGAAAAAAAAAAAACAAATAAAAAATAAGCGAATAAACTGTGAGTTGGGCAAAAAATAACAACAAAACAGCAAAACAAAAATGGGGAGAAAAACAATTTGATTTAGCTTCAGGCAAATATTAAATGCATGTGAACAGACACAGATAGAGAGAGACATATAGCGTGAGAGTGTATGAGAGAGATGGACTCCTCCGAGCCATAGACCGTGCCCCTCGTGCCCCTAGTGCCCAGCGTTCAGTGTTCAACGGGACAACATCAAATTCAGCGCAAAACATGGCGAAAAACCAGCGGCGAATGCAGTTAGGACCCGGCCGCGAATTGTAGCCATGCTGACAGGCAGCGGAAAGCACATTTGTAACGATAACGTTCGTTTCTATTTCTAAACTCCCAACTGGGCGTCCTTATGTGTGTGTGTGTGTGTGTGAGTGTGTGTGTCTATGTGTGTGACCATTAATTTTGAGCGCGTTTAACATGAAAACTACATGGCACAACTGATTTCGTGCACCCTGTGCAAACACACACACTGAGATACACACTCAGATACACACACACACACACACATATAGATGCTAACATATATAAACAGAGATAGTTCATGCCCGGGAGCCAACAATGAAACAGTTATACTATAAATAAGTAAGTAAGAGGGCGAAAAAAAAATAAAACGAAAAACGAAGACAAACAAAATAAAAGCGAAATAGCAAACCAAATGTAATGGGAAAAGCGCAAAAAGCGGGTCAGTGCGCACAAAATGGCAGCAATGATGATGGCGGATGCCGCCGCCGACGAGCGGAAGCTGACGAAAGAGCAAAAAGAAGCCAGCAACAATTGCAGCAGCAGCAGCAGCGAGTATAAAATGCAGATATTGCCCAGCACCAACTCCGACTCCAACTCCAACTCCAGGCCCACCTCGTGTACATCGCACATCAAGGCGGGAAGCGTATTTTACACAAAATGAAATAAATAAAAACATTAAAGAAAAAAGAAATACCCAAAAGAATAACACAATTTGTGCGTGTGTGTGCGAGTGTGTGTGTGTGTGTACACGAAATGATATGCAACGCGGGCGCGGCAGGAGTCGTTTACAAAACGAGAATCATCAGCGCTAACTCACACACGCACACACGCACACACACATCCCCAAACACTGGTACACAAGTGAGGGCGCGCACGAGGCGTATGCGCTACGTGAAAACAAATAAATGCGCTTAAAAGTATGCAACAAGACGCAACAACTGCCAAATGCGAGTGAAATATACAAATAGTTGCAGACACAAAAAAGAAGAAAAATAAATATTATTTGACCAAATGTTTGAGATAGCAGTAATAATTATAGAATATTTACCTTTCCTGTTACTTCTTAATATATATAATATATTTAATATTTACATTTTATTGAGAAGTTAATTAAATACCAAATAAAAATCCGATTTAAATACATTCATTCATGATTTAATTTTTATTACATATTAATTAGTTCATATATTAATATCCCAAAATATAGGGCACACTCTATTTCACTACTCATTTACCAATTTATTTTTACCTTTTTTTTTAAGAGTATTTCACAGTCAAGCACAATCGCCTCAAATTTATTTCTATGGATAAAACTTTCCTAACTTCAACAGTTATTTTTTTAAATGCCACTTAATTTTTGAAGTTTTTACTTGTGAACCTGCTCAGTTTTGTGTGCGTGTTTATTGTGTTATATGAAAGTTTTTTATGTGGGTGTTTTGTGATTGTTTGTGCTAGGTCAATGAAATGTTAATTGTGATTGTGATTGTCGTTTGGCCTTTTTGTCTGGCCGCTAATTATTAAGGCTCGTCTCAAGGCGACAAGGCAGACGGCAATATTCAACATCATTAGCATCTGAGTGCATTTGCATCTGCCATAAGTCAGCTGTGACAGCCGTTGAGGCTGTCTGTGAGCTCCAAAGGGGCTCCAAAGTAGTCTACAATTGTCAAGGACTTTTGTGCTTGACAGTTGTTTGTAAATTTAATGAGAAATGCGTTGCAAATCTGTTACTGAAGTGAGTTGCAAAACTTTTCTACGATTTACGTCAATGCTTCAGTTATGATTTCATAGTTAATTAGTTGCTTAACAGTCAACAGATGTAGCCGAAGGGCGGGCAATAATTGATGATAAATTACGCATACGCCAGGTGCGACAGCCGATGCTGTGTTGGTTCTTTCGGCAATTAGGTTAGCCGTAGCTGGCTAGCGGCACAAGGAGATATGTGTCCTAAGAATGGACATATGGTTAAGTGGGCGGCAGGGGGTCGGGGTTCGGCTTGGCTGTCAAACACTTTCGGCTGCAAATGTCATTGTCACATCTTGATCAGTTTTTGTGCCTATATGCTGCTGCAGCGTTGACATGGACATTATTAGGTCGTCTTGTGTCCAGGACTCAAGTGCTGCATTGCTGATGACGAGTCAACCTACAACGGCACAATCTGCTTGATAAACAGCATTCGCCTCTGTCCTTGTCCTTTCATGCGCTTTCCTGTTCTGGCCTGTCGCCCAACAATGTCAATTACCAGCGCCTCTACACGAACCTCATGTCGAATTATCACTCAGCATCTGCCATTGCAGCAGATTTGCACATCCTTTTTACCTTTTCGGGCTAACATATTTGATTTTTTTTTCTTTGATTTCTACTATTTTCTTCTCTCGTTTTTCCATGTGTCTTTCTATTTTAAGTGCTATGCAAATAGCTTGACTGGCCTGGCCCACTGCTGCGGCTGCTGGCTTCCGACTGATTTCGTCCTTTTATTCTTTTGTCGACTCGCTTTTACCAAAAGCCATTGCCATTCATTCAGACTACGATTTGTATATGGGCGGGTGTTTATATGTGTGTGTGTTTAACTTGCGGACAGCTTGTGGTGTTTCTTGTACTAGTGTATGCATGTGTGTGCATATGTGTGTGTGTGTGTCTGAGTATCCTTGTGTATGCGTGTACGCCATTTACTTTTTATTGGTCAAGTTAAGCATTTTGTGTTTAGCATTTGAACACTTGAAATTGTTTGTCAATTTGTTTGCTGTTTGTTCGCAGCCAAATTGCCTGTCAACAGGCTTAAGACGCAAGCTTTGTGTGGGTTTTTTTCCTTTTTTTCCGTAAGGAAAGAGGTTTTTGTATACCTAACGACATTTCAGTTGTCCAAGTTAATTGATATTGATTTAAACTAGTTTTTAACAAGAGCTAAAAGTTCCTACGAGTAGCTTCTGATAATTAAAAAAAAAAAAATAAATTCAGCTTTATTTGGGCGCCGACTCAGTGCACTCGAGCGGACTTATCAAAGCCCATTTATTGTATAAACAAAAACCGAATTGTTTTCATTACAATTTTGCACATTGTGTTTTCATTTTGGTGTTCTAAATTGTTGAATACCTGCCCCAAGCAATGCAATAATATATTTTTATTTGTTTCCATTTTTATATGGGTTATTATAGTTTTTTTTTTTTCTTCTTTTTTTGATAGATGACAGTTGCAATTTGTATTTTGGGTATTTTGAGAAGACCTACTGCTGCGGGTCGTTATGCAGAAATGCAGAAATTCTCTTATATTACATTTTATGGAACAGCAGTTATGTTATTTTAGTTTAATATTTCGCTCGTTGTCAACACAACCGGCGGCACAACCAAGTACCAGGTAACTGTGTGCAACAGTGCAACGCCTGGCAGTATTTGCATAGTCGAATCATAAAAAAATTGCATTTTGGGGGCATTTATATTTTTGTTTCCTACTTGAATTGCGAAATTTCGGTCAAATGTGTGCGTGCCTTACAACTGATCAATCAATCAATCAATGCAAAGTGGCGCCTGGATAATTAATGCCAACCGCATACACATATAAAGAGCTGAGGCCATTTAACTCCAATGCTTAACGTTTAATCAAGTGTTCAATTTGTGATTTGTGTGCGAGATTTGTGAGCAAAGCCGCAGCTGACACACTTGATGATGTGCCTGGCCGAGGGTTGAGGAATGAACAAGGCATAAATTAACGCAAAAGTCTCTAACAATTTGTGGGTATTGCTGACGGGGTGAGTGAGTTGAAATTGATTTGCACCTAATGGCTTATGGCTATGGTTTGGCAGACAAGTTAAGTGGCTTCGAACTTGGCCAAATGCTGCGCAACTTAAAAAGTAGTTAGGATGTTCAAAAAAAAAAATAAATAAAAACACTCAACTATCACGTCTGCTGATAAATTACTCGGCCAGACAGTCAGCAACAAGAACTTGTATCAACTCGAATGCTCAACTAAATTAAGCCCCAGATGAAGCCGGTCCCCACAAGGGGCACAAGAAATGCAAAAGTTTGCAACAGGCGAGAATAAAAAAAAAAAAAAAAAAATTGAGGGCACAGTGTGTTATATTCCATTTGAATGCCAACCATGTTCCGGACGATGTGAAAATTGAGCCTATACTTTAAATGTGGCCCAAAATGCTGGAACCGAAAAAAGCCTTCAAGCACATGATAAAATATTTGAAGCATGTGGAAAAAATCCCACAAGCAGATAAAAATGTTGTTTAGTAAAATTATAAAGAGCTGGAACAACAAGCACATAAACAACAACAACAATTGCCAAACATTTAAGCTTTAAAGGTAATTGAAAAATACAAAAAAAAAAAAAATGATACAATGAAAAGAAAAAAAAAAGTCAACCGACCAAATACCTAAAAAAAAACACCTCTCTTCCGTTGCTCGTTTACTGATTATCTGACTCGCTCAGCAAAAACCTTAATTTAACTTTATGTGGTCTCGGTTCAAATAAACTTCGAGTCAAACTTGCCAAAATCTTGGCATATACAAACATATAAGCTGCTATAAGCCACATCCAATGCAAAAGAGCAGCACGAAACGCTTAAATATTTGTTTATGCAAATATTGCGCATACGCCACGTTTGACGCCCCAGGTGAAAAACTGGCTGGCAACATTTGACGGCTGCGACATGTAAAAGTTTTAGCATTTACTTTATATATGTACTGTCTAACTTGAATTGGAATTTTCCGTGTATGACAGCCAGTCAAAAGTCGAGCAGTAGAACAAACGGCGACAACATGGCCTGAAATTAAAATTCAGTTATACTTTAACAGCGTTTTGACTAGTCAATGTGTTTATTTTCGTAGCACAGTTTTAGATATTTATAAATAAACTATTTCTTCATACATATGATGACTAAATGCTGGCTATCTTTGTGCTTTACCACAGTTAACTGTTGAAAATCTTTTGTCATGGGAAAAATTTATATACTTACCTAGCTTAAATTTAGAAACTTCCTAGCAATCTAAAGTTCACTCATTAACTTAACTTTTCATCTACCTAACATAATTTTCTATATTACAGAGTCACATAATATTTTCGTAGTACTGTTTTAGATATCTATAAATAAACTATTTCTTCATAAATATGATGACTAAATGTTGGCTATCTTTCGACTTTAGGTCAATCAACCTTTGAAAATCTTCTGGTATAGGAATAAATTACATACTTACCTAGCTTAAATTTAGAAACTCGCTAGTAATCTAAATATCATTCAATAACTTAACTTTTCATCTAACCAACATAATTTTATCTATTACAGAGTCACATAATATTTGCAATCAGGGTGCCAATACAAAACGGCGGCTCGATTCCCAGCTATGTAATTTCTTCTGCTTGTATTCACCTGTGTGTGTACGTGTGTATTTCATTGAGGTTGCTAATATATATATATATATATATATATATATATATAATGACTTACCGCACATAGAAATCTAATCTCTAATCGACTTTGCCTCAACCAATCGTTACACAAACCAAATCTGATTTCAAACTTTGCTTTTACGCCCAACTTAACGGCCAAAATGCTTGACACTTATTGCAGCTTGGCTCAAATAACCTAACTAAACTTAACATTCTAAATATATTAATTTAAATGCAATTAAATATATATATATAAAATTATATTAATCGGTGTTTTTAAAAAAATGCTGTATTTATTTTATCCTAATTTGACTTTCTATGAGTTTTTTTTTGTATATTTCGTATCTTAAATTCTTAGATATTTGCAGATATTTAAAGTGTGCTTAAAATAATATATTAGCATATAAATAAGACTTACCCTTCTAGCTTCAACTTTTGAGATGACAACTTTTTTTTTTTTTGTCAGCTAACAGTAAAGTTTCCTTTGATGACCTTTTCTATTTTGTTTCGTTTCTTGCTTACCTTCATCACACCACATTGTTAGCTGTTTTATTTATGTGCAAAGTTGCACAATTAAATTATATTTTACTGCAAAATATAAATAATTATTTCAACCTTGCTGTTGGGCACTGCTATAATTATTGCTGTGTGCGGTATACAATTGAACGTAGCAAAAAAAAAAAATATGCGAAAATGAGAATAATAAAAATGCAAATGCGAAATGTCAGCGAAACTTTGTCGTCTGCTGTGTCAATGCTGCATGTTCTCCAATTTCCGTGACAAAACTTAATTAAAGGCAGTACGCAGGACAACAAGCATTTGTCATTTGGCACATTGATTAAGGACATGCCCATTACCCCCTTGGCTAACCTTGAAAATTACTACTGTCATTCGAGCAATTTAACCTGTGTGCAGTTCGAGCATTGGGCAACTATTTACCTAAATTAACGCAATATATTTTTTTATTTATATGTACTGTCAACTTGTAAAAGAATTTAATTAAATCTCAGCTTGTAAGCTTTCTACCATTTGACTTCTCGTATCTTATGGGTACGTTTGAATATAAAATCACAAAACC
Source organism: Drosophila dives (assembly GCA_035042365.1). NCBI lineage: Eukaryota > Metazoa > Arthropoda > Insecta > Diptera > Drosophilidae > Drosophila > Drosophila dives. The sequence continues at coordinate 2,144,711 of JAWNLJ010000437.1, forward strand.
CCAAGCAATTCAAACCATTCTACGTATATCCCACAAACACAAACACACACACACACACACACAAATTCATGTGAATTTTAATAAATGTCATGTTTTGCATGCTGTTTGCTTGGAGAATGATTGATTTATGTCACAATATTTGCCGCAAATCCATCGCAATCTGCTTTGAAGCACACACACAGTCTGCCAAGTTTGACCCTTTGCCAGCAAGCAGGTAAACAACCACAACGAAACCAACAAATCACCACTGTTATGTGTGAGGGTGTGTGTGGGTGTATGTGTGTGTGTAAGCGAGTGTGTGATTTACAAACAGTGCTAAATTAATTTTAACAACTCGCCTGAGCAACCATTTTGTATGCTCTGGCTGGGAAGAGATTTCCCGACCTTAATATCCTTACCTTTACATAGTATTTTTTATGCATAGCAAAGAATAGAATAGATTTTTACCATGTTTGTTTATGTGGTCGGAATTTGGCTTAAACGACATTTAAAAGTTACCTTTTGCAAATACTACAATGAGTTAACCAACAAGAAAGTTTTCTTATCAATTCAATATTCTTCAGATTAACTAAGCAAAGAAGGATATATAGAAGTAATCTGACTTAAAATTCAGATTTTTTTAAAAACAAGTTTTAGCTGTTAAATTTACTACAATAAATTGTACGGAGAGGAAAGCTTAATAAATATGTTTGAAACGGCATTTAAACACGGAATATTCCTCTGATAACTTTCCATACACAATTTATTTGATTGTCGCAAAGAACTTAGTTATTAAAGATTTGATTGCGGTAGTTGTCACACAGGAAAATGCGATAAATACCAAAAATAAAAAAATGCGATATATTTTTGGCTTTCAATTTGTGGTGGCTGGCACAGTGTTTAACGAGTGTATTTCGGTGTGCTCAGTTACCAAAAAGGCCAACTGTCAAAGCATTGCGAGATCTTCAAGCCAACTGTCATAAATGTCGACATCATTAAAATGTCATAAAGTTGGGACAGGCGCCCCACTAACCGCCCGCACAGACATACCAAAAAGCAGCAACTAAAACAGAACCAGCAGCAAATGTAGCAACAACAACAATAACAATAGCGGCAACAACAACTGTAAAAGTAGACGCTTTCAAAAATGTGCAAAAATTTCGCGCACTTCCGTTACATTTCGCATCCTTTTTGGCTGTTTATTTTTTGGAGGCGCTTCCCTTAGACAAACCGCTACGGATGCAGCCAAACACCACCCACACACCCACACCCAACACGGTCACCCACCACAATCTGAGGCTGCACTTGCTGCAAAGTGACAAAGCAAGTTGCAAAAACTATTTCTCTTAAAGTGAGTGAGACAGAGGCAAAGGAAAGAGTGTGTGTGAGAGAGAGAGAGAGAGCGCGAGTCAGTGCTGAAGTTCATAAAAATTTCATTTTATGAAAATACTCGTACTTGTAATTTTATAGCACTTAATGTTGCTGCCGCATTGGATGAGTCAGTGACAGTGCTCTCAGATGTGATGGTATTTAAAAGTTTCGAGTGTTTATGTCATAACAAGTCTATTAAAGCTCCTAATGGCCGTGTCAAATGAAGCGTTTACCGCCTTTTTTGCTCTGACCCCATACCAAAGTGCATTAATCATACGCACTGTGTTGCGACAAATAAGCGATCAAGCGAACTCGACTTACATATACTTGCTTAAATATACACTCGAATACATATATAAATCTCTAGTTAAAACGTTAAAGTAAGACCATAATCGCTTTTTCAATCCCGCACAACTGTAATCGAAGCCATTTAAAATATATATATATTTCGAGGGCATTTTATTTTGAAAGCTAATTAAGTGCGGCCATTAGACGCGGCAGCGTTGTCTTACCAACCAAGCCTGAAGTGTGTGGAATTGGACACAAGGTCGATTAATGAGGCGCAACAACTAGGCACAACACACTCACCGATTTGCTGCCAGGTCGTGGGGAGGAGGGTGGGGGGCGTGGCAGCAATAGCAACATTGAATTAAAGTTCAATTGGCCAAAGCACGCCAAGGGTCGTTAATAAAGCTACTAATCGCCAGTCCTTATGGTAGAACAAGCAATACAAAACAGCTGCTTAAATATCGCTCCGGATCAAATTTTATTGCGCGTATCAAGCCCACTTGTTCCTTGGAGCGTAACGGTCTTTGTTGCTCGTCCTTCTGCTCCATATACACGGGTACGCAGGGATCTTCTTAAATCACAGAATCATTAATGCCAAGGCATTAGCTGTAATTAAGGACAATGCATTTTTAGCTTGTGCAATTGCCATTTCAATATTTATCATGTGGTTATAAACCAACAGCAGGCCACCCTTGACCAGGTTCGATTTTCGATATAATCATTAGGTCCATGGATAGCACTGCAATCGAATATCACCTCCATTGTTTCTATATCCAAATATCATATTGGTATATTATCTGAGATTGGAACTATTCAGATTGGGTAGACGAATAGACGGAAGCCTCGTATCCAAGATACGCGTGCCGAAAAGCCCAGCAGGCCTATGGACATATCAAGCTCAGAGAGTAGATATGATTGTAAAGATCGACAAGAAATATAATGCCCAATCCAATCAATACAACATTGATCACAATCACACAGCCCGGCGATATACAGCCGCGCAGCATCTTGGCCATGTCACATCCACTCTGTGTCTCTGACCATCGGCTGTTTCCTGTTTTTTTTTTTGGGGTAAGTGGCTGGCAATGTTTATTTACTTTGAAAGCAGCTGTCGTTTTGAAGTTGACCCCAAAAGCCAACTGTTGATTACAGCCAACTCGGATGGCTAATATAAACATTTCGCTGTGCTGGTGTTCTCTGGCCCGCTTCAGACATGTTGCTGTGGTTTCAAGTGCAAATGAGTTTACTTTTGGCCATAAAATGTGGCACCTGTTGCAATGTCTATTACTCCACACCCACTTGCAACCACTGGGCTGTGCCAAAAATAAAAATAAAAATAAAACAGCTACAGCTAGGATAAAAGCAAACAGAAATTAAATATTTGCGTGTCAGCCACCTTGATGTTGATTGCTCCAGACCCACCTGCCCCCCACACCATCATACACTCCTCCAGAAAACGAGAAAAACAAGCAAATCCGAGTTGTGGGTAGTGCGTGTTTGTCAACATAATACCCTGCAAGGCAACTTTCATGTTTATTGGCCACTTGCAATGGTCCGCTTCAAACTGTTTTGCAGTTAACAATTCAATTAACGCTGATGATTAAGCTCTGACAACATGTTTATACATGAATATTACAAATTTGATTGCCAGAGTTTTATCGTCGCCAGTTAAACTCCTGTGAACTACTGTGAATAAGTCGGCTTAAGATCCCAGCTCTTCCATATGCAGTGGATAATTGTTGACTATAGTTTTGTGTTATATTCGAGCTGGACGATATATCTTGGATATATAATTTTTTTATAATTCACAGCGAATAGCTCTTTGCTCTTTGCGTTGCATATTCAAGTTTTGTAACAAAACTTTGTTTAATCTGTTAAATTTGAACGAACATTTGGTGTTTTCTGGCTAAAGGTAAGGGTACATCTGATAATGATCGTGTTGTTCTGACGGCATGTTTACAATGTTTTCAACTTAAATTTAACATCTCGAATTTCAAGTGCTTAATTAAAACTTTTCCGTTTAAGTCGGACACCTTTTCGGAACCCGCTCAAAATCTGTCACAGTTTGTTAATTAAATGAACCAATTGCAGCTGAGCACGTTGCCGGCAATGACAATACGTGTTACGAACTCAGAGCAAAATAAGTAGCGAATTCACCTGTCACAGCTACGATTTCGAGCTGGATGGCCATTAAAGTGCTTAAAGTAAATACGTTAAAATTCAGTAATCAGTAATGAACCATTGCAAATGCACTTTTTTTTTTTAAAAGTAAATTCAACGAAACATTAACAGATATAACCGAAATAAGCCTTTATAAACACAACAATCATGTTTTAAGTGTTTATGTGCCTCATATGTTAAATAACAAACAAATTATTTACTACAATTATTATACAAATAATTTCAATTATTCGCACTTAAATGTTATTAAACTGAAATAAACGCAAACGAGAAATGCGTTAATTATTATTATTAAATACACGTATCAACAATTATGCTTGGAATTTACACCCAATCCATATAAAATAATTGGTACCCCCAGTGAAATAGTATGGCCAGCGATATAGTAATAAAAACATGAAACATAAAAAAAGTTATGTCACTAAAAGTAATTGGTAAACATTTAATGATTATAGCCATATTTTCAATAACTGCACAGTAATTTACCGAATGCTATTTGTGGTTTGAGTAATATGATCCGCTTATAAGTATATTTTTATAGAATTATTGGAGCATTTCGAACCAAATTTAATTACATTATTGCGCCTATTAAGAGCATGTGAGTTGAGATAACAATTAAATATTATCTGTCTCTTAAATGATTACATATTCACTTAATTTTTTTATGTTTTATTTGATTAATTAAATGATTGCCATTGTTTAACTTGCAGCTTGGCAGCGATTGAAGTAGCTTTAATGTATGTATTTCAATGTTTAATGTTGTATTTAACTATTATATAATTGCATTTTTCAATTATCAAATTTCAGCATTATAAAAAACGTGTATTATTTGACGGCTGACAGGACATAGCAGCTGCATTGAGAACTCCTTAAATATTTAGAGGGTAGTGTAAGTTTTAGCACTTCTCCAAGTTTTACTTGACATGTCATGAAAAACTGCAAAGCACAGAATTTGGGGTTATGACACATCAAAAGGGGTCTAGGTAGCTTAACAGCTGGCTGATTGACTTTAATTGATTTTAAATAAAGCGTTTGTAACTGTTAGCCATGAATTTTTCACAGCGAAAGTAACTGATGAGTTTATAATTACATAACCAGGCTTTGGGTTATAAAACTGGGCAGTTGAGTCAGACCTTGAAGCAACTGTCTATGGTAAGGGTTAGGGAATTCTACCTCCCGACCTTTGGGAAAATCCAGATTGTTATGTCCATGTTATACGTGATTTCGGTACTCACTTAAACCATGATTTGCTCAAACATAAATTACATCTTTATAAGGTAATCCATGTCCAAGAACAGAGATCGAAGATAGCAATGGTTGTGGAATGCTCAGTTGAGGATATTTTGCCAAGCAACATTTACAAAATTAGCTTTGCTTACTTTAAGCGAAAATATATTTATTAGAACAATTGAAGATTCAATATTTAACATAAGCACACTAATCTACATAAAAGGATTATTAATTTTGTTTTATTATAAAATATAAATGAATTAATAACAGACTCAATCAATCACTTTTAAATTTATCCGTAATATTCATTTGCTTAACCGAAAACTTAAACATAGCTACCTTTAAAACAGAAAAATAGAGAATTTTAAACACAAATTAAATCCATTGATTTTGAACCGGGCTGTCACATTTCTAGTATTTGTCACCAGGTGAGATTCTCACATTGTTGCAGGTGACCTTCAGTGTGTTGACCTTCTTCACCAAAGTTAGGGGCTTTGAGCAGGACGGAGAAGCTGGACAGACGACTGACGAAGTCGCCATGAACAAATAAATAATCTTTATAATGTATTCCACTCGGGACAGGAATTATTTCCAGGATGTCTGCGTCGATTGTTATCCGACCAACTACGTGCTCCCAATGCAGCTAATTTGGCAGGTAGGTTGCAACAGCTGGGAAATTTTCCTGATAAGTCGTCGGTCATTGAGTGTTTTAGATCGAGATGATGCCGTCATTAATTTACTTAAGCTAATTTTTAATTAATTAATTTCGATGTCATACTTTGCAGGCAACAACTTTTTCAGCCAAATCATTTTTTAGTTAATCGGAAAAATGGATTCTTCAATCATAAATTAGATATAGTCGTCGTAGTATTCACCATCTTTTAGCAATATAAGAAATATCAATATAATAAAATATAATATCAATAGAAATTATAAAGATAAATTAAAAACAAGTATTAAACTTTTCTGTTCGAAAACCTCCTTATTCAGCGCACCATATCCTGAGAAAAACACTACCTAAACAAAAAATATAGGCTCTTAACTAAATTAAATATTTATTTTACTTTCAAGCCACTTTGCTTATAATTTATGTTTTGAGATAGGCACCATGTAACGAGCTTATTAGTCTTTAAAAATGAATTTACACATAAATATATGTTGTGTCAAGCGGTGTGTGATTTTAATCTCGATCAACATTTTGTATACTACGGTAATTTAAATCATGCTTAGTAGACTAACTTTATCTATAAAATATAAAAATGAATTTGTTTTATTTATGTTGGAGCGAAAGCTTTTCCTCGCGTCAGGGAATGCCTGGATAAGAATATATAACTGAGTCCCACCAGCGTTATGTACTCAATCAATGTTTATTCAAGACTGTTCTTATCGTAAACATTATAAGTATCGATTAATGAGAGACTTACCTAATATGTATTGATGCACGGTTGCATTGAATGTAAAATAACATAATTTTCAACAATTTACTTACATTGCTAAGAAGTTACTTTATTTATTTCCAGCGTAAATAAATTTATTAAAATAATTAATTAACAGCACTGCACGATTTGACACAAGCACACAATTTGCATTGTATGATGGGAAAATGAAAAAAATATTATAGTCTATTTATCAGCTTTAAATTTATCCGCAATATTCATTTGTTTAACGATGGTAATAACCGAAAACGCAAACTTAGCTACCTTTAAAACAGAAAAATAGAGAATTTTAAACATAAATTTAAAATAAGATTTTACAGTATATCAGGCTGCATAACTTACTGTTATGTTGGTGCTCATCGATATCGGAAAAATACCGCCGGCGATAAAAACAATGGGCTTCTGCACATTGTGCAGAAAGTAAACAAGAGTAGACTGATATCGGGAGCGGGATTCTATCCAATTACTTTTAAAGATGGCATATGAAAGAGCCTCGCAGTCATCGATAATCAGGTTGCAGATGTAGCAGAAGGGAAAAGTCTCCAGGAGAATGGCGACGATAAACAGGGCAGAAGCGAGTCCCGTCCAAACGTCAGAGAAGAAGAACAAATTAATCAAAGTGAGCCCAAGAACAAGGCCGATGATCAAAAACTGTGTAAAAATCGTGCCAGATATAACAGGACGAATAAGAGCGCAGTATCTGAGAAGAAATATAGTCACATAATATTGCCAAGTAATTATCTATGATTTGCCTTACTCCAATATCAGCTTGTGATCCAAGACGCATTTCACTAGCTCCTCGTAGTTCTCGTCTTCAGTCATTTCTGGGTTGGTGCGCAGCTTGCTAATACGCCCGCTGAGTAGTTCTAGATGAGTTCGCAGGATAAGCGAATATACCAACGTATACGTGTCTGATAACGCATTCTGCATTGCAGCGCCAATCATGAGCATACATTCAAAAGTCGACACAATCCACAACTTAAGTGTGGAATCATGCCAGTCCAGGAATGGATTATATAGCTGATAGGGAGGATGACCGCTGAGTACGGAACTGAGATAGGTGCAGACAGAATAGCTACAGTAGACACTAATGAAGATGAGATTGACACGATTACCACGCGCGACAACGCGATGAATCTTCTCGCGCTCCTCAAGACTGGTGCAGCGCACATCCAACTTGTCCAGTAAATCCGTGGCCTTAATTAAGCGCCAACGCTGGGAGTACAAAATGAGTACCTTCACCGAGGAACCGTAAACATTTACGCCCGCTTGAATCGACGTTAAAAACTCGCCCGGCGTAAACAACTTAATCTGGGTTATATAGCTGCCCAGAAAACCCAGTGGCAAGTAAAAGGTGCTGCCCGCAAAAGTCATCAATGTCCAACAGAGATACACATAGCGGAAAAGACCTTCCTTTGGAGGTATCCAACCAATAAACTTCATAACACGAAACGTATAGATCAAGCCATCCCGGGAAGCTACCTTCTTCGCCAACGACGCTTGTTTGGTCTGTCTAAAGAACATCCTGTCTTGGACGGAATAACAATTGTATCTAATGGCTCTTATCTGGAGCATTCCTTTATATAGGTGGTGGTCAAGCAACATTTTGTTCGAGTTTCTAACTTAGTTAAAAAGTTTTCTTTTAAGTTTAGATAGTTTTAATTATTCACTTGAGAGTTTACTCTAATAAGTCATTACATATGTTGACTTTCCAACCTGAATTATTGATAGCCTAAAGAAACTTATTTAAAACAACCGCGTCATCAATCGTCTTAGGTTGGCCCTATTACAGGAGCCATGGGTGCACGATGGAGTGAAAGGCCTGTGCACGGCCGATTTAAAGGTAATCTTGGATCAAAGAGACCCAGCACCCAGAGCATTCATCATGGTGAGAAGGGGTATTAATTATACTATCATTTCAGAGTTCCTCACCAGAGACTGTGTCCCGTTAGTACTTCAAACAAGTGGTAATGCGGTCTCCAATGTAGCGGTGTCTGCATACTTCGCAGGAGACGTAGCCTGCCCGCCGCCGTAGGTGGAGAGACTGGTGGCCTATTGTGCAAGGGAGACAAGGGACGGTGTTAATCGGTTGCGATGCCAATGCGCACCACATGATATGGGGCAGCAGCGACATCAATCTACGAAGTGAAAACCTCACAGAATTTATAAAACCTAAAACCTTACATAAGAGACTGGCACGTCTCATCAGAGGAATCTATGTCGGACCATAAAACTATCCTATTTAGGTTACAACTAAATACGACGGAGACTGGGCACGATACCGTGAAAGCCTGAACACCTACAACAAGGAGATAAGGAAAGGACTTGTTCCTCACTCGTATTAGGAAAACGCTATTAAGTAACCTTGCGCTCGGACATATACCAATCGCTTGGAGTAGAGCTAGGGTGGTCTTCATCCCCAAGGCAGGGAAGAAAGATATCACCAACCCAAAGTCCTTTAGACCCATCAGCTCCACATCGTCTTTACTGAAAACGTTGGAAAATCTAGTGGACTATAAAATCAGAAGCACTCTGCTGAAGCAAAGACCGCTCCATAAAACGCAGCATGTATACATAGTATGCAGGTCAACTGATACTGCACTTTATCAGCTGCGGCGTGCCTTAGGTGTGGCAGTTGACAACAAAGAAGTAGCAATATGTGCCTTTCTAGACATAGAAGGCGCGTTTGATAATACTTCGCACGATGCGATTGGGGCCACTCTCTCAAGGAAGGGCCTGAACCCAACCACCAGCAGGTGAATACTTGCATTGTTGCGGTCCAGACAGGCCACCGCATCGACGCATAACAGCACGGTAACAGTCTTAACCACTAAAGGCTGCCCCCAGGGGGGAGTACTGTCTCCGCTACTCTGGAGTCTGTTAGTAGACGAACTACTTAACAGACTTTCTGCCAGAGGCATTCAATGTCAAGGCTACGCCGACGACATTGTAATAATAGCAAGAGGCAAATACGAACAAGCACTCTGTGCCCTAATGGAGCTCACGCCACTCCAACACACCATAAGGCTCCAAAAGAAAGCTACAATTTTAAGGATGTCAGCAGAAGGAGTTGGGAGCAGACACATACTGAGTCATAAAGATGCCCAACTTCTTTCAGATGAACTTCCCCTTCTGTTACAACCTAGGGATGAAATGTATATTCGAGCGGAATTTCAAAGTTCAAACGAGTTGCAAAAAGGAATGGATATCATTGGATGAAATCCATCCTATGAAACCGCACCCCATAAAATGGTATACCGATCGATCACACACCAATCAGGGAACAGGCCTGGGAGTGGTGGGTCCTCGGATACTATACCATGAATCTCTGGGGATGTACACCAGCATATTTCAAGCTGAGGTATGTGCCATTGGGAGGTGTGCGGAATATAATCTAAAGCGCAACTATCGGAATGTGGATATATCTATCCTATCCGATAGTATAGCAGCAATAAATGCTATAAAGTGGATGAAGGTAACTTAAAAATTAGTCCAAGATGTACGATCCCAGCTTGACCAACTCGGGGCTTACAATAGACTTACCCTAAGGTGGGTCCCCAGGCACAGGGAAATAGCAGGGAACGAAGTAGCGGATGAGCAGGCGAGAATAGGTGCAGAGAGGCCCCTTATAGAGCCTGAACCGTTTTGCGGCATAGGTAAAAACACAATAGGGCTGCAACTCAGGAATGAAAAAAGACAAAGGAGACTGCGGAGCTGGGAGGAAGAACCGGGACTCCGACAGGCCAAATGTCTTTTAAGCGGCTATAATCATAAACGATTAAAGCAAACAATATCCATGGGCAGGAATAGGCTAAGGATACTTGTCGGTCTACTGGCAGGACATTTTCGACTAAGAAGCCACCTGCCCAAAATGGGTATCTGTAGAAGCAGTCAATGCAGGTTTTGTGAGATCGAGGATGTGTCATCAACTCACATCCTAACGGGATGCATCGCCCTTGCCAGGAGAAGATGCAGCATCCTAGAGATGCATGCTGTGAATGTCAAAGGCATAGCAGCCCTCGACCCATCAAAGATCCTGACATTCGTTCAGGAACTGGGGTTGATGGAGGAGCTATAAACTCGGAAGGGGGCACAATAGACCAATTAGGTCGCAGTGCACAAAACCCCAAATAAATAATAATCGTCTTAGGTTTCACAGTGATCGGTCGGGATTTTATCTATGTGTTGTCTATTTTTTGTAAATTAAATTAATTAAACTAATATTATTTTGTATATTTAATCAACAAAATGATGTTGCGGCTTGGGTGGGCTTGTGTTCTTCTTTACTAATCTGAAATAAATTGGAATATTAGGGCTTGTATCCATATCGATGTTTCAAGAATAGATTTTATTCTCATTCCTTATTCTTATTCCACTAACATTATTAAAGACTTTAACTTATGTAGTATTTTTTGAAATATTTAATGAAGTTTATACAACTATTTGGAAAAGAATAACATGCTTTACTAATTATACAAAGTTTGAATATAGCAAATTAAAATGGTGTAGCCGAGTAAGCTCGACTACAATGTACCTCGAATACAGTTCTTAATCACATAATAATTTTATCAAATAATTTTCCTTTAAAAAGTTTTAATGTTAAGGTTACAAAAATGTGTGACAAATTAGAATCTGAGTACATTGAATTTTGTATGTAGTTAATAAAAGGAAATTGGGTTTTCAACTATAAAAAGTAGGCCTTTAACAGCAAACTACCCTTCTTACCTTCCGTAACTATCTTGATAATATCTAACACCCTCTAGCAACATAAGGAAGGATAGATGAGAAAAACACAAAACAAATATACTAAAAATATGGGTTCTTAAGTTAATTAAATATTTCTTTTATTTGGAACCCACTTTGCCATTAATTGATGTTTTGAGCCAGGCACAATGCATCGAGTTTATTTGATTTTAAAATTTAATTCACAAAAATATATGCTAATAAGACGAGTAATTTATTCCGAAATACGTTTAATATGCCATATATATCTTAGTACACTCATATTATTTACAAATTATTAAAACGCATTTGTTTTATTTACCAACATTGCTAAGAAGTTACTTTATTTATTTCCAGCGTAAATAAATATATTAAAACAAATAATCAGCAGCACAGCACGATTTGACACAAGCACACTAAACTACACAAAAAGTTTGTTAATTTGCATTTTATAATGGAAAAATCAAAAAATATTATGGTCTATTAATCAGTTTTAAATTTATCCGCAATATTCATTTCCTTAACGATGGTAATAACCGAAAACGCAAACTTGGCTACCTTTAAAGCAGAAAAATAGAGAATTTTAAACATAAATTTTAAAATAAGCTTTTAGAATATTTCAGGCTGCATTACTTACTGTTATGTTGGTGTTTACCGTTATCGGAAAAATACCGCCGGCTATAAAAACGATGGGCTTCTGCACATTGTGCAGAAAGTAAACCAGAGTCGATTGATACTGGGAGCTGGATCCTATCCAATTGCTCTGAAAGATGGCATATGACAGGGCCTCGCAGTCATCGATAATCAGGTTGCAGATGTAGCAGAAGGGAAAAGTCTCCAGGAGAGTGGCGAAGACAAACATGGCGGAAGCGAGTCCCGTCCAAATGTCTGAGAAAAATAGCAAGTTTATCGAAGTGAGTCCAAGCACCATGCCAATAATCAGAAATTGAATGAATATAGTGCCAGATATAACAGGACGAATAAGAGCGCAGTATCTGAGAAGAGAAATAGTCACATAATATTGCCAAGTAATTATCTATGATTTGCCTTACTCCAATATCAGCTTGTGATCCAAGACGCATTTCACTAGCTCCTCGTAGTTCTCGTCTTCAGTCATTTCTGGGTTGGTGCGCAGCTTGCTAATACGTCCGCTGAGTAGTTCTAGATGAGTTCGCAGGATAAGCGAATAAACCAAAGTATAGGTGTCACATAACTGATCCTGCAGTGCAGTGCCTATCATGAGTATACATTCAAAAGTCGACACAATCCATAACTTAAGTGTGGAATCATGCCAGTCCAGGAATGGATTATATAGCTGATAGGGAGGACGACCACTGAGTACGGAGCTGAGATAGGTGCAGACAGCATAGCTGCAGAAGACACTAATGAAGATGAGATTGACAAGATTACCACGCGCGACAACTCGATGAATCTTCTCGCGCTCCTCGAGACTGGTGCAGCGCACATCCAACTTGTCCAGTAAATCCGTGGCCTTAATTAAGCGCCAACGCTGTGAGTACAAAATGAGTACCTTCACCGAGGAACCGTACACATTTACGCACACCTGAAACGACGTAAGAAACTCGCCCGGCGTAAACAACTTAATCTGGGTTATATAGCTGCCCAGAAAACCCAGTGGCAAATAAAAGGTGCTGCACGCAAAAGTCATCACTGTCCAACAGAGATACACATAGAGGAAAAGACCTTCCTTTGGAGGTATCCAACCAATAAACTTCATAGCTCGAAACAGATATATCAAGCCATCCCGGGAAGCTACCTTCTCCGCCAACGACGCCTGCTTTATTAGTCTGAAAAACATCCTGTCTTGGACAGAATACCAACTGTATCTAATAGCTCCTTGGTGGTGCATTCCTTTATATAGGTGGTGGGCCAGCAACATTTTGTTAAATTTTTAAAATCAGTCATAAAGGTAGCAATTAATTGTTATTCAATGTTAATAATTCATCAACTATTACTTGACAAGACGTTAACAACAAAAACAAAAAAAATCTAAAGTTATATGGCACATCGAAAGGGGTCTAGGTAGCTTAACAACTGCCTGATTGACTTTGATTGATTTTAAATAATGCGTTTGTAAGTGCTAGCCATGAATTTTGTACAGCGTTACCAACTGATGAGTTTATAATCACATAACCAGGCTTTGGGTTATACCAAGAGGCAGTTGAGTAGACAGCGTTTCATTGGAATACCGATAGTTTCACTTGCAACATGGTATTCTGCATTTTATTTAAGGCATACGTAATCCAACTAAACGCTTTTTCTTATCTTTTGCGCAGAATCTAAGCTCCACATTCTATCAACCCATTGACTTCGAATCGGGCTGTCACTTTCCTTGCCTTGTTTACCATTCCATCACTATCTATACTTCAGGTAACCATAGCTGTTATGCCACAACTTGCCGTCCGACTTAACAGCTGCATAACATCTGTTACGATGACTGTTAAACATATACAGATTTCCTACTCGTTATACATTTGCCGCCTTGGAATACTCGTGCACTGCTTGCATCGAAATATACCTTGCACTTCTTTGCTACGGCTTGTCCCACAGACATGAAATTGCTCGTCAACTTTGGTACTTACAATACGTTGTTTAATACCAGTGTACACAAATCATTTCATTTCGTTTTCATTTTTACTTCACCTCTGCCTTTGGCTTGCACGGTGCCGGCGTCAAGCAAAACAGATCGTTTCGGTATGCGCCTCAAACTTTGGAAACATTTGCTTATCGCACATATATGATTTGTCGCTACACTGTCCACGCACCAGCCGAGTTTCTTAAAACTACTTTCATCCAATGCATTCAGGAAGCTGCAATTCCCCTGCCCTGTTGTTATTTCATCATTTTTGGCAATTAATCTGCGACAATTCGCCTTAATATGCCCTAGTTCACCACATTCGTAACAGGCTACCTTTTTCAGTTTCTTCTTTGTGGTGACCTTCGCACTACTGTTATGCCGTTGTTTGACTGTAAAGACCTGCGCGATATCGCTCTGCTTCTCTGCGCCTTCTTTCCTCTCGTATTCTTCCATCAACTTTATGCACAGAATTTCAAACGCTGGCAGACTGTCGCGCGTCTCGATGGCGACAACGAAATTCTCATAAATGTCTGGAAGGCTGGAAAGCAAAATAATGACCTTGAACTCGTCAACTATTTCTATTTCAAATCCGGCAAGCTGATCCACGATTTCGTTAAATGTGATCAAATAGCTAATCATGCTTTGCTCCTCCGCTATGCGAGAATTGAGCAACTGTTTTTAAAGCGAGAATTTATGAATCGGCCTGCTTGGCTGATTGACTTCGGGAAACTTAATCCATGCCTCCTGCGACGTTGTGCAATTCTTGGTATATACCAACTGGGATGTCTTAACACTTAGCGTAATCGTTGCCAATGCCTTACGATCCAACGCACTCCAGTTAATATTTTCGCCCACATTAGACTCCTGTAAATCTCCGACGCAACTTCCCATAGATCCGCATGCACCAACACGCTTCGTTTCTGTTCTAATACGCTCTAAGAGTCATAATTCTTTTCTTCAAGTTTCACAATTTGGTACAACTAATTCATGTTTCTATTATTACGACGCACTGCGGATTTGTCTTTTTATACATCCGAGGTCGTAACTCTGAATATCGAGTCAAATGAACTATAAACAATCTTATCAGGCCACGCGCCCTGGGCCCATAACTTGTTACAGCTAAGGCCTTTCTCCGCGTCAGGGAATGCCTGGATAAGAATATATAACTGAGTCCCACCAGCGTTGTGTACTCAATCAAAGTTTATTTAAGACTGTTAATAGTGCACATTATAAGTATCGAATAATGATAGTCTTAACATATGTATTAATGCACGGTTGCATTGAATGTAAAATAATTTATTGAATAATTTTCCTTTAAAAAGTTTTAATGACTTCAGGTTACAAAAAGTGTGACAAATTAGAATCTGAGTACATTGAATTTTGTATTTAGTTAATAAAAGGAAATTGGGTTTTCAACTCTAAAAAGTAGGCCTTTAACAGCAAACTACCCTTCTTACCTTCCGTAACTATCTTGATAACATCCAAAACCCTCTAGCAACATAAGGAAGGATAGATGAGAAAAACACAAAACAAATATACTAAAAATATGGATTCTTAAGTTAATTAAATATTTCTTTTATTTGGAACCCACTTTGGCATTAATTGATGTTTTGAGCCAGGCACAATGCATCGAGTTTATTTGACTTTAAAATTTAATTCACAAAACTAATATGCTAATAAGGATGATGACTAATTTATTTCGAAATACGTTTAATATGCCATATATATCTTAGTTCACTCATATTATTTACAAAATATTAAAACGCATATGTTTTATTTACCAACATTGCTGAGAAGTTACTTTATTTATTTGCAGCGTAAATAAATATATTAAAACAAATAATCAGCAGCACAGCACGATTTGACACAAGCACACTAAACTACACAAAAAGTTGGTTAATTTGCATTGTATAATGGAAAAATAAAAAAATATTATAGTCTATTAATCAGTTTTAAATTTATCCGCAATATTCATTTCCATATCGATGGTAACAACCGAAAACGCAAACTTGGCTACCTTTAAAGCAGAAAAATAGAGAATTTTAAACATAAATTTAAAATAAGATTTTAGAATATTTCAGGCTGCATTACTTACTGTTATGTTGGTGTTTACCGTTATCGGAAAAATACCGCCGGCGATAAAAACGATGGGCTTCTGCACATTGTGCAGAAAGTAAACCAGAGTCGATTGATACTGGGAGCTGGATCCTATCCAATTGCTCTGAAAGATGGCATATGAAAGAGCCTCGCAGTCATCGATAATCAGGTTGCAGATGTAGCAGAAGGGAAAAGTCTCCAGGAGAGTGGCGAAGACAAACATGGCGGAAGCGAGTCCCGTCCAAACGTCAGAAAAAAATAGCAAATTGATCGAAGTGAGTCCAAGCCCCATGCCAATAATCAGAAATTGAATGAAAATAGTGCCAGATATAACAGGACGAATAAGAGCGCAGTATCTGAGAAGAGAAATAGTCACATAATATTGCCAAGTAATTATCTATGATTTGCCTTACTCCAATATCAGCTTGTGATCCAAGACGCATTTCACTAGCTCCTCTTAGTTTTCGTCCTCAGTCTTTCTGTCGCAGCTTGCTAATTCCGAGAATGAAACCAGATACAAATAGGGTCCAGATATTGGAGGCCAGAGAAATCTGCAACTATTAGCTCGCACAGTTAAAATCAAAAACTAATTCAACACACAAAAGATTTGCATGTTAACTGAGCGAGCGGAAACCGGGATTTGTAGCGGTGGGGGCCCTACTGGTGGTAGCTTATGCCAGTGGGTGGGTTGGTTGATGGGGAGGGGGGGTTGTTGCTACCATCCTGATATTCCTTTCTGAACATAACTTTATTTTTTTTTAGAGTCCCTTCTTATTTGGAGTCTAACTCCGAAGCAAGCAATTTCTGGGGCTAGAAGCACGACAGCTTCGTTGGTGTTGGTTAAGGGTATCGGGGTGCAAGCTGTTGTTTGCCCCGATAAAGCGCTCTTTACCCACCCATCCAATTGGACTTCCTGCGCTGCATATTTAAATCGGAAAGTCCCCAAAAGTAAATCCGTTGCTCACTTAAACTATCATTTCGGCCATTAGGAAATAATAACTCAAATTACGTTTCCATGTTTCTTAATGATATAAATTATTCAAAAAATTCAATTTGTTGTACATTAATTTTTAACAAGCTACTTGTATAAAAAAAAATACTGTATTACTACTACATGAAAGTTGTCCATTTTACTTTCGTAACAATTTTTCTTATTAGAATTGTGGCATTTTTACAATGTTTCGTATGTTAATGTCTCATTGGTTTCTTTGTTGATACGAGTGGTAAACGTAGTATACTTGTGTCCCTACTTGACTAATGATTATTATTATTTATTATTTTTATTTTATTTTTTTTCTTGCATACTCATAGGCAGCATTTAATTACACTACAATTAATATAACTAATGATTATTATTTTATAAACATTTTTTTTTTTTTCATACTCATAGGCAGCATTTAATTATATTCCAATTAACGTAACTAACAGATGCAAGTGGGGTAAAGTTTATCAACCTCTATATGTTCGATAAATCCTTAATAGGAATGCATATATATTTAAAATTATCTTTTTGTGAGAGGTTTACAGAGTGATCAACTTGTATGAAGAAAAAAAACATTCAATACTTCAAATATTTGCAATAGAATGTTACTGAAGGTAACTTTGATCCATTCCCCCTTTTTTTTCTTTCTTAATTACTATTGAAGGTTTTCTTTCTTCCTTTTATTTAAGCTTGTTGTGGATCTTTGCTTTATGCATGATTAAAGAAAATCAATAAATTATCACTTACGTGGGCATCCAGCGAAGAAAGGCCTTTAGACGTCGAGGGTGAGTTGCATACACTTTTATTTTTTTCTATTGAACAATTCATTAAAATTTTCGATATTGTGCATAGCCAACCGAAAATTAACGTTTAGCACTAAATTGTTCAAATTTAAATGTAACAAGAAAAAAAATTATAAAAATAACCAAAAAAATAGTTATTTATTAAAGGAATTTTTTTAAAAAAAAAATGTTTGTTTTCTTCATACATCTTGATATGGTACCAACATCAAATGTTGGTTATAATTTTATTCATTTCCAAAATTATTTTTTTTTTAAATGTTTAACTTTGTTTTACCACACTTGCCCGTTTTAACATTGGCTCAAAATATATAAATTAAAACATAGAAAAAAAATTTGTTAGGTTACAAACCACTTATACATAGAATAAACAAAATTTAACTTAATTTATACTGCGACATCTCGACACTGCACTGCAATTCTTGATGCCTTTTCCAATCGTTTTTGGATTTATAGTTTCACGTTTTTATTGGTATAATTTTTTTTTTTTATGGCGAAAAGTTTTTTTATTAAGTTAGATCGGTTTTTGTTGCGGAGGCATTTTCTATGCGGTTAAATGTGGTAGTCATTTTTCTCATTCCAATTTTTCTGGAATAGTTTATTAAAATTTTAAGCAAATCTTCAGAGAACCGACCATTACACCGCTGAGTAGTTCTAGATGAGTTCGCAGGATAAGCGAATATACCAACGTATAACTGTCTGACAATGTATTCTGCATTGTAGCGCCAATCAAGAGCATACATTCAAAAGTCGACACAATCAATAACTTAAGTGTGGAATCATGCCAGTCCAGAAATGGATTATATAGCTGATAGGGAGGATGACCGCTGAGTACGGAGCTGAGATAGGTGCAGACAGAATAGCTCCAGTAGATAATAATAAAGATGAGATAGACACAATTACCACGCGCGACAACGCGATGAATTTTCTCGCGCTCCTTGGTGCAGCGCACATCCAAATTGTCCATTCGTGGCCTTAATCAAGCGTCGAAGCTGGGAGTACAAAATTAGTGCCTTCACCGAGGAACCGTACACATTTATGCCCGCTTGAATCTACGTTAAATATTTGCCCGGCGTAAACTACTTAATCTGCGTTATATAGCTGCCCAGAAAACCCAGTGGCAAATAAAAGGTGCTGCACGCAAAAGTCACCACTGTCCAACAGAGATACACATAGAGGAAAAGACCTTCCATTGGCGGTATCCAACCAATAAACTTCATAACTCGAAACATATAGATCAAGTTATCCCGGGAAGCTACCTTCTCCGCCAACGACGCCTGCTTTATTAGTCTGAAAAACATCCTGTCTTGGACAGAATACCAACTGTATCTAATAGCTCCTTGGTGGTGCATTCCTTTATATAGGTGGTGGGCCAGCAACATTTTGTTAAATTTTTAAAATCAGTCATAAAGGTAGCAATTAATTGTTATTCAATGTTAATAATTCATCAACTATTACTTGACAAGACGTTAACAACAAAAACAAAAAAAATCTAAAGTTATATGGCACATCGAAAGGGGTCTAGGTAGCTTAACAACTGCCTGATTGACTTTGATTGATTTTAAATAATGCGTTTGTAAGTGCTAGCCATGAATTTTGTACAGCGTTACCAACTGATGAGTTTATAATCACATAACCAGGCTTTGGGTTATACCAAGAGGCAGTTGAGTAGACAGCGTTTCATTGGAATACCGATAGTTTCACTTGCAACATGGTATTCTGCATTTTATTTAAGGCATACGTAATCCAATTAAACGCTTTTTCTTATCTTTTGCGCAGAATCTAAGCTCCACATTCTATCAACCCATTGTCTTCGAATCGGGCTGTCACTTTCCTTGCCTTGTTTACCATTCCATCACTATCTATACTTCAGGTAACCATAGCTGTTATGCCACAACTTGCCGTCCGACTTAACAGCTGCATAACATCTGTTACGATGACTTTGAAACATATACAGATTTCCTACTCGTTATACATTTGCCGCCTTGGAATACTCGTGCACTGCTTGCATCGAAATATACCTTGCACTTCTTTGCTACGGCTTGTCCCACAGACATGAAATTGCTCGTCAACTTTGGTACTTACAATACGTTGTTTAATACCAGTGTACACAAATCATTTCATTTCGTTTTCATTTTTACTTCACCTCTGCCTTTGGCTTGCACGGTGCCGGCGTCAAGCAAAACAGATCGTTTCGGTATGCGCCTCAAACTTTGGAAACATTTGCTTATCGCACATATATGATTTGTCGCTACACTGTCCACGCACCAGCCGAGTTTCTTAAAACTGCTTTCATCCAATGCATTCAGGAAGCTGCAATTCCCCTGCCCTGTTGTTATTTCATCATTTTTGGCAATTAATCTGCGACAATTCGCCTTAATATGCCCTAGTTCACCACATTCGTAAAAGGCTACCTTTTTCAGTTTCTTCTTTGTGGTGACCTTCGCACTACCGTTATGCCGTTGTTTGACTGTAAAGACCTGCGCGATATCGCTCTACTTCTCTGCGCCGTCTTTCCTCTCGCCTTCTTCCATCAATTTTATGCACAGAATTTCAAACGCTGGCAGACTGTCGCGCGTCTCGATGGCGACAACGAAATTCTCATAGATGTCTGGAAGGCTGGAAAGCAAAATAATGACCTTGACCTCGTCAACTATTTCTATTTCAAATCCGGCAAGCTGATCCACGATTTCGTTAAATGTGATCAAATAGCTAATCATGCTTTGCTCCTCCGCTATGCGAGAATTGAGCAACTGTTTTTAAAGCGAGAATTTATGAATCGGCCTGCTTGGCTGATGGACTTCGGGCAACTTAATCCATGCCTCCTGCGACGTTGTGCAATTCTTGGTATATACCAACTGGGATGTCTTAACACTTGCTTGTTGACACTTGATCGTTGCCAATGCCTTACGATCCAACGCACTCCAGTTAATATTTTCGCCCACATTAGACTCCTGTAAATCTCCGACGCAACTTCCCATAGATCCGCATGCACCAACACGCTTCGTTTCTGTTCTAATACGCTCTAAGAGTCATAATTCTTTTCTTCAAGTTTCACAATTTGGTACAGCTAATTCATGTTTCTATTATTACGACGCACTGCGGATTTGTCTTTTTATACATCCGAGGTCGTAACTCTGGATATCGAGTCAAATGAACTATAAACAATCTTATCAGGCCACGCGCCCTGGGCCCATAACTTGTTAGAGCTAAGGCCTTTCTCCGCGTCAGGGAATGCCTGGATAAGAATATATAACTGAGTCCCACCAGCGTTGTGTACTCAATCAAAGTTTATTTAAGACTGTTAATAGTGCACATTATAAGTATCGAATAATGATAGTCTTAGCATATGTATTAATGCACGGTTGCATTGAATGTAAAATAATTTATTGAATAATTTTCCTTTAAAAAGTTTTAATGACTTCAGGTTACAAAAAGTGTGACAAATTAGAATCTGAGTACATTGAATTTTGTATTTAGTTAATAAAAGGAAATTGGGTTTTCAACTCTAAAAAGTAGGCCTTTAACAGCAAACTACCCTTCTTACCTTCCGTAACTATCTTGATAACATCCAAAACCCTCTAGCAACATAAGGAAGGATAGATGAGAAAAACACAAAACAAATATACTAAAAATATGGATTCTTAAGTTAATTAAATATTTCTTTTATTTGGAACCCATTTGCCGTTAATTGATGTTTTGAGCCAGGCACAATGCATCGAGTTTATTTGACTTTAAAATTTAATTCACAAAAATATATGCTAATAAGGATGATGACTAATTTATTTCGAAATACGTTTAATATGCCATATATATCTTAGTTCACTCATATTATTTACAAATTATTAAAACGCATTTGTTTTATTTACCAACATTGCTAAGAAGTTACTTTATTTATTTGCAGCGTAAATAAATATATTAAAACAAATAATCAGCAGCACAGCACGATTTGACACAAGCACACTAAACTACACAAAAAGTTGGTTAATTTGCATTTTATAATGGAAAAATCAAAAAATATTATGGTCTATTAATCAGTTTTAAATTTATCCGCCATATTCATTTCCTTAACGATGGTAACAACCGAAAACGCAAACTTGGCTACCTTTAAAGCAGAAAAGTAGAGAATTTTAAACATAAATTTAAAATAAGATTTTAGAATATTTCAGGCTGCATAACTTACTGTTATGCTGGTGTTTACTGTTATCGGAAAAATACGGCCGGCGATGAAAACGATGGGCTTCTGCACATTGTGTAGAAAGTAAACCAGAGTCGATTGATATTGGGAGCTGGATCCTATCCAATTGCTCTGAAAGATGGCGTATGAAAGAGCCTCGCAGTCATCGATAATCAGGTTGCAGATGTAGCAGAAGGGAAAAGTCTGCAGGGGAATGGCGACGATAAGCATGGCAGAAGCGAGTCCCGTCCAAACGTCAGAAAAAAATAGCAAATTGATCGAAGTGAGTCCAAGCCCAATGCCAACAATCAGAAATTGAATGAAAATAGTGCCATTTATGACAGGACGAATAAGAGCGCAGTATCTGAGAAGAAATATAGTCACATAATATTGCCAAGTAATTATCTATAATTTGCCTTACTCCAATATCAGCTTGTGATCCAAGACGCATTTCACTAGCTCCTCATAGTTTTCGACCTCAGTCATTTCTGGGTTGGTGCGCAGCTTGCTAATACGCCCGCTGAGTAGTTCTAGATGAGTTCGCAGGATAAACGAATATACCAACGTATAACTGTCTGACAACGTATTCTGCAGTGAAGCGCCAATTAAGAGCATACATTCAAAAGTTGACACAATCCACAACTTAAGTGTGGAATCATGCCAGTCCAGGAATGGATTATATAGCTGATAGGGAGGACGACCACTGAGTACGGAGCTGAGGTAGGTGCTGATAGAATAGCTCCAGTAGGTACTCAAAAAGATGAGATAGACACAATTACCACGCGCGACAACGCGATGAATCTTCTCGCGCTCCTCGAGACTGGTGCAGCGCACATCTAATTTATCCAGTAAATCCCTCGCCTTGATTAGGCGCCAAAGCTGGGAGTACAATATGATTGTCTTCACCGAAGAGCCGGACGCACTGATGAACACCTGAAACGACGTAAGAAACTCGCCCGGCGTAAACATCTTAATCTGGGTTATATAGCTGCCCAGAAAACCCAATGGCAAGTAAGTGTTCCACCCGACAAAACTAATCAATGTCCAACAGAGATACACGTAGCGGAAAAGCCCATCCTTGGGAGGTATCCAACCAATAAGCTTCATTCCTCGATACAGATAGATGCAGCCAACCCGAGAGGCCACCTTCTCCGTCAACGGCGCTTGCTTTATTAGTCTGAAGAACATCCTGTTTTGGACAGAATACAATTGTATCTAATGGCTCCTTGGTGGTACATTCCTTTATATAGGTGGTGGGCCAGCAACATTTTGTTAAATTTTTAAAATCAGTCATAAAGGTAGCAATTAAGTTTTATTTTTTGTTAATGATTTATCAACTATTACTTGCCAAGACGTTAAAATAACAACAAAACACAGTATAACTCTAGTTATATGGCGCATCGAAAGGGGTCTAGGTAGCTTAACAACTGCCTGATTGACTTTGATTGATTTTAAATAATGCGTTTGTAAGTGCTAGCCATGAATTTTGTACAGCGTTACCAACTGATGAGTTTATAATTACATAACCAGGCTTTGGGTTTTACCAAGAGGCAGTTGAGTAGACAGCGTTTTATTGGAATACCGATAGTTTCACTTGCAACATGGTATTCTGCATTTTATTTAAGGCATACGTAATCCAACTAAACGCTTTTTCTTATCTTTTGCGCAGAATCTAAGCTCCACATTCTATCAACCCGTTGACTTCGAATCGGGCTGTCACATTCCTTGCCTTGTTTACCATTCCATCACTATCTATACTTCAGGTAACCATAGCTGTTATGCCACAACTTGCCGTCCGACTTAACAGCTGCATAACATCTGTTACGATGACTTTGAAACATATACAGATTTCCTACTCGTTATACATTTGCCGCCTTGGAATACTCGTGCACTGCTTGCATCGAAATATACCTTGCACTTCTTTGCTACGGCTTGTCCCACAGACATGAAATTGCTCGTCAACTTTGGTACTTACAATACGTTGTTTAATACCAGTGTACACAAATCCGTTTTCATTTTTACTTCACCTCTGCCTTTGGCTTGCACGGTGCCGGCGTCAAGCAAAACAGATCGTTTCGGTATGCGCCTCAAACTTTGGAAACATTTGCTTATCGCACATATATGATTTGTCGCTACACTGTCCACGCACCAGCCGAGTTTCTTAAAACTGCTTTCATCCAATGCATTCAGGAAGCTGCAATTCCCCTGCCCTGTTGTTATTTCATCATTTTTGGCAATTAATCTGCGACAATTCGCCTTAATATGCCCTAGTTCACCACATTCGTAACAGGCTACCTTTTTCAGTTTCTTCTTTGTGGTGACCTTCGCACTACCGTTATGCCGTTGTTTGACTGTAAAGACCTGCGCGATATCGCTCTACTTCTCTGCGCCTTCTTTCCTCTCGCCTTCTTCCATCAATTTTATGCACAGAATTTCAAACGCTGGCAGACTGTCGCGCGTCTCGATGGCGACAACGAAATTCTCATAGATGTCTGGAAGGCTGGAAAGCAAAATAATGACCTTGACCTCGTCAACTATTTCTATTTCAAATCCGGCAAGCTGATCCACGATTTCGTTAAATGTGATCAAATAGCTAATCATGCTTTGCTCCTCCGCTATGCGAGAATTGAGCAACTGTTTTTAAAGCGAGAATTTATGAATCTACCTGCTTGGCTGATGGACATGGGAAACCATGCCTCCTGCGACGTTGTGCAATTCTTGGTATATACCAACTGGGATGTCTTAACACTTAGCGTAATCGTTGCCAATGCCTTACGATCCAACGCACTCCAGTTAATATTTTCGCCCACATTAGACTCCTGTAAATCTCCGACGCAACTTCCCATAGATTCCCATGCACCAACACGCTTCGTTTCTGTTCTAATACGCTCTAAGAGTCATAATTCTTTTTTTCAAGTTTCACAATTTGGTACAACTAATTCATGTTTCTATTATTACGACGCATTTTACATTTACACACACGTAACTGCGGATTTGTCTTTTTATACATCCGAGGTCGTAACTCTGGATATCGAGTCAAATGAACTATAAACAATCTTATCAGGCCACGCGCCCTGGGCCCATAACTTGTTAGAGCTAAGGCCTTTCTCCGCGTCAGGGAATGCCTGGATAAGAATATATAACTGAGTCCCACCAGCGTTGTGTACTCAATCAAAGTTTATTTAAGACTGTTAATAGTGCACATTATAAGTATCGAATAATGATAGTCTTAGCATATGTATTAATGCACGGTTGCATTGAATGTAAAATAATTTATTGAATAATTTTCCTTTAAAAAGTTTTAATGACTTCAGGTTACAAAAAGTGTGACAAATTAGAATCTGAGTACGTTGAATTTTGTATTTAGTTAATAAAAGGAAATTGGGTTTTCAACTCTAAAAAGTAGACCTTTAACAGCAAACTACCCTTCTTACCTTCCGTAACTATCTTCATAATATCTAACACCCTCTAGCAACATAAGGAAGGATAGATGAGAAAAACACAAAACAAATATACTAAAAATATGGATTCTTAAGTTAATTAAATATTTCTTTTATTTGGAACCCATTTGCCGTTAATTGATGTTTTGAGCCAGGCACAATGCATCGAGTTTATTTGACTTTAAAATTTAATTCACAAAAATATATGCTAATAAGGATGATGACTAATTTATTTCGAAATACGTTTAATATGCCATATATATCTTAGTTCACTCATATTATTTACAAATTATTAAAACGCATTTGTTTTATTTACCAACATTGCTAAGAAGTTTCTTTATTTATTTGCAGCGTAAATAAATATATTAAAACAAATAATCAGCAGCACAGCACGATTTGACACAAGCACACTAAACTACACAAAAAGTTGGTTAATTTGCATTTTATAATGGAAAAATCAAAAAATTTTATAGTCTATTAATCAGTTTTAAATTTATCCGCAATATTCATTTGCTTAATGATGGTAACAACCGAAAACGCAAACTTGGCTACCTTTAAAGCAGAAAAATAGAGAATTTTAAACATAAATTTAAAATAAGATTTTAGAATATTTCAGGCTGCATTACTTACTGTTATGTTGGTGTTTACCGTTATCGGAAAAATACCGCCGGCGATAAAAACGATGGGCTTCTGCACATTGTGCAGAAAGTAAACCAGAGTCGATTGATACTGGGAGCTGGATCCTATCCAATTGCTCTGAAAGATGGCATATGAAAGTGCCTCGCAGTCATTGATAATCAGGTTGCAGATGTAGCAGAAGGGAAAAGTCTTCAGGAGAATGGCGACGATAAACATGGCGGAAGCGAGACCCGTCCAAACGTCAGAGAAGAAGAACAAATTAATCAAAGTGAGCCCAAGAACAAGGCCGATGATCAAAAACTGTGTAAAAATCGTGCCAGATATAACAGGACGAATAAGAGCGCAGTATCTGAGAAGAGAAATAGTCACATAATATTGCCAAGTAATTATCTATGATTTGCCTTACTCCAATATCAGCTTGTGATCCAAGACGCATTTCACTAGCTCCTCGTAGTTCTCGTCTTCAGTCATTTCTGGGTTGGTGCGCAGCTTGCTAATACGCCCGCTGAGAAGTTCTAGATGAGTTCGCAGGATAAGCGAATATACCAACGTATAAGTGTCTGACAACATATTCTGCATTGCAGCACCAATCATGAGAATACATTCAAAAGTCGACACAATCCACAACTTAAGTGTGGAATCATGCCAGTCCAGGAATGGATTATATAGCTGATAGGGAGGATGACCGCTGAGTACGGAGCTGAGATAGGTGCAGACAGAATAGCTGTTGTAGACACTAAAGAAGATGAGAATATTACGATTACACCGCGCGACAATGCGATGAATCTTCTCGCGCTCCTTCAGACTGGTGCAGCGCACATCCAACTTGTCCAGTATATTCGTGGCCTTAATCAAACGCCGAAGCTGCGAGTACAAAATAAGTGCCTTCACCGAGGATCCGTACACATTTATGCCCGCTTGAATCGACGTTAAAAATTCGCCCGGTGTAAACAACTTAATCTGCGTTATATAGCTGCCCAGAAAACCCAGTGGCAAATAAAAGGTGCTGCACGCAAAAGTCATCACTGTCCAACAGAGATACACATAGAGGAAAAGACCTTCCTTTGGAGGTATCCAACCAATAAACTTCATAGCTCGAAACAGATAGATCAAGCCATCCCGGGAAGCTACCTTCTCCGTCAACGACGCTTGCCTTATTAGTCTGAAGAACATCCTGTCTTGGACAGAATACAATTGTATCTAATGGCTCCTTGGTGGTACATTCCTTTATATAGGTGGTGGGCCAGCAACATTTTGTTAAATTTTTAAAATCAGTCATAAAGGTAGCAATTAAGTTTTATTTTTTGTTAATAATTCATCAACTATTACTTGCCAAGACGTTCAAATAACAACAACAAACAGTATCTAGAGTTATATGGCGCATCGAAAGGGGTCTAGGTAGCTTACCAACTGGCTGACTTTAATTGATTTTAAATAACGCGTTTGTAACTGCTTGCCATGAATTTTTCACAGCAAAAGTAACTGATGAATTTATAATCACATAACCTAGCTTTGGGTATTAACAAGAGTCTATTGAATCAGACTTTGAAGCAATTGCCTACGGTAAGGGCTAGGGAATTCTACCTCCCGACCTTTGGGAAACTCCAGATTGTTATGTCCATGTTATACGTGATTTCGGTACTCACTTAAACCATGATTTGCTCAAACATAAATTACATGTTTATAAGGTAATCCATGTCCAAGTACAGAGATCGAAGATAGCAATGGTTGTGGAATGCTCAGTTGAGGATATTTTGCCAAACAACATTTACAAAATTAGCTTTGCTTACTTTAAGCGTAAATATATTTATTAGAACAATTGAAGATTCAATATTTAACATAAGCACACTAATCTACATAAAAAGTTTACTAATTTTCTTATTATAAATTATTATACTCAATCAATCACTTTTAAATTTATCCGCAAGATTCATTTGCTTAACGATGGTAACAACCGAAAACGCAAACTTAGCTACCTTTAAAACAGAAAAATAGAGAATTTTAAACGTAAATTAAAAATAAGATTTAAGAGTATTTCAGGGTGCATATCTTACTTTTATGTTGGTGCTCATCGATATCGGAAAAATACCGCCGGCGATAAAAACGATGGGCTTTTGCACATTGAGCAGAAAGTAAACAAGAGTAGACTGATATTGGGGGCTGGATCCTATCCAATTGCTCTGAAAGATGACATGTTCCAGATCTTTGCAGTCCTCGATAATCAGGTTGCAGGTGTAGCAGAAGGGAAACGTCTGCATAAGAATGGCTGCGATAAACATGGCGGAAGCGAGTCCCGTCCAAACGTCAGAGAAGAAGAACAAATTAATTAAAGTGAGTCCAAGGACTAGGCCAATGAGCAAAAACTGTGTGAAAATAGTGCCAGATATTACAGGACGAATAAGAGCGCAGTATCTGAGAAGAAATATAGTCACATAATATAAGTAAATGTTTATAATTTGCCTTACTCCAATATCAGCTTGTGATCCAAGACGCAATTTACCAGCTCCTCATAGTTCTCGCCCTCAGTCATTTCTGGGTTGGTGCGTAGCTTGCTAATACGCCCGCTGAGTAGTTCTAGATGAGTGCGCAGGATGAGCGAATAGACCAAAGGATAGACGTCGCATAACTGATCCTGCAGTACAACTCCTGACATTATTATATACTCCAGCGTCGAAATAATCCACAAATTGAGTGTGCTATCATGCCAGTCCAGGAATGGATTATATAGCTGATAGGGAGGATGACCACTGAGCACAGAGCTGAGATATGTGGAGCCCCCATAGCCAAAGTAGACAATAGTGAATATAAGAAAGACGTGATTACACCGCGCAACAATACGATGAATCTTTTCGCGCTCCTCGAGACTGGTGCAGCGCACATCTAATTTATCCAGTAAATCCCTTGCCTTGATCAGGCGCCAAAGCTGGGTGTACAATATGATCATCTTCACCGAGGAACCGTACGCGTTTATGCCCACTTGAATCGACGTTAAAAACTCGCCCGGCGTAAACAACTTAATCTGGGTTATATAGCTGCCCAGAAAACCCAATGGCAAGTAAGTGGTGCACCAGACAAAAGTCATCAATGTCCAACAGAGATACACATAGCGGAAAAGACCATCCTTGGGAGGTATCCAACCAATAAGCTTCATCCCTCGATACAGATAGATGCAGCCATCCCGAGAGGCCACCTTCTCTGTCAACGGCGCTTGCTTTATCAGTTTGAAGAGCATATCGGACAGAATACCAATCGTATCTAATGGCTCGTTTGTGATGCATTCCTTTATATAGGAGGTGGTCTAGCAACATTTTGATAAAGTTTTTAATTCAGTTAAAAAGTTTGCTATTAGGTTTGAATATTTAAATAATTCACTTGAGAATTTTTCGATCTGTCCTGTTATATTTTATGAGTTGGGCGAGCAGCCAATGCAGTGTCATTAATTATGTGAGTTGCACATTTTGATTTTCCAACCTAAATTAATGATTCCCTCCAATCACTTAACCTAAGCAGACTTGATTGTTTGATATCAATCTAATATATTTTGACTTTTATACGGAATTTATCATATCATATTGGTTTTAAGCAATGTCCGATGAGCTCAGAAAAATGGCGACCGCCTGTTCTAATTAGCCTTACCCGGGTAATGCGGATCTCTGACCGGGCGGACATAACTTTCTCTGCAGTACGTGGGACCAAAACATGAAAAGTCCAAAAAATATAAATATACCGCGGAATCTTCCCGAGGAGCATGTCGCAAGACACCTGGAAGACCGAACCATTGAGAGGGGGAGGTCATCTAATGTAGAAGACCATGCTCCACAACGTGCTACTCCAACACCATATAGGAGAGTGCGGCATGCACAGCGTGCCACAACTTCAATGCGCGAGAATGTGGTGGTCGGACTACTATAATCAGCAACGAATCAGAGGGAAAAAAAGGGGGAAATCTCCTACCACCAAGAGGACAACCCGGTGGGCTGGATGACCCGAACCGTCGC
This sequence comes from Drosophila dives, assembly GCA_035042365.1. Classification (NCBI taxonomy): domain Eukaryota; kingdom Metazoa; phylum Arthropoda; class Insecta; order Diptera; family Drosophilidae; genus Drosophila; species Drosophila dives. The sequence continues at coordinate 2,174,650 of JAWNLJ010000437.1, forward strand.
AACCTCTGCGGCTCTAGGGTCAAGTGGTATCTGAGATACCTCCAGCAAGAACTTTCTCCAGAGGAAGCCATAAAGAAGGCGAAGGAGCCGAGGGACCAAGCAGCAGCAGCACCTGCTGTCAAGAGACACAACAGCATCCTAACGCCTCCGTTGGCCACTCCTAAAGGAGTGTGCCCGGGGGTCAGGAGTGCGGCCTGCGGACCATCAACGGAAAGGGTGGGAAACACTACGGCAGACCTGGGCTCACATCCGAGCACATCACGGGCAGCCGCATGAGGCCCACCTCGAATACATCCACCGTACCGCGAATATCGTATGCAGATATGACAAAGAAGGTGAAGGTGGCCGTCCTACCAGCGGAATACCCAAAGGTATTGCTCAATTACGGAGAGCTCTCTAAATTGGAAGAGGCAATCATTGATCAGCTCATTGCGTACCGATCGCATTTGCGGGCATTCACTTTCGGGCCGGATTTCTGGTCGTAGAATGCTCCGAAGAGAACTCAGCTAATTGGCTGATAACTTTTGCGTCGACATTCTACACATGGATGGGCGTACCCTTCGACTGCAAAGTGGGCGGTGAAATACCATCACCCCACTGTATCACAATATACTGTCCAAGAAGTGAGGACAGAACCATCGAATCCCTACTGGCTTTGCTAAGAAGCCAGAATGGGACTGAGGTAGACACGTGGAAGGTGATATCCAGGAGAAATGAGGGTGGAGGAGCCCTTCTGGTTATCGGGATAGATGAGCTATCCAGAGACGCTATAATAGAGCGCGGTCACCAAGTCAGCTTCCGTTTTGGGAACATCCCGGTAAGCGGACTTAAAAAGATAGGTGGACCAAGGTTAATACCTGCTCCAACGAAAGAAGAGTGTGATGTAGCAGAGGCTCTCACCACCGTTACTCTCGCAGAGCAGAGCCAACACTCGAAACAAGCAAACAATTTGATCGAAGACCTCGCGGAAGACGAGGAGTTGGCAGACAGCACGCTCTGTGAGGAACCAGAGGCAGGGGAGGAGGACATCATAATGTCCTCGCAGGAGCTGGCAGAGGAACTGCAAAAAGACGCGGCCGAGGCCGAGGTTACTTTAACGAGTGACGGTGATGGTGGAAGCCCCAGGCCCCAATCTTCGGACACGCTGGGACATACCACCCAATAGATGACTGAAGTCATCAACACTGGGCTAGCCCAAGTGAACATTCATCACACTAAGGCGGCTTCGGCAATCTTAGCCAGGACGTTCATAAAACAGCACCTTGGACTGGCCCTAGTACAGAACCCATGGGTGCACGATGGAGTGAAAGGCCTGTACACGGCTGATTCAAAGGTAATCTGGGATCAAAGAGACCCAGCACCCAGAGCATGCATCATGGTGAGAAGGGTTATTAATTATACTATCATTTCAGAGTTCCTCACCAGAGACTGTGTCCCGTTAGTACTTCAAACAAGTGGTAATGCGGTCTCCATGGTAGCGGTGTCTGCATACTTCGCAGGAGACGTAGCCTGCCCGCCGCCGGAGGTGGAGAGACTGGTGGCCTATTGCGCAAGGGAGAAGATGCCGGAGATGCTCCTCTCTCGTATTAGGAAAACGCTATTAAGTACCCTTGCGCTCGGACATATACCAATCGCTTGGAGTAGAGCTAGGGTGGTCTTCATCCCCAAGGCAGGGAAGACAGATATCACCAACCCAAAGTCCTTTAGACCCATCAGCTCCACATCGTCTTTACTGAAAACGTTGGAAAAGCTAGTGGACTATAACATCAGAAGCACTTTGCTGAAGCAAAGACCGCTGCATCCAACGCAGCATGCATCATAGTATGCAGGTCAACTGATACTGCACTTTATCAGCTGCGGCGATAGACCACGGTTAGCCACCGTAAAGAAATAATTGCGAAAATTGCAGAGAATGGCCTGCGTTTGTATGACAGGGGCAATGCACACCTGCCCTACAATGACCCTGGAAGCCCTAATGGAGCTCACGCCACTCCATCACACCATAAGGCTCCAACAGAAAGCTACAATCTTAAGGATGTCAGCAGAAGGAGTTGGGAGCAGACACATACTGAGTCATAAAGATGCCCAACTTCTTTAAGATGAACTTCCCCTTCTCTTACAACCTAGGGATGAAATGAAGCCAGAATATATACTCGAGCGGAATTTCAAAGTTCAAACGAGTTGAAAAAAGGAATGGATATCATTAGATGAAATCCATTCTATGAAACCGCACACCATAAAATGGTATACCGACGGATCACTGACCAATTAGGGAACAGGCCTGGGAGTGGTGGGTCCTCGGATACTATACCATGAATCTCTGGGGATGTACACCAGCATATTTCAAGCTGAGGTATGTGCCATTGGGAGGTGTGCGGAATATAATCTAAGGCGCAACTATCGGAATGTGGATATATCTATCCTATCCGATAGTATAGCAGCAATAAATGCTATAAATGGGACGAAGGTAACTTCAAATTAGTCCAATAGGTACGACCCCAGCTTGACCAACTCGGGGCTTACAACAGACTCACCCTAAGGTGGGTCCCCGGGCACAGGGAAACAGCAGGGAACGAAGTAGCGGATGAGCAGGCAGGAATGGGTGCAGAGAGGCCCCTTACAGGGCCTGAACCGTTTTGTGGCATAGACAAATAAACAATTCGGCTGCAACTCAGGAATGAAGAAAGACAAAGATGACTGCGGAGCTGGGAGGAAGCACTGGTACTCCGACAGGCGAAATGTCTTTTAAGCGGCTATAATCATAAACGATTTAAGCAAATAATATCCATGGGCAGGAATAGGCTAAGGATACTTGTCGGACTAAAAAGCCACCTGTCCAAAATGGGTATCTGCAGCAGCAGTCAATGCAGGTTTTGAGAGATCGAGGAGGAGTCTTCAACTCACATCCTGACGGGATGCATCGCCCTTGCCAGGAGAAGATGCAGCATCCTAGGGATGCATGCTGTGAATGTCAAAGACATAGCAGCCCTCGACCCATCAAAGATCCTGACATTCGTTCAGGAACTGAGGTTGATGGAGGAGCTATAAGCTCGGAAGGGGGCACAACAGACCAATTAGGTCGCAGTGCACAAAACCCCAAATAAATAATAAATAATAAAACATTTATTAAAGCAATTAATCAATTGAAAAAGAAACATTGACATTACACTTTACTTATTTGCTACGAAGAATATATATTTGTGAATCACTCAGCTCTGAATTTATCCGCAATATTCATTTGCTTAAAGATGGTGCTGACCGAAAATGCAAGCTTAGCTACCTAATAAAAAAACTGGGCAAATTAAAAAGAATAATAAAAGAAGGCTTCGAAACTTACGCTTAAATTGGTGCTTATCGATATTGGAAAAATACCGCCGGCGATAAAAACGATGGGCTTTTGCACATTGAGCAGAAAGTAAACAAGAGTAGACTGATATTGGGGGCTGGATCCTATCCAATTGCTCTGAAAGATGACATGTTCAAGATCTTTGCAGTCCTCGATAATCAGGTTGCAGATGTAGCAGAAGGGAAACGTCTGCAGAAAAATGGCGACGACAAACACGGCGGAAGCGAGTCCCGTCCAAATGTCTGAAAAAAATAGCAAATTTATCGAAGCGAGTCCAAGCACCATGCCAATAATCAGAAATTGAATGAAAATAGTGCCATTTATGACAGGACGAATAAGAGCGCAGTATCTGAGAAGAAATATAGTCACATAATATTGTCAAGTAATTATCTATGATTTGCCTTACTCCAATATCAGCTTGTGATCCAAAACGCATTTCACTAGCTCCTCGTAGTTCTCGTCCTCAGTAATTTCTGGGTTGGTGCGCAGCTTTCTAATACGTCCGCTGAGTAGTTCTAGATGAGTTCGCAGGATGAAACAATAGACCACAGTATAGGTGTCACATAACTGAGCCTGCAGTGCAGCGCCCATCATGAGCATACATTCAAAAGTCGACACAATCCATAACTTAAGTGTGGAATCATGCCAGTCCAGGAATGGATTATATAGCTGATAGGGAGGACGACCACTGAGTACGGAGCTGAGATAGGTGCAGATAGAATAGCTCCAGTAGACAATGGTAAAGATGAGAATGACACAATTACACCGCGCGACAACGCGATGAATTTTCTCGCGCTCCTCAAGACTGGTGCAGCGCACATCTAATTTATCCAGTAAATCCCTCGCCTTGATTAGACGCCAAAGCTGGGAGTACAATATGATTGTCTTCACCGAAGAGCCGGACGAATTAATGCCCACCTGAAACGACGTAAGAAACTCGCCCGGCGTAAACAACTTAATCTGAGTTATATAGCTGCCCAGAAAACCCAGTGGCAAATAAAAGGTGCTGAACGCAAAAGTCATCACTGTCCAACATAGATAACCATAGCGGAAAAGACCATCCTTGGGAGGTATCCAACCAATAAGCTTCATCCCTCGATACAGATAGATGCAGCCATCCCGAGAGGCCACCTTCTCCGTCAACGGCGCTTGCTTTATCAGTCTGAAGAGCATATCGGACAGAATACCAATCGTATCTAATGGCTCGTTTGTGATGCATTCCTTTATATAGGAGGTGGTCTAGCAACATTTTGATAAAGTTTTTTATTCAGTTAAAAAGTTTGCTATTAGGTTTGAATATTTAAATAATTCACTTGAGAATTTTTCGATCTGTCCTGTTATATTTTATGAGTTGGGCGAGCAGCCAATGCAGTGCCATTAATTATGTGAGTTGCACATTTTGATTTTCCAACCTGAATTAATGATGCCCTCAAATAACTCAACCTAAGCAGCCTTGATTGTTTGATATCAATCTAATATATTTTGACTTTTATACGGAATTTATCATAGTATATTGGTTTTGTGCAATGTCCGATGTTCTGTTTGTCGGCAGCCCCATTAAGAGGCTAGAAAATCGATAGAATCGTTAGTTGCAAATTATCATTTATCAAGCCACATATCTCCTAGGTATGTGGTCTGTAAGTATTTCGGGATGTCCTACAAAGATTGGCATATTTTACGCCCACTATACCCCAGACTATTAAACAGCCTGAATAGAATAATAATACATCACTCTAACACCTCTGGTTGATAGTCGTAGCTCATTTCTTATTTCTTCTTCACAGCCTGCGATCAATAGAGGTAGTTATGTTTTGTCTCATTGTGTATTTTTCTATATAGCACTCCTAGCTTTTTTTTACTAAGGCTAAGTCTAGCTGTTTTACGAATAATTTGGAACTAAATTACCAAGGACAAATTTCCTCGATTAATACAAGTATTCAGGCCGAGCATTTTAAAACAATTAGTATAATTAATTTCTGGACAAAGGACTTAGTTATAAGAAAGTATACACATAAAAACTTATTCGGCTCAAAATGATACTGACTCTAACTCCTTCTGTCGCTTCACCTTCTTAATTTCCATCAAGTATGTAATAGTTTATTTTCTCTTCTTCTAGACTGTCAAAATGTTAGAGGTCTTAAATCTAGATTTTCTTAAGACATTTATTTGCTTACTTTTGCGTCGACATTCTACACATGGATGGGCGTACCCTTCGACTGCAAAGTGGGCGATGAAATACCATCACCGCACTGTATCACAATATACTGTCCAAGAAGTGAGGACAAAACCTCCGAATCCCTACTGGCTTTGCTAAGAAGCCAGAATGGGATAGAGGTAGACACGTGGAAGGTGATAGACGCGATAATAGAGCGCGGTCACCAAGTCAGCTTCCGTTTTGGGAACATACCGGTAAGCGGACTTAAAAAGAAAGGTGGACCAAGGTTAATACCTCCAACGAAAGAAGAGTGTGATGTAGCAGAGGCTCTCACCACCGTTACTCTCGCAGAGCAGAGCCAACACTCGAAACAAGCAAACAATTTGATCGAAGACCTCGCGGAAGACGAGGAGTTGGCAGACAGCACGCTCTGTGAGAAACCAGAGGCAGGGGAGGAGGACATCATAATGTCCTCACAGGAGCTGGCAGAGGAACTGCAAAAAGACGCGGCCGAGGCCGAGGTTACTTTAACGAGTGACGGTGATGGTGGAAGCCCCAGGCCCCAATCTTCGGACACGCTGGGACATACCACCCAATAGATGACTGAAGTCATCAACACTGGGCTAGCCCAAGTGAACATTCATCACACTAAGGCGGCTTCGGCAATCTTAGCCAGGACGTTCATAAAACAGCACCTTGGACTGGCCCTAGTACAGAACCCATGGGTGCACGATGGAGTGAAAGGCCTGTACACGGCTGATTCAAAGGTAATCTGGGATCAAAGAGACCCAGCACCCAGAGCATGCATCATGGTGAGAAGGGTTATTAATTATACTATCATTTCAGAGTTCCTCACCAGAGACTGTGTCCCGTTAGTACTTCAAACAAGTGGTAATGCGGTCTCCATGGTAGCGGTGTCTGCATACTTCGCAGGAGACGTAGCCTGCCCGCCGCCGGAGGTGGAGAGACTGGTGGCCTATTGTGCAAGGGAGAAGATGCCGGAGATGCTCCTCTCTCGTATTAGGAAAACGCTATTAAATACCTTTGCGCTCGGACATATACCAATCGCTTGGAGTAGAGCTAGGGTGGTCTTCATCCCCAAGGCAGGGAAGAAAGATATCACCAACCCAAAGTCCTTTAGACCCATCAGCTCCACATCGTCTTTACTGAAAACGTTGGAAAAGCTAGTGGACTGTAACATCAGAAGCACTTTGCTGAAGCAAAGTCCGCTGCATCCAACGCAGCATGCATACAAAGTAGGGAGGTCAACTGATACTGCACTTTATCAGCTGCGGCGATAGAGCACGGTTAGCCACCGTAAAGAAATAATTGCGAAAATTGCAGAGAATGGCCTGCGTTTGTATGACAGGGGCAATGCACACCTGCCCTACAATGACCCTGGAAGCCCTAATGGAGCTCACGCCACTCCATCACACCATAAGGCTCCAACAGAAAGCTGCAATCTTAAGGATGTCAACAGAAGGAGTTGGGAGAAGACACATACTGAGTCATAAAGATGCCCACCTTCTTTCAGATGAACTTCCCCTTTCTCTTACAACCTAGGGATGAAATGAAGCCAGAATATATATTCGAGCGGAATTTCAAAGTTCAAACGAGTTGAAAAAAGGAATGGATATCATTAGATGAAATCCATTCTATGAAACCGCACACCATAAAATGGTATACCGACGGATCACTGACCAATTAGGGAACAGGCCTGGGAGTGGTGGGTCCTCGGATACTATACCATGAATCTCTGGGGATGTACACCAGCATATTTCAAGCTGAGGTATGTGCCATTGGGAGGTGTGCGGAATATAATCTAAGGCGCAACTATCGGAATGTGGATATATCTATCCTATCCGATAGTATAGCAGCAATAAATGCTATAAATGGGACGAAGGTAACTTCAAATTAGTCCAATAGGTACGACCCCAGCTTGACCAACTCGGGGCTTACAACAGACTCACCCTAAGGTGGGTCCCCGGGCACAGGGAAACAGCAGGGAACGAAGTAGCGGATGAGCAGGCAGGAATGGGTGCAGAGAGGCCCCTTACAGGGCCTGAACCGTTTTGTGGCATAGACAAATAAACAATTCGGCTGCAACTCAGGAATGAAGAAAGACAAAGATGACTGCGGAGCTGGGAGGAAGCACTGGTACTCCGACAGGCGAAATGTCTTTTAAGCGGCTATAATCATAAACGATTTAAGCAAATAATATCCATGGGCAGGAATAGGCTAAGGATACTTGTCGGACTAAAAAGCCACCTGTCCAAAATGGGTATCTGCAGCAGCAGTCAATGCAGGTTTTGAGAGATCGAGGAGGAGTCTTCAACTCACATCCTGACGGGATGCATCGCCCTTGCCAGGAGAAGATGCAGCATCCTAGGGATGCATGCTGTGAATGTCAAAGACATAGCAGCCCTCGACCCATCAAAGATCCTGACATTCGTTCAGGAACTGGGGTTAATGGAGGAGCTATAAGCTCGGAAGGGGGCACAACAGACCAATTAGGTCGCAGTGCACAAAACCCCAAATAAATAATAAATAATAAAACATTTATTAAAGCAATTAATCAATTGAAAAAGAAACATTGACATTACACTTTACTTATTTGCTACGAAGAATATATATTTGTGAATCACTCAGCTCTGAATTTATCCGCAATATTCATTTGCTTAAAGATGGTGCTGACCGAAAATGCAAGCTTAGCTACCTAATAAAAAAACTGGGCAAATTAAAAAGAATAATAAAAGAAGGCTTCGAAACTTACGCTTAAATTGGTGCTTATCGATATTGGAAAAATACCGCCGGCGATAAAAACGATGGGCTTTTGCACATTGAGCAGAAAGTAAACAAGAGTAGACTGATATTGGGGGCTGGATCCTATCCAATTGCTCTGAAAGATGACATGTTCAAGATCTTTGCAGTCCTCGATAATCAGGTTGCAGATGTAGCAGAAGGGAAACGTCTGCAGAAAAATGGCGACGACAAACACGGCGGAAGCGAGTCCCGTCCAAATGTCTGAGAAAAATAGCAAGTTTATCGAAGTGAGTCCAAGCACCATGCCAATAATCAGAAATTGAATGAAAATAGTGCCATTTATGACAGGACGAATAAGAGCGCAGTATCTGAGAAGAAATATAGTCACATAATATTGTCAAGTAATTATCTATGATTTGCCTTACTCCAATATCAGCTTGTGATCCAAGACGCATTTCACTAGCTCCTCGTAGTTCTCGTCCTCAGTAATTTCTGGGTTGGTGCGCAGCTTTCTAATACGCCCGCTGAGTAGTTCTAGATGAGTTCGCAGGATGAAACAATAGACCACAGTATAGGTGTCACATAACTGAGCCTGCAGTGCAGCGCCCATCATGAGCATACATTCAAAAGTCGACACAATCCATAACTTAAGTGTGGAATCATGCCAGTCCAGGAATGGATTATATAGCTGATAGGGAGGACGACCACTGAGTACGGAGCTGAGATAGGTGCAGATAGAATAGCTGCAGTAGACACTAATGAAGATGAGAATGATACGATTACACCGCGCGACAACGCGATGAATCTTCTCGCGCTCCTCGAGACTGGTGCAGCGCACATCCAACTTTTCCATTAAATCCGTGGCCTTAATCAAGCGCCGAAGCTGGGAGTACAAAATTAGTGCCTTCACCGAGGAACCGAACACATTTACGCCCGCTTGAATCGACGTTAAAAACTCGCCCGGCGTAAACAACTTAATCTGGGTTATATAGCTGCCCAGAAAACCCAGTGGCAAGTAAAAGGTGATGCCCGCAAAAGTCATCAATGTCCAACAGAGATACACATAGCGGAAAAGACCATCCTTGGGAGGTATCCAACCAATAAGCTTCATCCCTCGATACAGATAGATGCAGCCATCCCGAGAGGCCACCTTCTCCGTCAACGGCGCTTGCTTTATCAGTCTGAAGAGCATATCGGACAGAATACCAATCGTATCTAATGGCTCGTTTGTGATGCATTCCTTTATATAGGAGGTGGTCTAGCAACATTTTGATAAAGTTTTTAATTCAGTTAAAAAGTTTGCTATTAGGTTTGAATATTTAAATAATTCACTTGAGAATTTTTCGATCTGTCCTGTTATATTTTATGAGTTGGGCGGGTAGCCAATGCAGCGCCTCTAATTTGTGAGTTGTTGCACATGCTGACTTTCCAACCTGAATTAATGATGCCGAGCAGAAACTTAACCCTTTTGATACCAATCTCATATCTTTTATGAAGCTACAATTTTTTTTTTTTTGTGTAGTTTAATTTTTAATATTGAGAATATTTTTAAAATCTTCCAAAGGGTACTAAATTTAATAAGTCTTCATGTTGGTGCAGCAGTTCACGAAAACATATTTCAGATACAGTTTTCAAATTAAATATTTATATACATTAGAATAATATTGCTCTATTATAAAAGTGTAAGCATGATTGGTTAAGAAACGTTAACAAATTAACTGCTTTTAGTAATTTAGTAATTGGGCAAGTATTGCCAATTTGAGCTCTTTCATTTTATTTTTGGATTTTATATATGACTTTAGTAAATGGCCGCCGATCGCTGTCAAGAAATATTACAGTTTCTGTTTCAAGTCTAAGTATATAATAAAATTCAACTGCAATTATTAAATTTGTTGCCTGATAAGGAAATACATTTTGCATAATCTGCTTTAAAGTTAAGTCTGTATTTGTATTTTTTATATGCATATCACCAGCTTGACATTTCAGTGAAGCTCTAATGAAAAATATGTTCGGTGAGTGTTATTAATATTCCTCAGAATGTCTGGCGTTTGACACATGTTTTGTTGTCGGTGGCATTGTAGCTTTTGTTGTGCGTCTCGCAGCAGCAACTGGCTGCTTATACTGCTCTCATCTCTCCATCCCGCTCCTTGTTGCTGTGCACAAGTTGACATTTTTTTTTTTCATTACTTCAACGTTTCAATAGAAGCAACAGCAGCCCGTCTGCCCAGCTCCGAATAAACTCATGTGTGTGTTTGTGTGTGTGTGTGTGTGTGTGTGTGCCAGTGTGCTGGATATTGTGTCCAAAGGCAGCGCGTGAAGTAAGAGCAAGGATAATCTTTTGTTTGCCTTTGTACAGCTCACACTTCAGTTCCTTCGGCTTCCGATTCAGCTGCAGGTAAGCAGATGCTTCAGCTCTCTCTCTCTCTCTCTCTCTCTCTCTCTCTTTCTCTCTCTCTCTCTCTCTCTCTCTCTGGCTGTAGTCGTTTGTAGCTGTAGCTGCGTATTTGTATTTTACTTTAGTTATTTGTTGGCCCTCTATCCGCTACCCACACTTGACTATTCCCAGGTGTTTTGTACGGCACACACACACACACACACTCATTTCATATGTTGGCTGACAGAGCAGCTTACGTGCTGACATCTTCCAGAATTCGTTTGGTATTTATGCAGTGTAATAAAGCCAGCGACATTGGCGCTGGTCAAGAAGAGAGTGTTCTGTGGTCTCAGCTGTCTGGACACAAAATTCATTTTGCAGCCGAATCGAGTTGTATCAATTAAGCCGTTTAATGTAGCACACATGTCTTAGAACCAATATGGCACAGCTCTACTCGTACCCTCCCCCTCACCACTTGCCCCTTCAGGCCAGCAACAACACTTTAAATATTTGTCACCCCCTCAACTAATTGCAGTTGGCGCGTGTCATTTTTGGCTTTTATCTCGGCTGGCAGGATGCTGGTATGTGCATTTAATATCATCAGCGAGTCATTTATTATCGCTTGACGTATTTATTTTAATTAACGGAAATTAATGCCACAGTGCGCATCTGTGCGAACATGTTTGCAGTTGCTTACACACATTTCGTTCTGCTGTTCCCCGCAACACCCCCCAAACTTAGCAGCTCATCTCGCAGCTCGCAGCTCGACAAACACCTGACGACAGACGCACACATGAACGCACAGGACACTGGCTCGTATAAGGATGACACACACACAAACACACTAACACACACACATATTCTTTGTATGCCGCTCAGTGTACCTTGTTAAAAGCCCAAAACACACACAGGCAAACACTCAGATAGGAGTGTCAATCTGTTTTTGATATGCTGCAAATTAATGGAGTTAACAACGAGGCGCACTTGTCCGCCTTTGACAGAGCTCTATATTTGTCATCAAAACATACTTGTTGTGTACATGTATGTTTTTTCATATGACTGACATATATTGAACACACACAGATGGTTTTAATAAGATAAGTCAGTGTAGTAATATCTTAAGTACGATATAAGAAATAAAGAACAAACTAAAAGTTAAGCAAAAATTTAGCGTTTTTAATTTTTTTCTTTGAATTTCAAGCATTGGATTAATTTAATTACTTTCTAAAACAGTTAAATTTTTGTTCAGTTTTTTTAGGTAAGAGTAAGTGTTGCTGAAATGTAAGTTCATCAACTATTCAAAGCAACATTCACCCATCGGGAATATGACACGAATCATTTTGAATGCATTTTTCGAGTTGCATCGTTTTCCAGTGACAGACTTAAAGTACCACAAAATATCAAATGTATGAAAGAAATCAGAAAAATATTTTAATAATGCAAAGAAACTGTGATTAGTTGTGACTCAAATTAAAATCTGGGTACAGCGTATACTTTTAGCCAAGTTTGCTGCTTCTTTTACTTTTGGTATGTGGCTGCCTAAAGTTTTGGCCAGGGCCCAGTTGAGTGCTGTAGAAAATTATTCAAAATCACAAGCGTAAAAAAAAAAATTGTATATTATATGTACTACTAAAAGTTAAGTGTACATATGTATTCAGCATAAAATGCTTAGAATAATTTTTCAGCCAAGCATTAAATTAATTTTTGAGTTTTTTTTTCCTGGCAAAGGGCAAAAAATTGCTCGTATATAAAATGCACTTTGGTTAGCGGGTGCTCCTCTGATGAGGGAAATTCCCAACAGCAGCAGCTAGAGACCCTGAAGTACACACAAGCACGCACACACAGACACACACACGCACACACACAGGACAACACACACTCACACAGCTGATGTACAAATGCAGCTATAACTGTGTAGACCAGGGTCATAAATTCCATTATTATTTGTAAACATTGCGACAGCGTGTGCCCCAAATAGTTAACTTGGCCACAAGGTCGCGCAAATAAGCATATGCATGTGAATAAAAAAATTAAAAATAAAACTAAGCAAAATAATATAAAAGAGAACAAAATGAAACATTCATACAAAACATTATATTAGAAAACAAACAAAACTTTTAATTAATTTGAGTCTGTATGAAGCGCGAGTAATGGCATGTGTCTGTCTCTGGTTGTGTGTGTGTGTGTTTGTGTGTGTTTGTGTATTAACAGACACATTTGCATTTAGTATCGTTATGTGGCCAGAGATAAAATGGCTTGACCCAAAGCTCATCAGGTAATTTGCTGAGCAGTGTCAATATTCGCACAACCGCAACGCCTATTTGAAGTTCATAACAATTTTGTAAGTTATTAAATTCACACACACACACACACACAAGCACAATACATATTGACACACCAATGTGTACATTTGATTGGCTTTGAGCCCAGCACTGATTTTGCCCCGGGGCATACCTGCACAGTCCAATAACAGGGACTCCCTCTGATGTGCTATATGTTGCCAAGATAGTGAGTCAATCCGTCAATCAGTCAGTCAGTCAGTCAGTCAGTGAGTGAGTCCATCTGGCTGTCTGTCAGTCAGCCCTTGTTAAAGTGGTAGCAGAAAAGAGCAACAACTAAAATTGATTTAATAGACCTACATTATGCGGGCTGTGTTTGTTTTCCTGTCTAAATACTAAAATTTGATATACTTGAAGAGCATTTAAAATGCATTGTTCAACCTGTCAATAGATTTCTGCCTGTTCAATTAAACAAGAAATTTATTGGCAGAGGGAAACAGGCATATAATACATAATGACAGCTAGATAACAATATATATATATATATATACATCTGATTTGGCTGCATTATTTGACAGTTTTGTAGAGCAATTTTGAAATTCTTTCCACATTTTCCTTTGGTAATATTATTTGGATAAACCTTTGAATAGCTTTGTGTCTAGATTTACCTGATTTATATAAGTAGTCTCGTTTATTATTTTCCAGCTAAAATTAAGAAAAATAGAATGACTAAAATTAGTTATGAATTAAGAATGAACAAAACGGTTCAGGCCCTATAAGGGGCCTCTCTGCACCTATTCTCGCCTGCTCATCCGCTGCTTCGTTCCCTGCTATTTCCCTGTGCCCGGGGACCCACCTTAGGGTGAGTCTGTTGTAAGCCCCGAGTTGGTCAAGCTGGGATCGTACCTCTTGGACTAATTTTGAAGTTACCTTCGTTCCATTTATAGCATTTATTGCTGCTATACTCTCGGATAGGATAGATATATCCGCACTCCGATAGTTGCGCTTTAGATTAAAATTGCATTTAAATATGTTGCACGGTTGCATCATTTTTTTTGGTGTAAGCTTGCTCAGGGGTGGACAGCTGGTTTTCTATCCACTAACACGTTTGTACACAATTTTTTTCATTTATTCGGTTTTCCTCTGCTAATATAGTTATGGGAGTATTTGGGATTAGGTATATGTCCGGATTCAAAAATGCCAGAAGCTCAAATCTCTCAAAATTTAACAGATCCAAACTTGATTTGCACCTTATTGATTGTACAATGGTTCAGTTAAACCAATGCACTCCACCACCCTCTCACCTACCACCCGTAATCAACTGTTATAGAGTATGTCGCAGTCGGTTATGCTTTAGTGCAATGTTTTTAGTTGTATTGTCTTGTTGTCGTTGGAGTTACTTGACTGCAAAAAAGTAGGCAACATATTTCAATTGAAAAGAAAAACTACATTTCTTTTACAACAAAAACATTACACTCCGATAGTGTCGAATGGGTTCTGTCGTAGGTGATACTGGCGCAGGGGTGGGGCAGCGGGCACAGCGGGGGGAACATTGTATTTTGGGCGGTGTTTGCAAGCAGACACGAAATCATTTTGAACGTGGCTGACGACAAAAGTTAAACGAGGTCAAAGTGTATGAATGCGATTCAAGCATATTGACCGTTGACTGAATGGCTGGCAAACATGCGAGCCAAAAACAAAAAATAAAAAAAAAATAAAAAACACTGTGCCAAACTCAGTGTCTCCCTCGCTGTGAGTCTGTGTGTGTGTGTGTGTTGCCAACTGCTGCTGCTGAGTGTGATTTGTATCTGTGCATTTGTTTAAGTTTGCCTGTGTTTGATTGTCTGTTTGGTTTATTTATTGAACAGCGGGCTGATGATAAAATTTCAATAAAATCAAAATGAAAATGCATTTGAATGACTGGCAAATTGTACATCTATCTATCTATCTTTACCCCCCAACACGCCCCGCTCCACCACGCCGCAACACAATTATGTTCGCTTGTGTTTGGTGGCCAGCAAAAGTGTTTCTGATTTGTATCTTATTTTTTTTTTACATTTTTGCTTCTTTTGCAATCGCCGCAGCTTCCTTTTTGTAACTACTTCGCTGCGGTCTCCAGCCACCAAAGCGCTCATGCAAAAGCAATTTCCTGAAGTTCCTACCCCACTCTATACACACATATACACACGCAGGAGCACGCACACACACAAAAGGACGCGAGCTCAGTTGTAACGCATTGGCCAAGTTGTATGGCGCTGAACGACACTCGACAGCATTCGAAATCCAATACGACTACGATTATGCGGCTCTGTTAGTCAGTATCAGTGTGTGCGTGCGTGTGTGTGTGTGTGTGTGTGTGTGTGTGTATGTGCCGCGCACTCTCAAACTTACGATTTGAGCGCTGTAAGTAAGAAATCATTGAGGTTGGTCGCCACACTAATGGAAAACGACAAGCGGCATGTGGGCAAACGTTTTGCCGAGCAGCTCCCACATCCCACTCGCCGTGCCTTTTGCTATCCACACTTTACCCTGTGGTTGCAATCTCCTTAATTTGGTGAGCTCCCCACCGCACCGCACCGCACCGGAGCACACCATCTACCACGCACGTAGCCGGATGTTGCTCGAGCGATAGTTGTCGTTGTCAGCTGCGGAGGAGCTGCGGTGTAAGTTTACTTCACGTTTGGGCTTGGTCACCGCAAAAGTTTAACTGCTAGTTGCGAGAGTACCGCCTTGCCACCTGCACCCTGCCCCCTGCCCCCTGCTCCTGTCCCGTACATTGGTGCGTGCAGCAACTTTTCAGCCAGCAGCAAGCATTATAGGATCAATTTCTTTTGAGCACTGATTTGCTGTCCATGCCAGCGAACCATCTGCATTTATATACCACCCATTGCGGTTAGATGGGGCCTGAAATCGGTCATTAATGTTGCTCAGCTTTAATTGTTGCTCTTCCTTGCGGCAGTCAGGCAGTGAGGCAGTGAGGCTGTCGTGGCTTAATTAAATGGGTAACGCAGTAAGCACGTGACATTAGCCAAAGTGAACGCATTTTTGAATTGTGACACACATTTTGTGCGTGTTACCAATGAATTTGGAATTGGTTAAGAGTGTGCATCAGCTTTAAAGAGTACTGTTGCACTCTGCAGCTCGCTCTTAACTTGCCTGCGCACTGGAAGCCACCAATCTCCGCACTATTTGCCAAATGAAATCGAAATTCGAATGGGGCATAACTGACCTGCAAAGTTTGTGCCTCTTGGCTTCCGTGTTGCATGCTCTGCGCATGTCTGGCGCTCAGCAACTTTCCAGCTGTCAGACAGACACGAACACACACAGAGGACATATCCTGACAACAACACACACACACTCGTTGTCGTTCTCGTCCTGCTCTTCGTTTTTGGTACTCCGGCTCGTCGGGCTGCTCGTTGCTTGCCACGGCGAGGCAGCGCCTGAGCGTCCTTCTCAGTTCACTTCGTATACTCGTTGAAAGCTGTTCACGTTCACGGCAGCCACGCACGGCTCTTAAGCCGTAAAACGCCAGCCAGCAATAATAATATATCCACAACAACAACAATTGCAATATTTGCCACAACAATAGCAACAAGAGTTATTTGCCAGACTTGGCTTCCGGCAAATAGACGCGCAGCGGGCTTTCCGTGATTTATTTTTGGCAATCGAGCCGCCAAAAGTTCAAGTCGCAAGTTCAAAACAAAAGGCGGCTTACGCACGTGTGTGTGTGTGTGTGCGCGTGCATGTGTGTGTGCGCGCTTGTGTGAGTGTGTGTGTGTGTGGGGCGCACATCCTTGCTTATCCTTGAAAACGCACGAAAAGAAAAATACTGGGCAAGCCAAAAGCAGCAACACGGCTTGAAATTCGTCCTGTGCCACCAGCTCTGTGTGTCTGCAGCAGCTTAAAATGTTGCTCAGCAAATTGTCAGCGCAACTGTGAACGCAACTAAAAAAAAGTCGGCAACAACAAGCAAAAAAAAATATATATGCAACAAAAAAATATATATAAAAAATAAAAGTGAAAGCGCCTGCACCGGAAACGGAAGTTGGCAGCCAGGCAAGGCTGGCGGGACCAAAAGCGAGGCACACATCACATCACAAGTGGCAAAGCGGCAACTGCCATGTGCTGTAGCTGCATTGTTGCTTTGTTAGCACTTTGACCCAAATCGCATGCAACGCGCGTTTGTAACTGTGTGTCTGTGTGTGTGTGTTCGAGTCAGTTAGAGTGCAGTTAAATGCATGACCGATAAGCGGACCGGTCTCAATGCCGTGACAAAGTTCCGTGTGAACAGCACATAAAATTCGCGCCAAGCGCAAAGTGAACACAAGTGAAAAAAATTATCAAAAAGTATAGCTTTTTGCAGATAAACACAAATCTGTTATTTATATATATATTTGCCGCGTATGTCGAAAGTTCGCCTGTCAACGGGACTTAAGTGCATCTCTGTTGCCACAGCTGTCATATTTCAGACTTTGGATTCAGGATACAGTCGACTCTCGCCTAGCTGCTTCTCACATGTGAGTTTTCTTTTTTTTTTGGCACCTGTGAAATGTATGACTTTTACTTTTACTTTAGCCTCAGCTTTTCCAACTCCCTTGCCTTCCCATCGATTTCGCCCCCCTCCACTCTTGGTACTTAGTTGACTTCTTGCCACACTCCGCTGTGCCAGCCAGTCGCTCATCCGTTTCCATACTTGCCACGGATTTGAAAGTTTGACATTCGTTAGTTTATGGCCAGCGGCAAACGTAAAAATGTTTGTTGCCACCTCAGTGTCACAAACACTCCACTCCACTCCGCACTCACCCTAACGGGAATTGCACAAGCTCCATTTCCGGTTTTGAAATTTTACGGCATTTACATTTACGGCCGCATAAATACGTGTCTTTATATGACACATACGAGCTGGCGGCAGTTTTAGCATATCGTTTGTTATCATTTACTTTGATGGCCTCCAACAATTTTATGCTCTTCATCTAAGGAATAAATAAATAGAAAATAAATTTCTTGTCTTTTTCTTTTATTTATATATGAAGGCCAATTTTATATATATATATATATATATTTTTTTTTTTTTTAATTATACTTGACAGTCAGAAAATTCTGGATGTTAGTCTTAATTTAGCAGTCAAATCTAAATTATATTTATTTCTCAAAAAATTCTGCTTACTTTACTTTATTCACAACGATCCAGTTGTGCTAATTCGAACTGGTGATCATATTAAATATTTAAATTAAATATTTAAATTAAATATTTAAATTAATTACAGATTATTTACTACACTAATTGTATGCAACATAATTTTTTATTTTAAGTTTGTAACTGACAGGACATTGTAGACTAAAAAGCCACCTGTCCAAAATGGGTATCTGTAGCAGCAGTCAATGCAGGTTGTGAGAGATCGAGGAGGAGTCTTAAACTCACATCCTAACGGGATGCATCGCCCTTGCCAGGAGAAGATGAAGCATCCTAGGGATGCATGCTGTGAATGTCAAAGACATAGCAGCCCTCGACCCATCAAAGATCCTGACATTCGTTCAGGAACTGGGGTTGATGGAGGAGCTATAAGCTCGGAAGGGGGCACAATAGACCAATTAGGTCGCAGTGCACAAAACCCCAAATAAATAATAATAACAAATTGAACGAGACGTCTCTAAGCCATAAAGAATCTATATCCATAAACAGTTTCACTAGCCAACTCCATGAAAACAAGAACTCAGCTAAAAATTTATTTTAAATGAATAATTATTTATCAAAAGTCACTTTATATATATATATATATATATATATATAGATTTGTTATCATACACAAACTTTTGCTAATAAGCATAAAACTAATTAAATACTTTTAATGCAGCTGTCATTAAATCTAGGACATTTTATGCAGAGACCACTGTTACCTGTAGCATTCATACTTGGCTTATCCCGAAGGCAATTATTCTTAATTAACGATGGTAACCATGTCATCTCATTAATATACACATATACATAGACAAGTGTTAGCCACTTTGCTTGCCATTAATTGGATGGATAAAAGTACCAATATAATCCAGGCTCAAACGATAATAAATAATATCAATATTTATTTATCGAAGAAATCAATGTGTTTGGTATTTGAAATGAAATTTCCGTTTCTCGTCGCATTAATAGCAATCAAATTAAATTCAGCTTCCAAAAAACTCAAATTAAGTTTCCTTCAAGTTAATCAAAATCGGGCATGTTTAACTTGGCTTTTGATTATATTGGTTGAAACTTGCCCTGAACAAGCCAATGCGATTATGGCAACTTAACGTGAAAACAGCCGCACGAATAAGCGCTATTAAGGGGAAGTGGTTCTGGAGGGGACGATGAGGGGTTTGGGATGTCATAAATATGCAGATGACAAAAATATCTACAACGGCGGCTTCTTAATGAAATGGCAAAATGAAAACACGGGAAAATTGCTAGCAAAAGGCAAATATTTGCGTAGGGCCCTTGGAGACACGTCGCTAATGGAAAGTCGTCGGCGGCGTCAATGACTATATGGAGACCACGCACAGTGTGACAACATGTGTGCTGGTGTGCGTGTGTGTGTGTGTGTACGTGTAATATGTATATGACAAGGTGACTCTGCGGCTAGAAACCAATTAAATATATTTCCGCTTCGATGTCAAAATTAATGTGAATTTGATATTTGAATGCTCGCACGCACACGCACAGTGGGGCAAGCAGTTGGAGAAGGGCTTGAGGTACATGATTTTGGGCGTGGCATACTGACAAGTCGCCTGGCTATGTCAACGGCTCGACTGTCTGGCATTTAACGAGCCCGGCTAACGTGCTGTCACTGAGACGGTCGACGGCTCAGCACCCGGTGGATACGGGTGAACATGTTAAATAAGGCGACGCCTTTTGGGGCAAGGTGTCAGTTGTTGCTTGTTGCTTTTTGACTGTTAGCTGTTGCCTCATGCCTCTTGGCTGTTGGCTGTCTGGACGTTGACACAAAATTTAGAAGGCTGTGGACTGTCTCCCACGGAGCAAAGGTGTAATTACTAATGAGTGCGGCGTCTATGTAAAAACAATGTAAAAACGTATATTAAGTATACGCCTGCGTTGCGCATAGGATTAAAATTTCTACTTCTCTAAAAAAAACAATTGCTGATCAAATATTTAAATGCGAATTCTGCAAAAATCAAATGAAAAGCGCAATTTTTTTTGACTTAAGCTTGAGATGCTTGTCGTGACTTGATTGTGTATGTATATGTATGTGTGTGTGTGTGTGTGTGGGGTCTTGCCATGTCTAGTTATTTATGCAAAATATCTACAAGCATAATAACAATGGCAAATAAAAGCAAACAATATTTAAATAAAGGATTATGAAGACAGGACAGCTAACTTGGCCTGCAGCAGCCCAGGAAAAACATGAAATATTGAAATCTTGTGTTTTGTGTGTGTGTGTGTGTGTGACTTGGCTGACTGCCTGACAGGACTCTAGCTGAATAAAGCTGTATCATTTTGTTGGTGCGTAGACTGGCTGGCAGCCTGCTGCGCTCCATCTGCCTATGTCGCCGCATATTTTATTGTGAGTCTCCATCTATACCACGGCTTTTGTTTTTATTTTTATACCCTGATCCCATTTGAATAGACTAAAAGGGGTATAATGCAGTTATGCAAATGTGTGCAAACCGATAGAATGTAGCTGCTTGGTTCCACATAAGACAATTTTAGTTGATATAGGTAAGTTTGTAGCTATTTCTATTCGATTTCTTCTCGATTTAAAATAGCAAAGAACTGCAATAATAGTTATTTGCCATAGTTGAATTTGATGTCGTTAGATAATTTAAGGAAATGATAATTACTACTCGAATAATAATAATACATAATACCAAGCAGAAGCAGGCAAAAAAAAAATACATTCCCATTTAAATATATATAAAAATAATTGCTTAATCTTATTTCTAAATAAGTTTGTTATAGAGCATCTAAAAGTTGATCTCATCCTAGTGAAATATATATTTAAATAATTACTTAATTTTATTTATGAACCCGTTTTTTATAGGGCATCTAAAAGCTTATCTCACCCTAGTGTAAAATTCCTACTTTGTTTTTAAATTCATTTTTATTCATTACAATTGTCTTCCGCTCATTGCGAGATGATGTCATGTTAACAACAGCTTCCCAGCTTCCCAGATTCTCAGCTTCCCAGCTCAATTCTCTATTCGTTTGGCACGCACAGCCAGTTATTATGCTAAGCATATGTGGCTGAGGCTATCAACTTGTACACCCACACACACACACACACACACACATATTTGATGGGTGTATGAATTTCAAGTGTGCCTCGTCTTGTCTCATATTATATTTTATGCAATCCTTAAGCTTATAAGCATTGTCAGCAGCCCTGGTTTTCATTTTGCTTAGCATACTTTTAAATGATTTCATATGCATAGCTCTGGCATCGCTTGCCTTCTGCTTCTTCTTCTTCTTCTACTGTTGTTGTGAATGCCAACTTTTAATTTCCATTTATTTTGGCCGACTTTTGGTCCAGCTGATGCCCAAGGCTTATCTGCTGCCCTGCATCCTTTCATCCTTGCTCTTGGCTCTGTCCCCCAGCTGCCCCAGCTGCCACCAGCTATTGTGGCATTGTGTGCACCAGCAGACTGCTGACTCTGGGGTTGCATTGTGGATCTCGTCTGCAGATATAAATTTATATATATATATATATATATATGTATGTAGCTGAATTTTAAATGCTTTTCCATTTGATTGATTACGGTGCACTCGAGCTTTTTATACTCTTTCTTTGGAGGTCTTGATACGAGATATTTAATGATGTTCAATCAAGTATTTCTTTATTTGATCGCATTTATTGCAGCAATCAAAACTAAATTAAATTTATTACTCAAACTACTTCAGCCTGTTCAACCTATATTAAAAGAGTCCTCCGATATTATATAGATATTTTATTTTAATTGTCAGTTTGTTTATTAGTTGGTAGTCATAAAATTTCAGAGCCCATCGTTTCATTTTATTTGTCTAGCATAAATATAGTTATGCCACCGAGGCGAATACTTAATGCTTTTAGCACTTTTCGTTTAGGCCAACACCTAAGCAACTCTGGCAAATTTACACACTTTGCAGGGGGATGAAGATTTTGGGCCAGTTAGTTTAATGACTAAGCCGTATTTTATCTGTGAAGTGAAATGAATTTTAACAATGCCCATAAACATTTATAGGCATAATGAACTAATTAAATTTACACAACTTTTAAGTGAGCTTATTAAATTAAGCATAGTCTTTGCATAATCAGAGATATATACCTGATACACATCTACAGTTAAATATATATATATATATAATATTTAATCACACCTAGGTACACAGACAGCAATTGGCATCGACAGGATTTTGTCTTGTAAGTTGGTTAGCAATTGGATTACTTTCACCCTCTCCTCCCCTGCCCCACCCCACATGCACGGATGACTAATCAATCATGTTGAAGCTGGATTGTGGCCAGGTGGGACACTTCACAGGTCGCGGTTGTTGTTAATACCCATTTACCGTTATGTAAGCTAGTTTGACAGTCAAACTTGGTTTTGGCATTGTACTTAATTATTGAATACTCGCCTCAGCTAATTATGCTAAGAGCCCAAAACTGAGATCGTATTATGTTTCAGCTTTATTCGGCTTAATTTGTCCGGGCCCACTGTATTACCAACTCGTGTTTGTTTGCTATGGTAAAGTGTGTATTTGTCGGTTTTACCTTGAAATTCGAACATTCTATTAGCACAAAATGAATTATTAATAAGTGTGTCAGTGTGCGCTTTGACTAACAAGTATTGTGCGTGGGTGCGGATAAAGGATATGTAGAGACACACACACAGACACAGACACATGCATACATACACACCTGCATACATATTGTATTTGTGTGTGTGCAAAGTCATTAAATCCTGTGACAGACATGAAAATAGAAACAACAGGGCAACTTTGGGGCTTACCTTTTACACACACGCATAAACATACAAACACACACACGCACACACACACACACACGTACACACATAACCTCTCTGAGTGAGTAAAACTTAGGCGCTGTTTATTTAGGCAGCATTTAATTGGCCGTCGGCTGTGTGCCGAGATAGTGTCGAGCTGGTTTGGAGCTGGTGAGGAGCTGGTGTGGAGCTGGTGTGGAGCTGGCATCGAGCTGGTGTCGAGCTGGTGTCGAGCTGGTGTCGTGCTGTTGTCAAGCGTTGCGTATAAGCAGAAAATCATTAGTTAAAATACGCAAATATTTCTAACGTTTTTATTAGCCGAGCACAAAGTAATTGCCCACAATTAGGGCTTAAATTGTATGGTCATAGAGAGACTTTGCATTGTCCTACGCATGCACAAGCACAACTACACACGCTCAACCCAAACATACACGCATACACACACACACGCATACGCACACACACGCGTAGCACAAGCTGAATGAGTTCCCTGGGGATTAAGCAAAGCGTGAATACGTTTTGCTTGCTCGTTAACTAAAAATTACCCCATGTGCACACAAATACATATATATTTTTGCAGCAGATTCCTTTGCCACATTTTCCTTTCTATTTTTTTTTTTATTTTGTGTTCCATGTCTTTGCATTTGGTTTACTTTGTATTTTTACTATTATTATTGCCAAAGCAAAAGGAAAATGAGAGAGAGGGAGAAAGAGAAAGAGAGAGAGCGACACAACTTGAACTGTCTTCTCCTTGCCAGCTAGATTTCTCTGCTTTATTTATTTTTTATTTGTACGTGTTTTTTTTTCTTCTATTTTGGGCCAGAACGATGTATTTTACTTTTATTGTCTGGCATTGTTTTACATACAAATGCGCCTTGGATTTTGTTTTCAGCGTCCAGTTCACTGAAGCATGTGCTTATAAGCTTGTATATATATATTTTTTATGTACATTTATATATATGTATATATTTATGTAGAATATAGCTTTTGTGTTCTGATTGACACTGATTTTGTTTTGGCATTATTATAATGTTGTTACGCCAAAATGCACACACATAAAGCTCATCAAACAAGTAAACAAACAAACAAAAAAAACAAATATATATTCTATATAACTGATCATTATAAAATAGCTTTTAGATTTTTCAGCTTAGTCGTGCGCAATTTTGCTCTTTGTGTTAGTTTATTATTTTGCATAAAACACAATTTGAATTTTTCAATTCAATTGAAATTTACGCTTTGCCGAGCGGCACTCAACAATTAACTATTGAAAGCATTTAATTGAATTATTAAATGGCTGCCATTTTTGCCCCTAAAATGCATTTACAGTATTCACGCAAATTCAATTAAAACTTACAAAGTAAATCACGCGCAAAGAGTAACTCACACTCGCCGTGTTGTATGTGCACACACACACACACACTCACAAAAAGTACGTTAAATAAATATGAAATATTTGCACACCAACTCACACACACACACACACACACACATGAACCTGCCTGTTGTAACTTGTTAACCAGCTTGCCACGAGTTCAAGGTCCTGTGCCGCAAGGATCAAGTTGTTGCGAGGCGCACAAATAAAAAAAAAACATGTAAGTGCCAACAATAATAAAAACAATGCCCAGTCAAAATGAGCACAACATCACGATTTTTAACATCAACATACATCATGGCTGTGCGGGGCGCGGCGGTGCGGTGGCAAATGAAATGAGGCACAACGCGACGAGTCGCGACAAAAACACTGTGCGAAAAATGCCTGGAAAGAGACGCAAATGAAATGCAGAGGAGCACAACTAGAAAGAAAGCAGCCACTTGACAACCAGGGCAGGTGTAAGAGTGTGTGTGTGGCCTGGCCTTGCAACGCCTGCTCGAGGACAACGCAGCCTCACACACACACACATATAGGCAACACACACAATTCACACTTCGTTTTGTGTACTTCAAAGGCAACGCACGAAGTGCATTGAAGCTGCAGACATGTTGCAAGTTGGCTTCTTTCTCTTTTTGCCATTTAACAATTTAACAACGCGTTGCACGAAATAAAAGATGCTCAATTTACATTAAGGAAATAAAAATGTTGCACGCTGCAGCGGCATCAAAATGGAGCATTTCTTGTCGCGATTCCTTTTCTGTTATGTGATAAGGCTGCAAACTGTAAACTGTAAACTGTAAAAGGCTGAATGTAAAAAGCGTGAACAACTTTTTAACACCCCTAAAAATTGCGAGGGTCGTTTAGTAAATAACATATCAGACAGCATTTTCAATACTTATTAAATATTTAAAATATTATTAATAAGAACTTGAAACGAGCTCAAAATTACCATTTACATAATCAGAAACAGTCTCAAATATAATTTTAAATGTTAAACAGGAATTTTTACCCTAATTGAGACAGAGTCTAATAATTAGATATAAAAAAAAAACATTATAAAAACCATCTTTAAATTTTTTCCCATTTAGCACTCAAAAGTGAATTTACTAAAAAATTATTCTGACTTATCTTAAAACATATCAAACATCCCGCTTTGACAGTTTTTGCTTTTATCAAAAAGGGGGCGTCATGTCAAAATGTTTCTTTTGCCTTTTTGCCATTTCTGTTGACGGTTTTGTTGCTGTTGCTACTGGTGGCGCTGCTGTCGCTTGTAATGTGAGCTCATTACCATAAAAGCGTTACTGAGACCGACTGACTGCGACAACTGAACGCACATATGAACACGGCCCGATTAGCTCAGAAAATGCAAAAAAGAAAAAAAATGAATGGAGTTGGAGAGGAAAAGAAATTCGGAATAAAAGCTGGGTTGGAAAACTTATAGATGTCTTCAATTTCAGTAATAGCACTTCGGAGCATGTGGGATTTGTATGGCTGGCTTGAAAGGAGACTCCTTTGGCCAAGAAAGTTTTTAACTGCTGCCTGGTGGATTTTAAAGTGTGTTAGCGCTTTCAGCAATAGGGATCTATCGACCTCCATATCTTTAGCCAGGCGACTCAATGACTAACTGACTAAGCATCCCAGTAACTGATGAAGCATTTTGTGATAGATACCATACACACAGTCACACACACGCACACACACGCACGAAACACTACGCAAACACAAAGCCGAAAAGGCTTAAAAAATATGGCAAATTGTTGCCCGCTAGGGATTTGGCTATTAAGTCAGGGCAATAGAAAACATTACGGCTACTGTTGGCAATACATTTGAGTGCCTACAGCCGAGTGGGGCAGCTGGCTGTTGCCAGTTGCCAAAGTGGGTGGTAGTTTTGTTTCCATATGAACACATCAACACACACTCAGTTGCAGTTCGGTGTGTGTGTGTGTGTGTGTAGTGAATTGAAATGTAGGTGAAGGCATACTTTATGCAATTCCGTTCACTTTTCAAGCACACCCAAACAACTGAGCGATTTGAAAATTTGAGTTGCGTCGAGTTATTGTGCTGGTTTTTTTTAGCCTGAATTGCCATATCTGTGATGCCAACTGCTGTTGTTGCTCTTTCTTCTTTTGCCCCGTAAGTGTGTCATGGGAGTTGCTAACGGGGCTCAGACTCTGCCAGCTGGAATCATTGACGTTGGCATAAAGATGCTATTGAGTGTATGCAAGGCATGCGAAAGCTTTTTGGCATAAATACGCTTTGCCACATAATGCACAGCGAACGAGTTCTCTTAACACACGAACACACACACACACACACATGCACACATAGGCAGACATATAAAGTGAATTTGTGTGCGTTTGCCAACTGTATAGTTATGTCTCCGACCCATCCATGCCACTCCAATCTGTGATCCCATATAGCATTGTTTTGTTCTAGCTCAGACCACAACACTACAACGTATTGTATGTATGTATGTGCGTGTGTGTGTGTGTGTGTGTGTATGTGCTTATGTGTTTATGTGTGAATGTATGTTTGTGGGCTCATGTCCAACACGTATCGCCAGGCAATCGGTTTTATCTGGCATCGGTTTGTTTGCCTAGCTGTGTGTCTGTGTGTGTCTCTGCAGGAGAGTGTCCCGTTGTCCCCTTGTCCCGTTGTCCCGTTATCCTCGTGTCCGTCCCTGTAGTCATATTTGCCGGCATTGCTTCATTGAAGATAAAAGCGTGTATCATGTGCTTATGCCGTTATCCTTTTATGCTGCATTCTTTATGCTTTCATTTTATTATCTCTTTCACTTTCAACACAAACTGATTGCCATTAGAGTGGACCAAATGTCCAGTATCAGCGCCTGGTTTTATGTACTGGAAAAAAATTGTTTACACATAAAAACGACGCAAATGTTTAGCGATCAGTTTTATCTCAGTGTCGGTTTAATTTGCAGTATACATACATAAATCATAATTCTTTCGCAAAAATCGGGATTTTGCGTGCTTTTCGGCATCAAGCTGCGGAAATTAATTGCGCCCTTTATTGCAACTAATTCGATTATGAGCCGACCACCCACAGTTCATGCTAAACATGCGCATAAGCAATGCCAACAACAAAATAGTACAAACAACAAGCGGCAAACCCAGCAGGACTACGTGTCCTGTCAATGCATATGCATTGTGTGTGCAGCCATTTGTGATGCTTAATTCATGTACAATAAATAAAATGGGAAAATTAAATAAATGACTAAAACTGCAGCATTATTTGAACAGTATGATTTATGGTTTTTATTGTGTGTTTTTGTGTGGAGCTCGTCAATTTTTAGTTGTAGCACGCGTAAATAAAATTCTAAATTGAAAATCATAAAACCGTTGCAAATGACGTCACGTGCGTCTAATTAATTATTAACACTCATAGGCGAAGGGAGATGGTGTATGTTGGCTTTTGGGGCAGCTGCTTCAAATGGACGTAAATTAATTTGACATTTAGATGCTGGCAAATGAGTCGGAAATCGGCTCCAGCCAAATTTCTGTGTGCTCTACGAAACCCAAAACGGAATTCCGTTGAAATTATATTTTGCGCTTTGCCAGAAATATAAGTAGGTTTTTTATTTCGCACTTTCATTTCATTTATCGATTTGTGCCTCTATGCTCTGATGACTTTATCATTGGAAATGTTTGCCTTTTTCTCCAACGAGTGGTCACTTGTTAAGCGCCCTCGCAAACACACACACACACACACATTCATAGAACCACACACACACACAAACAAAGCGAAAGCAAACAGCAAATGTATCCACTCACACAGACATACAATTCCACTATGCATGAATGTGTCCTGGCTTGGTCTAAGTCCTGGTCCTGATTCTGCTCCTGCTCCTGCTCCTGCTGCTGCTGCTGCTCCATCTGCTTTGGAACGCCAGCAGCATTTTGTTTTTGGGTTGCGCATTTAATGTCCGCTTGGTTTTCGAGGCTGGAGGGGGCGTGTAGGGCATTTGCACGCTTCATTTGACATAAAGAGCAAATATACCCGCCAGCGCTTTTGTGCGTCTGGGGCTGGACTGTGGCCAGATGCGCAGATTAAGAATACGCCCCGTATTTGTTTTGGCTGCCACGCATTCGCTGCGTGCCCTCAGAAATGTGGTCTCCACTCGTAATATGCATAATATGCAATCAAAGCCAGAATTATCTGCAAGACACAACATCATTTGGCTCTCAACTCAATTACATAGCACATTGTTAGGCAGGTCACATAATCCAAAACGAGGACATTGACTGCCACAGCTAGACTAACTAATTGAATATTTTAAATGAACTTTCAATTCTTAAATATTTTATCTCTGAATGATAACACTATTTTTATTTCTAATTTAACTCATCAATACTCATTAAATGCAGTCAAAGACCTTAATTATATATCACTTTGAGCTAATTTTGGCGACTTAAAAGAGAGTTAAATATTTAATTAATTAATTATCTATTAAAAAATTGATTAAAGTTTTTTTTAATGAAATAGTTTATAGTCGCTCATAGCCAAGCAATTAATATGCAAGCAAAATACGTCAAATAAAAAATATATATTTAATTCTCGCATTGATTTTCAATTAGCACAGCAATTATTAAGCTGCTGTTGTAATTACATTTTACAAAATAATACTGAAGTGCATAAATGTGGATAATATCGTATAATATTTGCAATATTACCAGTGGTAAAATGAAGCAGTTGCCTACTGGCAGACGTGGCATATCAAAGTTGATAGACGGCTTTAATTAGTTATATAGCCAGTTCTATAATATGCATACTATATGCATTTGTGTGCTCAAATCTGATACGTGTAATATTTATTAAATTTTGCCATCATCAGTTGATGTTGTAGTTGTTGTTGATGTTTACAGTTGGTGTATCATTTGCAATTTGTTGTACGTGCCAGGGAAAGCAATTGCTTTCAGCAAATTAAATTGACTTTTCATCGTTGGTAACATTTGACTATGATCGCATATATGTATGTGAATAGTAGGCATTTGAGTTTTGTATATTTTAATCTACTATTCACATTCATAAATAAAAGCTTAGCCAATGCTTTGGTTAAGTGCCGTGGGAACTGCGGCATTTTTACTCATTCATTCTAATATTAAATTCCGATTTAATGTCTATCATTTTTTATATTTGCAGGTAAGTTGACGCTTTTAGACAATTGGTAGAAAATAATTGAAGTAAGTAGTTATATCCTATTGCAGATAAACCCTTTTCTTTCAAATTTGCAAATATTTCGCATCTTACGAGCTATTATTAAATTTTAAAAGAATTCCAAAAATAGTTTGTTTAATTTACTAATATACAATATTTTTGCATGAATATAAGATTTACACAAGTTGATTAAGAGATTTGTAAAAATAAAATATGATTTTTAGTAATCTGCTGAGATTCCATTGTTGTACTTTAATTTGTGTCCGAGTCATGTGCAAAGCTTATGTGTCGACCAAGTTGAGCAGAGTCAAGCAGCAGCATAGAAAAAGGGGGAGAGTGGGGAGTGGGGTAAAGGGTGGCATGCACAAAAGAAAACCTATAGATTAAATTAAATTGTTCACGTCCCAGTTTTAAACTAAACAGGCAGCAAGCGAACAGCTCAAGCCAGCAGCTGCTTATAGTCGTACATCATAAGGAGTGGCAGGCTGGCAGGCACACTCACACACACACATATATATATAAATATACACATAAGCCAGCTACTGGTGCATGTCCTGTCGGGTATTCAGCGACCAGAGGAGTTAGTTGCAAAACGCTTTGACGCAATAAATCACAACATTTTCAGATGCTTACACAAATGCCTTTTTGATCCTTAATTTTCTGATCAAATACGTGACATTAAACACGAGCAGCATGTGTGCATAAAAGAGTAAGAGAGACAGAGAGACTATTTGGGCGGATTGGTGGAGGGGGGGTCGCTGACTGGCAACTAACAAATCGTAAAGATGTTGAAATTGAATGAAAAGTACCCTGAATGCGAGTATTGACATTCTTTGAGCCACAAAAAAAATAAATAAAAATTGTCAGTGATCGACGAGCAGATATTCTGTTAACAAAACACTCAGCATGTGCACAAACATGAACAATATGTTAGTTGAACAAGTTTTTTTTCTACTCATGCGACTTTCCACTTCGAATCAATTTTAATGGGTATAGGGTATAAAAATGAAATGTGCGCAGAACAAAACAAAGCGAGCGAAATTTTTCAATCGCAGCTGGCCATATAAAGCAATGTGAAATCTGCGACTTGAGGATTTGCTATTGCCATATATATACATATATTTATATATATATATATGTATATATATTTGTATGTGTATTTGCGCATATGTCGCATTGTATTGTATAACTGTATTTCAGCGGATGGCATTGTAAAGTCTCCCCTTTTACGACTGTCTGCAACTGATAGTCGCCTTGGCATTGCCTACAATGTTTGCGCTGCTGCTGCTGGTGCTGCTTCTGCTTCTGCTGCTTCTGCTGCTGCGGCTGCTTCTGCTGCTGCGGCTGCTGTTACTGTTTTATTTGCCTTTGTTGCTTGTATTTTACGCTTGCTTTCTTTTCAATTTATTGTGAAGCTACAAAAGGAAAGAGGGAGAAAGACGCAATCGACTACTCTCAGCAGATACAAGCAAGCGATACAATACAGTCGAAGTAGTAGTTCCATGCTTACATGTGCTCCAGCAATAACCCATTGTGCTGCCCTTTGACAAAATGTCAATTGCACTGTTGCAAAGTATGAAATGCTGCACTTGCATACAGCAAATGAATTGTTGGGTGCAAGTAGATTTACCAAATCGAATACACAGTTAAAGCGGGCAGAACAAGTTATTCACTAGTTGAGTAAGTGAGGGGGGAATTGGGAGTGTATATATATTTAGGTGTTGAGTAATATGACGAAACATTGAATACAACACGTAATTGTTGCGCACTTTTGTTTTTGGACCTCAAAGTTATTTTTGAGTTTGTTATTAGGAATGAAACCAAAACACATCATGTTTATTTAGCTTACTTAGCCAAGATAATATTATAAATTTAAATAAATATTTATTATTTTAACATACAAAATTTTCTGTTGCCATTTTTTAAATAAAATAACAGCAAACATGATTAAACGACTGTACGGCAATGGCGAATAATATATACCCTTATAGAGAAAACTCAAAGTTAAGAAACGACATCTAAATTTTAGATAGATTATGTTTTCTACACTTATATACATTTTTGTATGCATTCTTTTCAACGATTTGGAACTATAGATGCAACAACTTGCCAATTTATTTAAAAGAAGACGTTAAAACGCGAATTCTTTTAACAAAATATTTAAATTTCAACTCAACTTCAAAATTTTTTTCTTAGGAAGCATATAAAATTAAATAAATTCTGCTTGCAGTTGCTTTGAGTAAATTAACATTAAGCAAAGCAACATTTTACAATAATTTATGTCTTGTGCCAAAAAGCTTTGCAACAGATTTTCCAATTAAA
Source organism: Drosophila dives (assembly GCA_035042365.1). Lineage (NCBI taxonomy): Eukaryota > Metazoa > Arthropoda > Insecta > Diptera > Drosophilidae > Drosophila > Drosophila dives. Next base: position 2,206,408 of record JAWNLJ010000437.1, read on the forward strand.
TTTATTAGTTTCAGACATTTCAAGGAATTTTGCTAGTCATAAATTATTTAACGATAATAAATGCAGCACAAAATTTCTATGTAAATAGTTTTAATAGTATTTAAAAGCTGATAGGTATTTTATATATAATTCAACTTGCATTAAATCCAGTTAATGCCAGATTGCAGTACACACACACATATACATATATATATACATATTCACCTTTATGTACATAAAGTAGCTCAGCCAGGCTCTAATTAAATTGAGAAAAGGATTTTGCTGCTTTGGCGAGCATTTGAAATTTATATCCTTGAGCACTTTTGATAACATATATAGTCGAAGGGGAATGTTTGTTGTAATTTTAATTATGTCAAAAACCAAAACATGAGTAATGCAATATGTGTGTGTGTGTGTTGTACAATTATTGAGCTTGTCGGGCGGAAGTTCTCACCACATGCGATAAAATTGTTTTAATTTTGATGAAATTTGTTGAACATGCAGCTTAATGATGTTACTCAAAGTGTAAATGATCGGGCTTTATGGGAGTGTTAGTGTCAGCTATGGGCACGGGGTGCAATGCCCATAAACGGTACCTGCCACGCCACGCATGCTGCCACAAATATTTCGTTGAAACACGCCAAAACTTTTTGGCTAAGCACAACTCTTGCCTTGTTCGACGCACAGCTGTCACAGTCAGCGACCAAAAAACCAAAAGCTGAATATTCTACCTCCGCTTAGCTAAGCATGCAAATATACACACACAATTATAATTATTTTGAAATTTTGAAAATGTTTTGGGCTACAAGCGCCACAATCACTCCATAAACCAAATATAACTTTGCCGTCAACGGCAGCGTCAGGCCTTCAACACGATTACCACAAAGCCAAATGCCAAACGCCAACGTTGGGCGCCAAACCTGCCCCAAGCCATGCAAAATTCAATCCGTCCCTACACTTGCCACAGCACCACCACAGCTCCGTGAAACACTTGCCGCATTTTCACTTTGAGTGTTAAGGACACTAAGGAAAAGGGTTTCATTTTTTTTTTGTTGGCATTAGTATAATTTGCACGTGCTTCGGTGGCATCTGCGCAACCGATTGAAAACTGTTGTTTGGAAAACAAAAAAAAAAAAAAAACTCATTTAAGCACAATTCGAATTGTGCGGCCAATTTGACTTAATTAGCCAAGTCGATGACAGCCAGGGCGATTAATAAACTCGTCCTTAATTACGTGACCAACATCAATATTTAGCCAACTCAATATAAAATGAAGCAAAAACATTGACTGACGGACTGACGGACTGACTGACTGACTGAGTGAGCGAAAGAGAAGTGCAAAAAACCAATCAACACAAAATTAAACAAGAATCGCGACTCATTTGGCTACAAAATTAAAAATACCTCGACAGTCAATTTCTCCATTTACCGTTTCAACTTTCTCTTCCCGGCGGCGCCATCACAATCTGAGAATGAATTGCGCTTAACGTTTTTCCCACTCGTTTCCACCCGATTCCAATACCATTTGAAATTCAGCCCAGCCACTTTTCGCCTTTGCTTCTCAGCGGGTTTTCCGAACAGTTTTTTTGTTAGCTGCCAAGAAAACAAATTTATTTTTTAACATTTTTATACTCTATGCGAACGACAATTTGGTAACATATCGAACATATCTGTATAAAAATTAACAATACTTTTAGAAGAGAATTTTACATGTGAATAAAAACAATATTCTTTGCAAAATAGATTTTTATTTGTATCTAAATATTGACAGATTTTTGTCATATTTTCTATAAGTTTGTAAGGGTATATCTCAATTCTGCGAATTGTGGCACTTTCTACATTTTGTTGGTTTTTTATTCTTTGTCATTTGCATGCCATTTATTTTGTTAATGCCCCTAAATAAACAAAAACATTGTGGCACTAGACAGGGTGGGGGGAGGTGTCGCCGTTGCAGAGCCAACTCCCATTTAGCGACAAGTCAAAAGCATCAGCAACAACATCAATTTCAATTCTCACACTTGCGGGGAGTCCACAGTAAATTTCGACCAGAAATATGGCAACAATTTATAAGTGATTCGTCATTGTTTATTGGCTTCATCGAAGCGCGAATGAGCCATGGCCAAGAATTATGGCTGACAATTTGGCCTAGCCCCATTCTTGCCATAAATAATGCCACCAGGTAGGAGTACCAAATCACATCGGTGTGAATCAGTTTTTGTTGTTGCCCTGTTTTCATTAGCTGATTGGCCAGCCAGATTTTTGGCCATTTGTTGCCCACTTGTCTAGGCGTTAACAGCAATTGCTTGTAAAAGGTGTGAAAACTGATGCCAAACTGTATGCAATGTTATTTGAAACTTTACTAACAATATCTGAGTAAATCGGGAGAATTCTTGTGTGTAATAAACTGTTTCAAGTTGTGGTTCTGCTTGCTAGGGTAGATAGTTTTCTAGGTTTTCCTATGGGTCTACTCCTGGTTTCAGCATTTTTTAGAATACTTTTTACCTAGCAAATATTGCTTTATTTTTATATTTATAAATATATAAACACAAAAATATTTAAGATTATTTTTCCAAAACTTCATCATACCCTTCTTCCAGAATTTAATCGGTATTAAAAGGCGGCGCAATTCGTGGCACAAACTTTTAAGTTGCAACAAATGCAGGCAGCAAACGCGCCTTCAATAGATTTATTCAATTCGTAAACCCTTTTTTGCAACACTGACAACTTGCTAAATCGCTGCATTTGTAGGCAGATTCCCCTCGTCCCCCGAGTCAGTTTTTTGGAACCAAGCCGAGAAATCGACAAAGTGAGTGCCACATCAGCTGTGCAGACGGTGTCCTTGGAGTTTGTTTGTCGTTGGCTCGTCCTGTGTCTGCTTTAAGGCATTTCGGGCATGTTTCAAACTTTGTGCAGAAAATGCAAATACGAAAGTTAAATGGAATGCAGTTGCACATGCCACATAATGTAAACTTTTTGATTATTAAGTTTCTTGGTGTATGTGCATGTGCATGTGGTGCATGTGTGTGTGTGCTAAATTCCATGAACAATATTAAGTGCAAATTGTTTTGGCGCAATTGTTGTTGATTCCATCACACTTTCTCTTTCTAACACACACTCTCTCTCTCTCTCACACACACTCTGTCTATTGTAAGTGTGTGTGTTTTTTTTATTTTATTATTTTGACCCACCATTTCCACTCTTAGCCAAGAAAGGCTACGTGTGTATTTTATATATTTTATGCACGCTACGGCATTGGAGACAAAAGCTTAAGTTCCCAGATGGGCAGAGCATGCCCCTCGCACGGACGGGGCGTGCAACTGCTAGTCGAGCGAGTGGCAGCAACGAGACTGAGAACAAAAACAGCAAGGACAATTTTTGGCAGCCAAAGCGTTTTCCTATTAAAATTTTCATTAAATCTAAAGCAATTAGTTGGAGACGCTGGGAACAAGCTGACATGGCATCCAGTAGCAGCAAAGCTTCTTACACCCACCCACCTGCCCCCTTACCAAAATGGTTATTGTTGTAGCTGTTTGTATTTTGATTATTGTCAAAAACCAGAGGCGGCAGCTGCAATTTGCGGACACATAAAGAAGCAGAAGCTGTGGCAGGCGAGATGGGGTGTGCGCTGCTGTGATGTGGTGTGCTGTGGAGTGTTGTGGCATGGTGGGTGTGGTGTCGTCTATCTGGCGACTCGTGCGTTGCGCCATTCAATTTCCATGAGGCGTAAATTGCGTTGGCGATAATACAAAAGCCCCGGCGCCATCAAGATCTTACAGCGGTGCCTCCAGGCAGCACGAAATTAATTTGCGCCCTGCCTGCAGCATAAATGAAAACGCTTCACCTTGATTTTTGGTCATTTTAAGTGCTGCTGTTGCTGCTTGTAGAGAGGGGGAGAGGAGTGTAGGTACGACTGATGGATACAGCTGCGCTTGATTTTTATTTATTTTTTTTTTTTTGGCCATTTTCATTGTTTATAGCATTTGGCATTTTGTGAGCACTTCGTCTGCTTAGATCACTCAACTAGAAATTGATAGCGCTCCATGGGGCTGACCATTACTTTTGATGACTGCGATTTTGCCAACCAGCCGACACAGCCGACTCGTGGGGCATTTGACGTTGACAGCTGCGCTGCTTATTAAGCAATTTCCGCTTTATTTAATTTTTTTTTTTTGGAATTTGTTTCGCTAAAAAATAAATATAAAATAACGACTAACAGCCGCACATAGAGTGTTATTTATTGATATTCCGCAATGCGATTTTATGCGCTGTAAGCATAAAAATTGAAATTTTCTTTGATTTAATGGCAATTTGAGAGTTTCTATTTTATTCGAATCAAATTTTAGTATTGCAACCACAACAACACACTCAAATTTGTTGTCCTGTCTGTTGTAACAATATAATGTGTCATGTCTCTGTCTCTGTCTTGGCCATTTTAATATCCCTGGCGAAAGGTATTTGAACTTTGATGGATATTACATTTTTTGGCACGCAACACGAATTATTTTTCCACCTTTCCTGAGCTCAATTTATGTAACTTGAAAAGTGTGTATCACAGAAATAAAAGCATATTTTCTGCTGCCAGTTTGCTTATTTACTTGCCTGACTTTAACAGCTGAAATATTATTGAATATGGGAAGAGGAAAAAGGATGCCCCAAAAATTTCTACAAAATATTTGAAGCTAAAATGAAAGTACTGGCTTTACCTTTTCGACAGTCTGCAGCATTTTTCAATAAAATTAAAATAACCACAGGCAAATTTACATTTACACACACAAAACCAAAAAACACTCTTTGCGAAAGGTTTGAATTTCCTTTTGAGCTTTTGCGACGTGTTTGTTTTGAATTCAAAATTTTGCTGTGTTGTCTGGAAAATTATGTATTTGCGTGCCAATGATTAGAGAATACCTGACTGTGCCCAGGGATATGGAGGAGGTATATGGATAGATGGATATAGATGGAGTACAAGTATATCGAACATGACCGGCAGCTTTGAAAAGTGACACGTTTGTTTTTGGGGGTTAAAGTTTTAAAGTCAGCTTAAAGCAGCTGTTAATTCATGGCAGCCACAGCAAAGATCCACAGGAAAGCTGAGAGTATGCCACATGCCACATAGATTCAAGCCAGTAAGGCAGCAAGGCAAACGCTTGGCATGCCACACGCATTCCTTTGATCAATGTCAGGCCACCCCTGACCCAGCGCAATTATGTGTGTGTGTGTGTGGGTGGCATCTTTTCTTGTATGTATTTCTGGTATTTGGGGAAGCACACGTGCCTTTGGCTCCGCTGCAAATGGCCACCGCTAGATGGCGTGTGCGTACTATCGTTTATCGCATGTCAAATTTTTTGCTTAATTTTTATTATTCTCCTCGTTTTCCTGCTCAGTGTGTGTTATTTTTATGATGCTTAATTTCTGTCACCAAACTCCTCCCCCCGCACAAATTGTGCCATTTGCATATTTGATAGGCTTTTTATATTTGCCTGTTATTTGCTGTTCGTTTCTGTACGAATTGCCTTTCCATGCAACACAAATAAATAAAATATGTATTTACCGAGCGGAGAAAATTCAAAGTTTTGTTTCCGCGAAATGTACACAAATATTTGTGTGCCAGTCGGCCCTCATGATTGTTGTCATTATATTTATTGTTTTGATGTGCCGCGTGCGTATTTGTGCCAGCAATTCTCCACAAGGAACTGTTCCTCCTCCTACGCAGGAACTGTTTACCCTCCGCCTTGAACTTTATTGAAGTGTTTCGCCCAAAGCATTTGTCTTTTGCTCTACACACGTGATGAGTTTTGTCACGCAAGTATTCTGGCAATTATTTTTGCTTTTAGTTGCTAAGTTTATGTTTGATCAAAGCCAAACAAGAAGTAACTGAAACACGCGCACAACTACACGCACACACACACACACAGCAGGTGTTGATGGAGTCTCAGGAAAAAAAAGTCCTTCGGATTTACTAATATCCTGCCTTGCAGCAACATTATTTTGCGGTTGACAGTGACATGCACCAACAATAAAAATAGCTAAAAATTAATTAGATGCGAGCAGCTGGTAAACAAATTTAATTGAATTTTCGTTTGTGATATTTGTCAAATACTTCGTTAAACAGCGACAAAAAAATCCGCAAATTATGCGATTAATGCCATGCAAATGGCAACGAGATACTTCCGCTGCCAATGATAAGCACCAGGAAACACATAATGGGGGCAGGAGAGGAGTGTATACCCTTTCAGTTCATCTCTAACATCTCGTCTTGGACATTGGCTTTAAGGTTGTCATTTGCATCAATTATGCTGCTGCTGCCTGGCAATGTCAGCGTTTTGTTGCTACTTAAAAGTGAAGACAAACGACGCACTGAGACGTGCCACAATAAATTAAAGTGCCACAGCAGCTGACATAAAGCGGCAAGCGGAACCCCAGCCAATAATGTATGACAAATAAAATGCTTAAAATAAAAGCGAACATTCCAGTGTTTTACTTATTGAAATTTATTCATGACATTGGCATGTACTTGTATAAAATAATATAAAAAATATAAATATAAAATAAATATAAAATATATATATATAAATATATAAAATATAAAGAAGGATTATGTCATAAGGATATTCTATTGAGAAAATACGGCAGCAGCAAGTAGCGCGTGGCAGAGTTGCAAGCGAGACTAATCGATAGGTTGATCGAATATTCTAGTGAGAAGCGATCAAAATAGTATTTCTTTAAGAAATTCTAAATCCTTAACTGTTATGTTTATGTATCTAATTGTTTACTTACACATATCTTGTCTTGTTTTTAATCACACTCAAAACTCTCTAATTAAATCGATTTCTATCTATATGCAATTTGCAATTTACAGCCACTTAACTTTCAACAAATCGCTTTGTTTATGTATCTATTAAATCTGCCGCACACTGACAAAATATTTATGGTTCAGCTGTAAGGATACATCGATAAGTTGTCTTAAGTTTAATGCAAAAATAAATTGAAGTATCCCTTCCATTCATATTTTTTTAGAATGAAAGGATTAACACAGTTTATTTTCTATCTTTAATTATTGCGTTGACTAGCATAATTTGCTGCTCTGTTAGTGTTTCTTGCTGCCACATTAGAAACACATACACCATGAAATTTAAGTTATTTTGTTTGCAAACCTAAGTGCAAATTAATGAAGCAATCTCTGGCAATTTGCAATAAATTGTGCTCGCCTCGCGCTCACGCTGGCACGCCATAAAATTGCATTAGAGCCGTTTGGGCCATCATAACAATAACGCAGAAGATTGAAAATACCAAACAAAATGTAGCACAAATTGCAGTTGCAGCAGCGCAGCAGCACCCAAACACTGAACAACAGAAACGGGGCCAAGCGAAAGTTCAAAATGTCGACAAACGAACAAGCAAAATTTCATTTGCAGTGCAACGTAAATTGAATGCACATATGAGTGCATAAGTGTGTGTGTGAGTGTGTGTGTGTGTGTGTGTGTGTAAGTAAGTGATGTGTATGTGTTTCTAAGTGTAACACAAATGTTGGTATTTGCGTTTGTTTGTATGTGTGTCAATGCCGTTGACGTCGAGTGAGCGTGAAACAAATGCAAGCTATAAAACTCAACAGTTACAAAGCAATGCCAGAGGGGACTAAAGGAATGAAGTGTGCAAAGTGTAGGCAACACAATGGCAAGGGGAGATGTGGTGTTCACGAGGGGAGCAAGTAGAGCTTGGCAATGGCAACGACTGCTGTGAGTGCTTATTATACCCTGTAGCCATAAAGGGCATATAAGAGGGAGGTGTGCACTAGCAGCCCATCAACTGCAATGCGATATTTCTATTGTAAATATATATATATATATATATTTTTATATATATCAGCAAATTTCTCTGAATTGTAATCAAAGAGAACCGTTATGCATTTCATAATTTATTTTCCATATGCCGATCATTATTCAACGTTTGAACTGCAAATTTTCCACTAACTGAATACTCCCAATTTCCAACTATTTTTACTAATTTGTATTTGTAGCATAGGCAGTGAAACAAGTTCCAATGGCAAATGGCGCAAACTAACACAAATACAAATAATCACATACACACACAAACACACTTGTACATACTCATTTAAGCTGTGCAAACAATTTGGAAATGGCGCCTGAAAGATATTAAATAAGAAATTAGTAGTTGCAACAAAAGCAACGAAAAAGAAAAGCTAAGTAAATTTAATGTGTTGCATCAATAAAAGTCGTAAGATTAAATTGCGATACATATTGGAAAAATAATTAATTATCGTACAAATATTGAAAACTAAATTATTTCAAGTACTATGTTTTAGTCGACTGATTTCCTGGTTAGATTCATTGCAACTTTAACATATTAAATAAAAAATTAGTAATTGCAACAAAAGCAACGAAAAAGAAAAGCTAAGTAAATTTAATTAAATTTAATCAGCAAAAGTCGTAAGATTAAATTGCGATACATATTGAAAAAATAATTAATTATCGTAAAAACATTAAAAAATAAATTATTTCAAGCACTTTTATATATATTTATATTTATATTTTAGTCGACTGATTTAATATGTCCTGGTTAGATTCATTGCTTGCAACTTTAACATATAATCATTAACTCAACAAATATATTCATAACATTAATATTAATTTGCCACCACTTTATATGTATGTTGTTTTTCAAATAAGTTTACCAATCGCAAATTATCCAAGTTGTTTTTCGTATTTATTTTCTCGCTTATCTTGACGCCTCGTGTCAGACAGAAAGCTCAACGACAACAATGCGAACAACAATAACAGTGGAGGCATGGAACAGTGCTCGGAGGCGTCTCCAGTCTGCGAGTGTGGAGTAACTTTTCCATTTTGGCCGTCCTGGCAACTCTCGGACCTGAGCAGCAATCGTGTAATCACTTGTCAGCTCGCTAAGCTCTGACCATACGCCATCTGCCTTGAGTATCGTTCATTTATCCCTTCTACTTCCTCCTCGCCCGATCGACCCATTCCTGTTGGGGAGATTGCTTATTTGTAAACACTCGTCAGCTAATGTTTTGTGGCACATAGACACACATACATAACACATACATTTACAGAACGGGAGGGAAATTCGTAGTTTTGCTCAAGTGCTCGAGGTTTTCGACAGCTGACAGTTTTCGGTAAATATTTTGAATCACAAGTGGCCAAAATTCATTGAGCTGATAAATTTTGTGTTTTGTCTGCAGTTTGCTGCCTGTCGCTCAACGAGTGAAATTTATATGAAAAGTTGTTTGCCTTGTGGATTCACGATGAAAATCGCAATATAAATTAACTTCAAATGTTGCCAGCGATAAAATGGCAACCGATAAGCGATGTTTGACGCTGCGTGGCAACTTGAGTGGCACCCTGTTGGTGCCACAGCTGCTCCTGTTTAAATACGTTACTCAAATATTATTCAGCAACTGTGACTGCAAATTCTTGGCAAATAGGAAATGCCTACACACATATTTTGTTGCATGACTTTGGCCCATCTGTAATTAGCAATGTGTACAGATACACACACACACACACAACATGCAAATGCCTGAAAAATAGTATTTAAGTTAATCCGCATAGAGTTGGCTTAAATTCGTATTTTAAGGCCTTTAGCGATTCGATGCGGAAAGCAGTTTTAATAGAGAAATAGAATATAATAGAGAAATAGACTTGCAAACTAGCTGCAAAGCTGCCAAGTTTTGGAGAACTCGTTGCTAATCGTTCTTGGCTTAGGAATACATACTGTACCGAAACAAAATTTGGCTTTATAAAATTTCTAAGAAATTTAGGTGAGTATGTTAAAAATTCGAAGGATTGCTTTTCAAAGAATCGATATTAAATTAATTGGCCTGGCTTAGGATACTAAGACAAAAATTTGACTGTTTCTGAGAATAACGGAAAAAATGCAGACAACTCAGGATAGGATTAACTGGGAGTGCTTAAAATTTCAGATATAGGTTCATTAACTTTTCGATGTGAAGTGCAAACACTTTTAAAGGTAAGTTGAAGCAAACATCGAAAAAATTCCTTGCTTTTTTGAGCAATGCGGATTTGAGAAATCTTAAAGGTTTTTTTTAGCACAAATGAAAAAGGGTTCGTAATAATAGTTAATGAGATTTGTCAACTTGTTCTGAATCACTGCTAATTTTAATTGTTTAAAGTTCGTTACATATTGTATTAAAATATATTAAGTACGTTTCGGCTCAAAGATCCTGACATTCGTTCAGGAACTGGGGTTGATGGAGGAGCTATAAGCTCAGAAGGGACACAATAGATCTATTAAGTCGTAGTGCACAAAACTCCCCAATAAATAATAAATGTTTCGGCCTTTATATAAACAGAAAAAATAATATAAAATATATTATAAAATTCTTTAGTTTGGAGACACGCATTTACTTAAAACAATTTAGTTTGTTGAATTAGATTGAATAAATTGTGTTCAGCCAGAAATTTGAATGCGTTATTTGAATGGGCAGCTTCATAGCCTGTTTTTGTTGGTCAGTTGGTCGACGTACTAACATTGGCATTACAATTTGATGTCCTTTCAGTGAGAGTACTAAGCGCAAATATTTGCACATAATTATAATCATTATGATCCTTTTTTTCCTGCTGTTTGGTATATGGCTACACTGGAGCGGAATATATTTTGTGCTTCTGTGGAAATGCGGCGCAGGAAAAGGTTTAAATATTTATGAAATTATGCCAAAGTTTCAACAAGTCATAAATCTCTGTTGATGTTTGACTTTTTATGCAAAATTTATTTCATTTGCATAAAAATGGCTGACAAAATATTATGACAGCCGCTAACAACAGCAGAAATTGTTAAGGTTTGCTAAGGTAGGTGCGCCAAAGGGGCAGAGGGGGACAGGCCCAACAATAACCAATGAGATGCGAAAAGCAAAAGCAAAAAAAAAATGAAATAAATAAATAAAAAACAAAAGCCCAAAAAAAGAGATACATGAAATTCAAACAATCAACTTAAATAGGATCCCGCAACTGCTGGAACACCTGGAACCTAGAAGTTTGTATGCACAGCAATGTTGTTGTTGTTGTTGTTGTTGTTATTGTTGTTTTTTTGCTGTCATAAACAGGGTATGGAATTTGCCCAAAAACTTTACAACGTAATCAATCACGCTTCATTTATTGACACGCACAAAGGATGATGGGCCTAGCCGACGGACAAAACACACACACACACACACACTTACACACATATTTCCAGGACAGGTTTCCCAATTGCTTGTTTGGTTGTCTGTCTCCCTTGGTCAGATGGTGGTAAAAGTTTTGCATGCGCATAAATCCGACACAAACTCGACTGTTAGCCCCTGACAGCTCATTTGTGGTGCTCCTTCCCACCTCCTTGCTCCGCGTCCCACTTATTTGCTGAATGGGAGCCAACTCACCTGCCGAAAAAGTGCGAAGGATTTATGACAGCAAAATTTATGAGCGCCTTGGCGACGGCCAACACTCATACGCCATGTGCGCTGCCACGGCGACCGCGAATGAGGTTGACAAATATTTACGAGCTCAAGGACACACACACACACACACACCTTATCAATCCACTTACACACACATAAGCACTAGATTAATAGAGGTGTGCTACTATCGTTGCCAAATTCGATAATAAATAGACCATTAATCCCATTTGCTACGGTTGGCTAATTTATCTTTTGACCAGCTTTAAAAAAACCACAACCACTACTAGCCAAGTGATGATGTGTTCCTTCTCTCTTTTTCCACTTTTGTGGTCGTCTGTCGAGTGCCGACTGCCGACTGCTGACTGCAGATGATTTAAGCCGTTCTGGAGCATCCAGATGATTGGCAGCGCATAGGGGATCGTCGAGCTTCCACTTAAGTGAAATTCATTTCAGTATTTGCTGTTTGATATATTATATAGCGTTTGCTTTTGCTTTTGCTTTTGCTTTTGCTGTGGGCGGCTGTCAGGGTCATGAATGCTTTCATTTTTATAATAGTGAAATTACAAAGCCGCTTGCCCGCCTGTCACAATTTTGCAACGCCAAAGGGAAGGGGCCGTCGGGTGTCGGATGACAGGCCAAGCTGTCAGCAACTATGCAACATTTTTAATATTGCAACATTCCCGCACAAAGCACATGGAATTAATTGCATACGCATTTGCACTCGCCAAGTTGCCATAGTAATCAAAATGTGGTGTTTGTGGGGTGAACATGTGTTTTTAGTTGCCACGACTCGTTGCAACATGTAGACACAACCACTGACGCTATTTTAGTTAGTGGTGCCACAGTTCTATTGGTATGTCTGCATTACTGTCAATTCCAATACAAATTGTTGTTTAAACTGATTATGCGACGTAGTGACAGCAAGGGTTGTAGCAGCCACATTGTGGTTCAGGTGTCGCACACACAGAGAGAGAGAGAGAGAGGGGGAGAGAGGCAGACAGACACGCACTAGTAACTGTCAGGCGTGACAGTTGACGTTTCGATGGAGGCCTTTGCCGCTGCTGGGAGTGGGAATTCGATTAATTTTTGATGAATCAATGTCAACTACTGCTGCAAATCTGTGAACTGTCAGCGTGCTGGGCGCCCCCCCTTGTTGGCCAAACAAAAGCCACTGTCGCCGGCAGCTGACATTGACGCGGCGCGATGTGGCTGTTAAGTTGAGAATTCCGAAAATGGATGGGGTCGAAACCCTTTATTTTGGCGCACACTCACGTAATTTCACACACGCACCCACACCAGCCCATATCAATGACATTTGTTAATACAAGGGCCAAAAAGGTGCGTCTTGAAAATATGACATAATTCTCCAGTGACGAGAGAGAAAGAGAATTTGCTCAATACGTGACTGATGGAATTCTTTAATTTTCAGCAGAGAAATTGGCATATCGCTGAGCATTTCCTTATACACATCAAATGAATCAGTTATGCCCCCCCCAAAAAAAAAAGACGAGCAAGTGGCGAAAAGTATGTTTAATATTTTTCAATCAAATTTCCGTAAATGTCACGTATACGCAGCGTCGCTTGCTGTACTTATTAATAATGCCTGTGAGCCAGCTTCGATCCAAGGAACGCCAGCAAACGGCACACTATAAAAGCGCCAAAAGATGAAGTCTCCTGTGTGTATAGGGAACACAACCCTCAAACACGCAATATGAGTAAGTGTCAGGAATATTACACTGAAAAAAAACAAATAGCGATACACTTTGTTTCTCAAAATTAAAGAGTTGAAAAATGAAAAGAATAAAGAAGAAAAAATAAGAATAAAAATCAAATAAGCTTGTAGGGTTTAGGATATTTTCGTTAAGCACTAGATCAATCAATTTTATATTTAAATAAATTAAACTATCTTAGATATATATATACATATCCAACTTTTACTTGTTTTTTTTTTTAAACTTCATTCATTATTTTAACCATAAAGTTTACACCGTTAATAAAATACTAATAAAAAAAATATTAAAACATTTTCTACGACATTTTAATATATATAAGAAAATCTGTTTAAATTTCTCAAATCAAACTATAACTACAAAAAGATTCCCCTATTTTCGCTAAGTGTACTAAGTTTCAACGAAACACACATAGCACCCAACTACATATGTGTGTGTGTGCGCAGTGCGTGTGTGTGTGTTCCAACAGGACCTTTGCATGGTGTGTGCACATTAAACTTCATTCGGCTGTCGTTTGCCAGGATCTGTACCACATTTATGCCCATTAACGGAATTTTGAGTACAGGAATCTTTGGCATCTTTTGGGCGTTGCGTCTCAAGCTAAATATTTGATGAACCCAACATTGCCGATGACATCGAAGCGTGTGAATTTCATAACAGCAATCGAGGCAAAGAGCGTGAATATTTTTTTTTTTTTTCCTCTTGGGCTCAGGAATAATGTAAATTAATAAGAAGTCGTTGTAGATATTTTCGACTTGTTAAGCAGCAGCAGTTGCTAAACAGTTTCGAGTAATTTCATTAATAAATATTTTACTTATGTAATTTATAATTGAATAGATCTATATGTAAATTGAAATATATTGATTTCTGCTTGGTTTATTTTAAGCAGCTTTATTGTGGTAACAAATTGTGCGCATTTTCACATTTAGAAATTGCGCAAATATCTGGCAAATTAGTCTATATTTTATGTGCCATTTTATTATGCATGTGCCCCAAAGTGTGCAACATATTTCAACTGCTGCTTTACGGGCATTAAAGCGGCACCCAAATAAATTCTGTAAATGCCCATGTGTGTGTTGTGTGTGTGTGAAAGGTGTTGTGCGCGTGTGTGTATCGATGCGTAGATAAATAAAGCTTTATCCAGGAAGTGCCACAAAAAAGAAATGCCACTCGGGGGCCCGTCAGCACCTTTGTCATTTATTTATAGTTGTGGGCGCGTCATTTTCTCATCCAACTTCCTTAAGCAATGTGTAAGTGTGTGTGTGTGTGTGTGTGTGAGTGTGTGTAGCATTTGTTTGTTACGCTGAATGAGCTCGTAAATAACAACTACGAAGACACATGCCACTTTATGTCAATTATTTTGACAGCTAACAAGCGCAAATATGCAGCCAGGTCGAAGTTATAATATCGTACTTAATGCGTCCATTATGATTCAGAAATGTGGCATGCAACACTGGCAACACCAGCGACAACTTTAGGCCCACTTGGCATGTACCGGGTCAAGTTGGCCTTTTTCTGTATAATAATAAGACAATTAAAATGAGTTGCAATTAAAATATAAAGTTTCGCAAATTACAGTTATTTTATACATTAAAATATGCAATTAAAATTATAAATATATGAAAAATAAATACCAATTTCACTTTATATTAAAACTAATGATTTTTAAAGTAATTCTTGTTTACGTGGCGAAGAGTTTGCTCAAGCTTAAAGAATTAAGCATGCTCATTAATATAGATTTAAGGTAGCACAATTGAGCCGAATTAATGCTGACCACAGGCAAAAGCCGAAGTGGTTTTTAACCAAAGTATCTGCCAGATACATATCTCAGCGACGTGCCGACACATACATACATACATATATATGCATACGTGTATTTACATTTAACTACAAAAGGTCCGATATTGTAACGAAATTATGTCATGGCCTGTGCGCCCATTTGGGGCGTGGTCGTCAAGTTGTGCTGTGCTGGGCATATCAAAAGGCGATTTAATGAAATTACAGTCAATATTAATCACTGTCAGAGCTAATTGAGTATGAAAACAAGCAAGAAGACTGCAGCAAAGAGGCTTCGGACGACACATTACCAAAGAGATGTGGCGACACTTCGTGTGCGTCTCCTGGCTCCTGGCTGGATGTAGCCTCTCTGTAGCTGCTCCATGCTGTGCGTACTCTGTGAATCAGTGTCATTGTTCATTAGACGCGGCTTTTAACAAAAACGCCACTTGACAGCTTAAAAGGGTTTTGCTGCCTCTCACACCTCCCCAGCCCCCAGCTCCCCCCTCAACCATGTGTGTCACAGCGAATTAGGTGTTGGCGCCGTACTCACTGCTGATGAATTGATGCACAAGTTACTTGTCTGACTGACATGAATTATGCACTCCTTAATACAGGCCACAAACTCCCCTCCAAATCGATCCATGATCTCTCCTAGGAATAGTGGCTCCTGTTGCGACTGTTTCCTGTTTGACACGCGCATAATTTGTATTATTTTTGATGGCCAACGACTGTTGCTGCCGGCTCATTTGTAATGTTCCAGCTGGTATTGAATTACAATTGTGAACATTGCTTCATTCCGCATACAGTGGAGGGGGAGGGAGTGAAGTATAAGGGAGTGGAATAAGTCGCACATCGTTTGTCAATCGTAAATTGTGCGCTGACAAGGACAAATGGCATTTGAAGTCGATTTTATTTGCTGTCGCTGGCGATTGTGGCAAATGAAGTGGAACCTGCGTTTTTTACGACCTTATAGATACAGAAAAAAAAGTGAGAGTGAGTGAGACAGCAATAGGACCTAGCCGCAATCACTTTGTAAGTCAAAAACAAAACTTTATTGTTGTCAAGTGTGGTAATGCCTAATGTAATCAAAGCTAATGGCAGTTGAAACAAAAGCCCATGTCGCATGCCACATGCAAAATGTATTTAAGTGCAACTGATAAAAGACACGGCGAAGTTGGCCAGCCGGCAGCATGTCAATCAGCTCTCGGACCCAAGGTGGCCAACATTAACTTATTGAATTTTAGCCAATTTAGCCTGGTTAGGCACTTAGCTGATCACCCGTGGCGAAAAAAAAGACAGAAAGAGAGAGAGAGTGATATGTATCTAGGATGGGGGGGGAATGAAAGCTGGCTAAAATTACCCGTGAGCTATGGATGTGCTGCCATGTTGCACGTTGCATCTGCACGTCAAGTGGTGCCGACGTTTGTTGCGCTCCAATTTAATGTGGCAGTTCTGGCGGCTTTGGACCGTCTCAAAGCCAAACTAAATCAAGTCGTTGCCACTGGCCACTGGCCACTGCCACCTGTCAAGTGCATGTAGATAAATTTCCAAGCTAATGGTGCCGAGCGCTCGGCTAGCCGCAAAGAAACGTGGCAACTGCCCCACTGGCTTAACTTCTGGATATGGCTGTGATTGGGATTGGCTTTAGCTGTGGTTTTGGTTGTGGCTGTCGGTATATATATATATATATATATGTAGTGCGCACAAGTGCAGCCGGCAGCTGCTTAAACTGTTACAAAAATACAGTGAGTCTGACAGCGAACAACTCTCTAGCTTGCCACATTCCCCACTACCACACTATTTGCCCCCTTGGCCACTCACACTCTCTCGTTCAGTTAACTTAATTGAAAATCACAAAAATTGGTCATTCCGGCACAATGAGCAAAGCAACTTGGCAGCCGGCAACGATAAATGTTACCAAAGTGCATGGCAGAAAGCACAATAATAAAACCAAAACAATATCCAGAATTCTGTAGGCGAAATTTTTACTACTGGTAGATATTACTTAATACTAACTAAAAGGATTTCTACAAATAAAAGAATGTATGTAGATTTAAAGTATTTATTATTGTACATATTTAAATGGAGGAAAATTTTGACTTAAGTTAAATATTTAATTATAAAATAATTAAAGAAAATGAAATATAATTTAAGAAATATTTATTTCAGTTAAATAATTAATTATAAAATAATTAAAGAAAATGCATGCCAAGCTTAATAACATTTTAGTTACCTTAAATTTTTTATGCTTTAATTGGCTTCATAAATATTTAACCTTTTAATTGCTTAAAATATAAAACTTTTGGACTTTTTCAAGCAAGAACATAATGAAAAATGTATTAATTTAATTATTAAATTAGTGTGTCTCAACTTCTTTTATGTCTACAGGGTATTTATACAACAAATTCAATTCACCAAATTTCTACTTACCCGCCACTTGAAGGCCTCGACGTTGAAAGCCTTTCACTTTGCCCCGCAATAAAGTAAATTGAAGTAAAGTAAAGTTGGCTAAGCAAAACATACACTTTTTACTCCATCTTCGGCTTTGTTTATGTCTGTTTTCAGTTTGAATGTTTAGACAAAAAAAAACTTTTTATTTTAAAAAGGAACTCAGAAATGCGGCTCAATTGCGGCCATTGCCACAGCTCTGTTCCGGTGCTGGCTGCTTGAGCCGCGAGACTTGTCTTTTGTGCAAAACAGAAAATATAAAAAATCACTGAAAATACGGGAGAGAGAAAGAGTGCGAATTATAGAGAGAGAGAGAGAGACATCAGCCAAAAGTGAGAACGCCCATTAATTCATTTAATGTAAAGCAAAGCAAATATGGCACACAAAAAATGCTCTAAAATAAACACAAATTAAAGCAGCCGCAATTTTAACTAATACACACACACACGCACATACACATACGCACACACGCAGAGTACATAGAAAATCGATGTTGAGCATACGCCGAGTGGTTCAGCGCTTTAGCTTTGGCTCTGGCTCTGGCCCACATGCAGCCAAGTGTTCATAATGCCATTACAAACAATTTTCAAAGCGAGCGAGACAAAAACGACCATAAAATGTGAACCTAACTCTACGCTGATTACATAAGTATAAATAGCAAACACACCCACATACACACCCTCACACACACACACATTCACCAGCAATGTGCAAACCGCCTTTTTTTTAATTTGCCTCACATTTCAATAGATTCCCAGCTTTTGCTGCCTGAAAAGGTATTCACAGGCATTTAGCTAAACGAGAGAATTTGTTTGTCGAAAAATCCTTAAAGTCCAGTCACGTAAAATTTATAGCCCAGCTTAGTGGCGCTCATTTTCGGTATCTGCAAATATGTATTGGTATATTTATGAAGGCAAAAAATTAAAACATAAACTTGTCAGTCACACGTAGAGCAAATAAATAACAAAAAGCCGCCTAAACTGAGCCAGAGCAAGGCTTGTCATTTGGTCGGAAATGCCTAGTAGATCAAGCCCATAAAGTTCAAAGAACTTTAAACAGTGAAATAGAGATTCCGGACTAGTCCATAATAATTTTTAGATGCCCCCGAAAAATTCATGTAGGAAGTGCACTTATTTATGGGCGTATTCAAAACCTAAGCCAGAGTTATCCAATCCTAACCTATAACATGAGGCGTAAGCGACATAAATAAAATAAGCACATCTATATAAAAGGCAGACGGCGGTTGGGCGGGTGTACGGGTGTGCGGGGGTGTTGGCACAATTCAAATTAAATTGAGCATGCTCCTGATACGAATGGTCAAGGATCTGTTACGGGATGCTCCTTTTTTAAATAACAGTATACTCAAAAGTGCGCTCATGCGTGAAAATTAGAAGCTGGACCCATGGAAATGCCCCCTACACACACACAAACACACACACATAAGCACTGCGGACACTTTTTGGGTCTGTGCGGTCAAAAGTTTGGCAAGGACATGCTGCCGCACAATGTGTGTTATTTTGAATAAATTAAATTTATCTGCAGCTCGGCATAATAAGCATTTCTGTGGCATGCTGTGCTGCGCTGTGCGTTGTGTGTGGGGTTGCACTGGGTTGTCCCAGCAGTTGCACGCTCCAATAATTTCATGACAATGACACTACAGTATTGGGTCCGCAGCTAATTAGGCGTTTTAAATGTCAGCCAGCTAAAAAATCGCTCCTAGCCAAACATATGCTGAGGGACAGAAAGCCGTAAGACTACAGTTACAATATGGTCAAACAGCTCAATATGGCTCAAATAATAGTGGGGGTGTGAGACACAAAGCTGGCCATTAATTATGCATACATACATGTGTTCTGTTAGCATATGTCTATATGCACACTTAATTTACACAAACAGGACAAAAAGGGACAGCGGGAGGGGGGAGTTGGCAAAACGAATCACTCAAACTGTTGGCCATTTAATGCGCTTAATTAAATAAACAAATGTCCGGGAGTTTTTGGAAAAAGTCGCATGGAAAATAAACCAATAAGCATGTTACACAAAAGCCCAAACATGGCTAATACACATACACATACAGATGTGTGTGTGCTCCGGGTGCTCCGTTGTGGATTAGCTGGCGGCTAATTAGCCACGTTTTGTGCGGAACAAAAGCCGTGCTCCGTCCGCCATATTGCTGAATAATGTATAACGTAATGCAAATAAAAGTCAACGCGTGATATTAATGAATTTGAAATATGTCAGCAGCTTTAAGTGCACTTTTGCCTAATCGAATATTTAATTAATTTATATACGTTGTCAAATGAGCTTGAAGATTTCCATCAACAAAAAAGAGGGCCAACAAACAACAGTCAAATATAAACGTCGAGTGAAAAGTCAAAAGAAAAGGTCAAACTTCAGAGTTGAACCCAGCGCCTGAGCCCAGAAATGACCTCAAATACAAGATTGAGAACAAGAACTAAATTTCTTAAGTGTTTTCATGTGCCAAGTCAGCGCACCATCCCCCAAAAACAGCCATCAGAATGGCTCAGAGACTCAGCCTCAGCATTTCAATTGACAGTGCCCCCTCGACGGAACCCTTCGTCCTCTGCTTTGCTTTATTACACTTGAATCTTTTTCAAGAGTCAACTCGGCCAAAAAAAAAAAAAAAGGAGAAAGAAAAGGGGTTTGCTAAAACAATTTGCAAAATTTATTTTCATTAATTTTAATTCGCTAAAAAGTTTGGCTTTACCCCCAGCGCCATTTGTACATCGAATGGTTGGCAACGGGTTCGAGGCCTGCTCCAAATAATTACTTTTTCAGATTTGGCCAGCTCGTCCCTTTTTAATTATTTGCTAAAGGCTTGTCGCTAACTTCCATAGCGCTCTGTCAGGCGAGCATAATTAATTTATTTCCATCTTGTTTTTTCTTCTATTCAGTTTTTGTTTTGTTTATTTTGCACTTTGTTGTTACTTAATTTATTTTTTTTGTTTAGAATTGCCAATAATTAATTGAAACTCTAGCGAAACTCTCATATTTAATATGGCGCACTTAACCAGATTTTCTATTCCCCCAAAAGCATGTTTAATAACCGTTAGAAGGATTAACGCTTCATTCGCAGTCAACAAATCCCATGACAATGCAAAACTTCATTCAAATTCCGAAATGATGATGAATGTGAGGCTATGCGGGGGGGGGGGGGGTATTAATGATGACGATGATGTTGCTCCTGCTGATGTGGATGGGTGGGCGTCACGTTGATTTAGCAGCTCCCAGCTCACTGACTTTGGCAGCATTGATTGCACTTAAGCCCCAGCAAAGGCACAAAACAGATTCTGTTCAGATTCTGTTTCAGCTACAGATTCCAGTCTCTAATGTCAATAGCATACGATCTGATGTGGATGGGAATGTGGATGGGAATGTGGATGGGAATGTGGATACTACTGCTGTTAACTTGGCTGACTCAGCAGGCGGTAATCAACGAGCTGCTTCTCTTCTCCTTTAGCTTTTAGTTCAATGTCAATGTTTAATGCGTGTGTGTGTGTGTGTGTGTATGTGTGTGTATGTGTGTGTGTGTGTGTGTGTGTATTTTTGTTCCACTTGTTTGTTTTGCATGTGAGGGCACAACACCCGCCGGCAAGCAAAACAAACAGCAAAAAAAAAAACGCTGTGGAAAGCAAAGTATTTTTTCTATATACTTTTACCAAGTTGTATGAATTGCATATTTTTATAACCCTTTTTTTTAAATATTTATAATATCGCTTACTTAAAAAAAAGTCAGAAAAATGATAAATATATAGTCTTTGTCAGATTTATTTTATTTTAAAGGATATATTTATAAAGATATTTGAGTTACTATGTATCTTAATGTATTTAACTGAATTTTAAGGCAATAGTTTTATATTAGTTAGTTGTAAAATGGGTCAGAGAATTTATAAACTAATCTTAGATTTTTTTTTTGTTACAATATCAAAGGACTCGTTTCCCTTTCACACTGGAAAAAAGAGTATTTCGCTGCTTTTCGCCTCTTCATCAGTTATTTGTATTTGTGTTGTACTTTAAACTGTTCCTAAACTGTGCAAAGTTTACCGTAAACATGCTAATTTTTTTTTGTAAATTTTGTTTTACTTTCAGCCATTTAACGGAGAAAACTGTCAGCTTTGAAAAGGGGTGAGTAACTTCGTTGCTTATCTAAGCCATTTGCCATGTTCAAGCTAATCCGGGTTTAAATTTAAGGCTTGCCTGGGTAAAACTGACGCTGAATAGCGCTAAATCATGATTGACAAAAACTGATATCGCTGTTAATTGTATCAGTCGGTGGTTTTGGGACAAATTGCTTGGCACATTGCGCATACGCCAGGTGGCCGGCAAATGCCCATGCACGACGCGGTCATTTGTAAAAAACAGAAGGGGGAATTCCCCGCGTGCATGTGGTTGTGTGTAAAATTGCTGGGTGTTTTGTGTGTGTTTATGCGTCATTAGCTCTGGTATTTAGCAATTAATGGCACTGCCTTCGGTTAATGAACTAGTTGAGCGGAATAAAAAGAATAAAACGAAATAAAATATATGTATAAAGCAAGCATTCAGCGGGTCATGACATGGCCCTGGCGTAGATAAAAAACAAATACAACAACAGCAAAAAAAAAGGACAATTTGCAAGAGTGACGTCAAAACAATTACGTGCAGAAATACGCTTGATAATAAAATGAAGTGAACCTCCTGCCCAGGTGCTGCTCAAATGCTGAAACGTGCTTAAGTGTTGACTTTTATAAATTGTGCAGTCGTTTTTCTTACCTGGCCTCAAACCATACCTCAGCCTCCTCCTCCTCCTCCTCCTCCTCCTGTGCCTTACCAACCGCTGACCTGGCTGAGTAAGCGCACATGGCTGCATGGGAATGTGTTGCCTGTTTGGCTGCCGCTCAACTTGCTCAGCAATTAATTACACACAACGACTGCAAGAGTCTGTCAGTCTGTCCGTCTGTCCGTCCGTCCGTCTGTCCGTCCGTTGTCTTTAGGCCAGTCGGTTGCTTAGACAGCAGTTCATCAGTTGCCTGACAGCTTTAAAAGCGCATTTAAGGCCCGAATTTAGTTGGCCCAATCAGCCTCTCATCTCAGCACAAGCCTGAGATCTCTCAATAAGCCGCGTTGTCCTTGCCACAGATTTATATTTGGTTGCCACGCTTCACTGGCTACGAATGACACTCAAGTGGATGCGCAACTGAAAAACGCTAAGAGCTCTCTGTACAGCAACCCCCTCCCAAAAGGGGCTAGTTGAGGGGGATTCTTGGTTAGTTTATCTCGCTGGCTGAGCGTTAAAATAATTTCAGGCTTTCTTTTCATTTGACGCCCCACGCTTTGCGGTTTTCTGCAGCCTTTGCCGCAATTAATGCCAACAGATTAATTATACGCATCGCTGCATAATTTGCTGTCTGCCTTTAAAATTTATTTTTATTCCTATTTTTATTTTTATCTGCTGTACCCTCGCCAAAAAAAAATTGTGAAGCAATGCAGCACAACCACAAAAAACAAAGCAAGTAAGATTTAAGACTTAAAATACCCTGTTTACAATCTGAAGTAATTTGTAGTTTCGAAAATAAACATAAAAAAAATTGTTTAAAGTTTTTATATAAATGATTTCATCTGAAGTAATTCGTAGTTTCTAAAAAAAAAACAATGAAAAAAATGAAGTTGTTAAAAATTTCTACATAAATTATTCCATATTTTTTTTACACTTCATTGATTATTAGAGTTTTATACTCAAATTTAACTATCTTTGCGATTGCAGGAATAAACAGAAAACAGATGAAGTTGCCTGTTTCCAATAAGTACAGGGTATAGCAAAAAAAAAAAGGGTCTGGTTCTAATGAGTGCACATTAGCTGAGTTTGGCGTTAAGCAAAAGGCGGTCATAGAACCTCAATTTGTCGGCATAATCAAGTTGCACAAAGTCGTTATGTATATATATATTTACTTACTTTTTGGAGTGTGGGTATATAATATAAAATATAATAATTTATCGGGAGGCTGGAGTCAAAGGCGCATATTTTAAGTGAGTGCAATTTGGAATTGATAGCGAATTGGGTGCGGTATCAGCAGGCGGCAGCTGTCACTGACCTATTATTTATATGACTTTGTTTAGTTTTGGACAACTTGGACAGCCAAGTTTTTTCCTGTTGTTCTTTTTGTTTGGGTTGCGTGCCATAAATCTTTCTCTGGCGCTTGTATTAATGTGTCAACTGCAGGCCAAGTAGCGCACAGAGGCCTGAAATACACTTCAAATCGCTTCAATCAAGTGCAGACTCACCGACCGTGGAAGAAACAGAGTCGAGCGTTGAACCGTGATAAGTTAAAGGATATGTTAGTTTTGGATTTATAGGGTATTACTAAGGAGTTCGAGCGAAAGTGTTAGATACTGACATTCATGTTGATTTATGTGGCGCATGAGGCGTATGATTTATACGCACAACTGTCGCTTTTGTATTTATTAAAACAAATAAATATGCCAAAGACGGCGAAGCACATTAATTGCATATTAAAGCACATTAAGGATACATTACAAGGACACTATCGGGGCACCCCAAAGTTCAGCAAAAATGGCCATAAACAGTTTCCTCGATTGAGAATGGCCGGGGAAAACATTCTATGCAGCTGCCAATTGCCAGCAAAGGCGACAATTTGTGCCAAGAGTATTTGCTTAGCCATATTAAGCAATAAAAGCGTTGTAAAAATCATAAAATGAAAGTACAAAAACTGTCAGTGTGCACAACTGACTGCCTTCCTGGGGGTAAACAGCTTTGTGCTGGCCTGGGTTTTGCTATGGCATATTAAATATTATAAAAGGCAATTTGCAAATCCCATATAAAAGCCACACGGCATAGAACGAAATTCTTACACACACACAACTAGGCTGGTTGGCGGGGGGGTGAGACAATCATTAGCAACAAAAGGGCCGTAAACAAACAAAAGCACAAGTAAACAGCAGGTTTGCCGTGTTGTTGGGGGCAACCGCAGCCCGAAAAGGCCAAAATGCCGTGCGCTACAAGCTGTTGCCACGCCTCAAGCACGCAGGAGGCCAAGAACAGTAACAGCAAAGCACAGACACTCAATTTCATATGGTAGTAGCGTTGATAATTGTGTCAGAATTAAAAAGATTTAGAATGAAATCGGCTGCGTTTAGATTCCTTTGGCGGCATGTGAAATACTCTTTTAGGAATATTGGAATATTGTTATAAAATGTATATCGATTATTAATTTTTATCGATTATTGGTGCATGTCAGATGCTTTGATGGCATGTGAAATACTCCTTTAGGAATATTGGAATATTGTTATAAAATGTATATCGATTATTAATTTCTATCGGTTATCGGTGCAGGTCAGAGTAATCCAGTTTTCTAAGTTATTTACTTTGTTATTGTAATTTTTTCATTGTTTTTTTTTTTAATTAAATATATATAATTTTATTATTCAATTGTAGCAGTCAATACTAAATTATATTTGTTTCACAAACATATTTGCTGACTTTTCTTTATTCACAACGATTAATTTCTTCTTCTACATTAAAATGATAATCACAGAATTGATATCCATGAATATCGATAAATGCTATTTTACAGTCTTTTAACTCCGCTTTTTACCTGTATTACAAGTTGCCTACAGTTCAGATCCGCTTTCCTTTGCAAGGGTATTTGTCATTCGTTCTGCCTTCGATCGTAGTTCATTTTGTATCTCTTTTTTTTGTATTTTCTACGCGTCTCTAATTAATGCAGCCCTTTGTGTAATACCAGAACCTTTGCTCTGCGTTTGCTTGCCACTCATTTTGATGTCTAGAAGAACTTGGAAGTTCCTCTTTGGCTCCCATATATATATTCCTGCTTTGCCTGCAGGTAATTAACATTTTTATGTACTTTTTCAGGAGAGCGCCTGCCTGACTGCCACATAATTAAAATGTTGATTTATGAAACAGATAATAAATTCAACAATGCCACCGCACCCGTCCCACTTGCCACAAGTGCAGATTGCAGAACTTGCCTCCATTAATTTGTTGTTGTTGCTTTTCGTGCTGTATTTTTATTTGTATTATTTATTCTCATTTTTATTAACAAGTGCGGGTATGTGTCGCAGTTTATGTTGTATTTATTTTATCACCGTTTCGATAACGATGCTTAAAAGCATTTTTAATAAACCATTTTCTTCCGCTCTACACATTCACTCCAAAACGTTTGTTTATTTTTTTACTTTTAAAACGCTGATTAAATTTGCGAGGAGAGCAAAAAATAATGTACATCGGATAAGCAACGACAACTTAATGTCCTTGCTGAAATATGTCACTGATTCATTTATATTTTTTTTATATATTACGCTTTAATGTATGTCCTTTAATTCATTTATGTAGTTTGCTTTTATTAAATTAACAATTTTTGTCTGCGTTTCGAAAGCATTTATAAATTATTTATGGCATGTATATTTTTTTTCATGAACATAAACGAATCGAGACCACTGTAAGGTAAATTTTATGCAACCTGTTTTACTGTGGTCATTAAAATTGAAAATTACTAACTGCAAGCGAAACGTAGTTTGCCAAGTTTGAATTGCCCTAAAGAACATAGGTCAGACACAAGCACACACATACACACACACACACATACACACGCATACGCATGTGCCTTTTTGGGCTGTATCGGTTATTGATTGAGTTCTCTCTCGAAGCAGCTCTATTAATTTTTAAACATTTTAAAATTGCGCCTTTTTGCCGTATGCATTTTTGATTTATGGTCCCAGAGCCGACATTGACGTCAATCAGTTTTCAACCAATTCTTTCTTTCTTTTATATATATATATATATATATATATTGCATACCAACAGTGAAATTGAGCAATCCGGGGTGGCGGAAGCATCAGCAGCGCCAATCAAACTTTTCCAATAAAGTCTTTAGCCTAAAGACAGTGGATAAATCAAGCAATCAGGTCGAAAAGGGCTATGCCGACAGCTCCAAACATAATTTATGGCAAGTGCTTTAAACTTGCTGTGGCCCAAAAAACAAAAAAAAAAAAAATTCCGCTCCTGTGCGCATCAGTGAAAACAGCGAACTGGAAAAATAACGCCGCTGTTAATATGCTTCTGGGCCAAAATCAAAGCCAAACAAAGTTTTCTGCTGCAAAAGTGCGAAATTTAACTTTGCCGATTACACCGTCGAGACCGGACAAAGCCACATTGCGTATACGGAACGCAACGCATCGCATCGCATATACCATTACCGTAATCACCATCCAGCCCCAAAAGGAAAATATATAGAAAAAAAGGTAGCCAAGTTCATAGTTTGATGCGCAGCTATTTCGAAGCTTGTTAATAAAAAAGGCTAGTCGGGCAAATGAAAAATTCTATTCGTGGCTGGGGCAAATTGACTTAATCTAAAATAAAAGTTTAGTGCGTTCACACACACACATACAAAGACACAAATTGGTGTGAGTATCAATGAGTGAATGAGATAGAAATATATATATAGAGAGAGAGGGGGAGAGAGTGATAGGGCAAAAGTTCACAAACGATATTTTTTTATTTTGCTGTGCGTGTGTGTGCTGACGATGAGGTAAACGAACCATCAACGATATACACCCAAAAACATACACACAGAAAACAGGCAGATGTGGTGTGAAGGGGAGGCAGTGGTGGCAAACGTGGGGGAATGTTAATTTCCCAGGAAACGCACGATAAAGTTGAATGCTTTTTCGAAAAAACTATTTGACTTTGAGCAAAGGGTAGACGCCTCACAAATACCAACACAGAGTCTCGTTACATTTATCACAATTTGGGCATGCATACACACATGTGTATGTGTGTGTTTGTGTGTGTGTATGCATTTACCTAGCACATATGCAAAGCATTAGCTAACTGTTGAAATCGAGATTGAATACGGAACAGAAGCTGAGCAAGCCACTGCACATGCGCCTGAATTAAATCAAATAAAAAAGTTTTAATAAGGAAATAAATTTTGTTGCAAAATGCCGAGAAGGCAACAAGATTTACGATGCACAAAAAGATAAATTTACAAACACATCCTTACTTGACTTTCACGAACCCATATGCTAAATGGGCATTAGAAGAGCCGGAGTAAACATGAACTGCAAATGAAATGGCAATTCGTTTATTGCCCCCCAACTGTATTTATGGCAATCAAATAACTATATAGAACACATACACATATATACATAAAAAGTAAGAGAATTACATTTAAATGCACATAAAACAATCGAAGCATTTAAATTGGCAAATAAGCCGCTAAAATGCCAAGCAACCAGAAACCGATTACTATTTAAGTGCACTCAGGTTTAGCGATGGAAATAAAAATGTACATTTATCGAAATAAATACTAAAAAAAAAATCAGCCAATTTAAAAGAGAAACTGTTGAAAAGGAAAACATATTTAATATCCGCAATATACACACAACTGACTTGTGATTATTTCCATATATATAAAAGCTGTGCAATTTTTTGGCATTTTATCTGCAGCACGCTGCGTGCCCCAACCAAACATGAATACTAATATAACACACACACACACACACACACCATCCATTCATGCATGTGCACAGCTTGTGACAATTTTGCAACTTTTGCATTTTTATTATAACAACAAATATTTTTGTTGTGTGTATTTTGTTTGCCTGGTGGATTCATGTAATTCATTCCCCTCATTTGTTCATTTGAGTAATTTGTCATTAGTATTTATGGCTGCGAGCTGACATAGTTTGCTGATTGTTTGCTTAAGGACTTCAAAAAAATAATAATAATATATATATATAGTATGTATATATATCAGTGTTAGCTTTTATAATTTTTTGTGTAGTACTTGGTATTTGTTTTGACGGTTTTGCAGTGCGGCCTCATAATTAATTAAAATATTCAAAAGGTCGAAGCGGCCTGCCTGCTTCAGAAGTGGTCCCCGCGAGCACTTTATAGCTGACCCTTGGAGTTTATCATGATTTGCGCCGCATGAAAATGACTTCTTCAGAATATTTGACTATCTGGCATGAAGAATTTTTTTTTTTTTTGTTGTTGTTTGTTGTCAGTCTTTGGGCCTTTTTCTACCCTTATCGGGGTGCGTCTGACTCGTCGCTAAACTCGACTGCGTGGGAGGCGCCGTGTGAGCCGTCATTTTTGACAAGTGCCTGACTTGAATCTTTACCTGCCTTCAAGCCTTCAAACTCGCAATTTTCATGGGCTGCTCCCGAGTGTTTTGTCAGCTTTATAATTAAAGCAAAAGTTAATTTTTTTTTTTGCGACTGTGTCATAGTGCGACTCGTTTGTACTTCTGCAATCCCCTAACCATTGCCCTCCTTTGCCATGCTTGTTTTGCATTTGCGCCCTTGCTGGGAAACTCATTATATTTTTAAATGAAACTCCTGCCAACTCGTACCAATGCGTCCCGCCAGCTCTTTGCCCCCAAAACTTCACTTGCCTTGCCAACTCGTGTGCTTGTCCCCGCCATTGTGCTCATGATGATCCCAGTCGCAATTAACTGAAGAAAATGATGTTGCGGCAATGACGAGCAGAATTGTAATGTTTTTCGCTCCTTTTCTAGCAGTCAGAAGAACCCCCCCCCCATTCGCTTCCCCCTGCATAGCACATATCCAATATGAGCATGTTGCATTTGTAATAAGCATGTAAATGAAAATGAAGGTTTAAATTTAGAGCTGAAATTGAAATTGGCAGTGGAAATGGAAATGTAGATAGAGATGGCGATGGAGATGGAGGAGGAGACTATAGAGTTGGCGCTTGTTCCCCATCTCATTTGTATGCCAATTGCATTCTGCCGCTAATTTTAGCTGAGTTGGCGTTCGTTTTTATCTGGGGCAAACTATTTGTGCATCGCATGCCACTTGACGCTGTTTTATTGTCATGCAATAATTATAAATTTTGAAAATGCGAATTCTTCGAGCACACATTGACATCGAATTCCGATGCGGAGCCAAAAGCAATTTAAAAAGTTTTGGGGGGGGGAAACTGTTTTCCTGCTGCTGCTGCTGCAAAATGCTCTTCGAGAAAATGTCACGCAGGTGAGGGTAATCCAAATGTATTTGAGGGCATGCGGGCAACATTAACAGCAGTTTAATGAACTTTGGCATGCATGCGCAAGGAATTCGACTATTATACCCCAACCCACCTTCTTGGCACACACACACACACACACACACACAGTCTCTTGGCTCATAAATGCTTGCATGCTTGTAAAAATTGCTTAGCTGGGATTTGCTTAATTTTAGCACCACAACTCAACATTCCAGAACACACACACATAGAACACACACACCTACACACACTTTTCTTTCTTTCATCTACCCCCCACTTTCCAACATCACTTTCAGCTTATGACTATCAAGGGAATTGCGTCACACGCGTCGTATACGCAATCGTTCGCCTCGTTTTTTTGGCTTTGGTTTTGTAACATTTGATTTTTATTTCGCTTGAACTCGTTACTCATGCAAATGGCGACGGATGTGGCCACTTGTCAGTCAATCAATAAAATGCAAATATTTGTCAGTTTCTTGCCATTGTGTGGCGTATTTGCCGCATGTGTGGACGCTTTTTGAAGCGCCATCGCGTTTGAACTTCAAAGTTCTGCATAAACACTTCACCAAATTCAATGACAACTCCAATAAACTGACACTCAAATGCCAGCTGAGACCAGACAGCCTGCCAACAGCTGTGCTCCCAAAGGGTGTGGCATACATAGACAAGACACACACACACACGTTTGCACAGGCGGCATTAGGTTGCCTGTGTGGCAGCTGTGTTTGATATGTGCGCCACAAATTGCTTTGATGGTCTACACCCGGCTAAAAGTCACTCAGAATGTGGCCAGATAAGTCCAATGTATCTCGTTGCAAGCTCATTATGTGCTTTTCACTTAATTTAGCAGAAAATTAATTAATTTTACTTTACTGAACAGTATGCGCATCTTTAAAAAGTCTTAAAAAATATTATGCAGCCAAAGCCAATATGATTAAAAACTGGATTAATCAGTTTTTAATTCTGTGACATCAACTTGGTAACTTTTACGAAGATTATCCCCGTGACCGATCCTGGCTTAACTCTGTCCTAGATTCCAAGCACAAACTCTACCTTGTCACGCCCAATAATGCTCTTGGCTTAAACGCACACACACACACAAAAAAAAGGAATGGAAAAAAAACAAAGATAAAAATAATACCCATCATAAAATGCACAAATTTGTGTCGTATGGGGAGCATTTTACATGATGTGGCAATATCGAAAATCCAAGTCGAAATCGAATCCTCAAGCTCCGCATGTGACCGAATATTAGTTCAATACTCGCCCGCCCCCCAACCCTGCTCGAACAGTGCGCAAATCCTTTGAGGTCAGCCAAAATGCTGGGCAAAACTTTTGCAGCCGCACAAATGTGTACATAAACTAACACACACACACACACACACACGCACACACACCACATATACACACACACTCTGATGGAGAGCACTTCGATTTCTATTATTTGAGGCGCACTTCAACTACAGCTTCAGTTCAGCCGCAGTGCATATGGAGGCCACTTTATGGTCTTCCACTGATTTGGTGGGCATTTCGGAACGATTTTTGTTTGGTTTTTGTGTGTTTGGCGAATTTGCAGCATACAAAAGTGTATAAAAATCGTTAGCCGTGGTTGTTGCGCTTGTTTGGTTGGCATGGAAATCGCCTTAGAGAAAATATTGATGCCGCCGGGTGTAATACGAGACCCACTCCCCAAACCCCAAACCCCAATCCCAGTCCAAACTCAAACACGAACACAAACTCAGTCGCAGTACAGGCCCGCAGTAGTAGCTGGGCCATGTTTTACTGCAGTTTTTGTTTGGAGTTTTATATGGCACATCTATGGCCTGCTCTGCTGTTGTTGTCTGTGTAAAAGCAGCAACCAACAACCAACAACAAACAGCAATAACAAAAGCCCTGGGCATATTTCAGAGTGTGCGCTGTAAAAATCATTTTATGAGTTTGCATAAAATTTTGTGGTTTTCACGCCCATGTTTATTGCAAGCGGCCGCATATGTTGCCCATTGTTGGCAACCGTTTCGTCTATTGATTTTATTTTTTTGTTAGCCACATTTCAGCTTAGCTAAAAACCAGCCAAAAACCAAAGTAAACGACTCGCTTCACTGCTCCACCCAATTTGAAAGCATTTTTTTTTCAGCTTTTTTTTTTGCTGCTTTTGCTGCAGTTTTTGAATTTGGCTTAAAATGCGTAGCATATTGAAAGCGTCGCGTTGAAAGAATTTAGAGTAAAAATTATATTCTTGACCATAAAGAAGATCCAAATCAGTTAAATATTTTGTGGTTTTAGATAAACCATTTCGACCGATTTTTTTTGTATGAAAAAATCACATTCAATTTTCGTAAATTTATTTATTAGCCAGAGAATTTTTTCATTTATGTTCAGTAATAATTGCTAAGCCTTCGTTTTGCCCCGCTCATCTATTATATACATATAATTTATTATTCAATAAATCTATTTTATTCAGATCAAAGTATGATTTTTGATCTGATGTAGTATTTTAGTGTGAAACGTGTCATACAGCAATAAACAATAATGTTTAATTATAATTCTTATCCAAAGTCAAATCAGCTGTGGCTCATGAGGCACGCACTTTCCTACAATCAATTAAGAAGCACTTTTGGTGGCAGCAACTTTCACATATTCTTGGCATTTATTGATTTCAAGCCAAATGGTAAATGGCCTAAACGCACAATGCGGTTCATTAAATGATTTGCTCATGTCAAATGGCCATCAAAATTAATTTGCCAAAAACTAAGGCCAAAGGTCAAGGCGTGGAATTAAATTCGGACAATGGCTCAACACCTGCACGCAACAAGGTGGTCAGTCTGCACCCTCTACACCCCTCTGACACAACTCCCCACTCGCTGTTCGGGCCCAGCCAATTTCCGGCCATTCTAATGACAACCAAATTTTAATAAGCATGCATTAGAGCCAGAATCTGGCCAAGGCCAAAGACAAAGTAAAAGCCAACAATCGACCCAAAAAGTTGGTGTTTTTGGTAATTACCAAAGTAAGAGCAGAGCGGCAGAAAGTCACTCTCAGTTTATCTAATCGAGCCAGTTTTAGCTGCTTTTGACGGGTTCACTTGGCAAATCGTGGCACGTATTTGGCGATTCTGCGGTTATAAAAATACCACTTATATCCAGACAACGAGAACGCTGTCCGGCGGCCAAAGAAAAACAATTAATATTGCCGTATGCAACAATAACCTTTTGTTTTTAGTGGCAAGCCGTTTTGCGGCAGTAGAAGGGGGGGACACCACTTCAAATCCGCATGCATGCAGGCCGCGGGACAGAGGATTCACGGCCTGCCCTGCAGGTGAAATAAATTATTATTTATTACGGTCATTAGGGCTTAATGGCGGCAATGATGTCCACCACGCACAGCAGCGCAAAAAGCGGCGTTCTTGCCACACGGACACGGCCACAGTCGACTGCCACGGACTTCCGGCGTTTAATCGAAAACGAAAGAGAAACATTTGCGGCCGGACAACCTTTGCCTTGGTTCGAGTTTTAGCCGTTTGCTGGACCCTTTTTAATGGCAACCGGTTCCCATTATGCGCGTATTGTCCTTGAAAATGCTGAGCATAAATAAAAAATAAAAAAAAGAGGAAGAAGAAGAAAATAACCAAAAATAAAAATAATAATAATCCGACGGGTAAGGCGTTTATCGTAAATTCCGAGCGTTATTATCTCTGGCTGGGCGTGTGAAAATATATTTATGCATTGCCAAACTTCTGCCCTCAGCCGTCATAAATGTGTGTGTGTGAGTGTGTGTGTGTGTGTGTGGCGAAAGGGCAAAGACCGTCGCATAACTTAAGCACTTCAAACACAGACACACCAAAACACACACCAACACACACACAGTCACATTCACAGTTACGGCATATTAATGGTGCTCCCAGTCCTGACACGTTGTAAATTCAAATGCATTTCTCTGGCAGCTGTGACTCAGTTCACACACACGCATCGCAGAGTTTTTGGGGCTGGTTCCCCCGTACCCAAAAAACATGGCCCAAAGCTTTTACCGCAAAGTGAAAGCAATCTATCAAAAATATGCATATGGGTTGGGGCTGAAGGTATTAAGGAGGAATAAGGAAATGCAAATGGAAATTAATTTCATGCATTTATGACGCATTCGCCATGACGACAATATTTCCATAAACCATGCCAACCAGATTATTTTTCATGCCACAAAACAAAAAAACGTAAAACGTAAAACGCAAAACTGAAATGGAATGAAAATGAAATCAGACGCAAAATATCAAGTATACGCCGCAGTGAGTTTGCAAGAATTGCAATGTGCAACACTGATTTATTTACCACGCGAGTATTACATTGCTTTTCTTCTTCTTCTTACTATTATTATTATTATTATTATTATTCTTCTTCTTCTTCAGAAAGCAACTTCTTCGACTCCAACTTGGTAGTTACATTTTCTGTTATCGCATCATGCTTTTTACATGCATGTATGTGAATTTCGCACAAAATTACTTGCACACACATATATATATATGTGTGTGTGTGTGTGTGTGTGTGTGTGTGTATGTGTGCATTCACTTGCACCAGTTTCTGTTGTCGCCGTTTTCCTTTGCTCCTCTGCTGCTCGCAGAGCTCCTGTTGCTTTGATAAATGCGCATAATTTCAGTAGTTTTTCTTCAAGTAGTGCAGCAAAAAGTATTTCACGCTGTTCTACATGTATGTGTGTCTATGTGTGTGTGTGTGTGTGATGTGTTTTATTGTTCACAGCGCCGCGTTAAATATTATGCCAGCTGGGTGGTTTGTCTTGGCGGAATTATGAAGACGATTACATGACTTTATAGGTGAATATATGTTAGATATATAAACGTGTGTGTGTGTAGGTGTGTGTGGGTGTGTAGGTGTGTGTGTGATGGTGTGTATATATTTATGAGCAGCGATGCACTGCGATAACATCTGACGCTAGTTTAATGAAATACCTGCCACGATTTATGCGCCAGTTGAGTAAAACGACAAGAAAAATGTCTGCAAGAGGAAAATGTGAAATTAATTTTCCATTAGTTACACAACTGTCGCATTTTTTTTTTGATATAAAATGTAAAGTTCCGAGTAAAGCAAAAATGTAGCGAATACATTTAATAAACTCAGCTATCAACTATTCTTGGCTTCTGTTGATAAAATGCTTAAGGCGGATGGAATTTCATTTTAAAGAGATTTTCTTCAGAAATACTTTACACAGTAAAAACTTTAAAACAAATTCAGCAGGCTTATTGATTTTAGCAGGTGCAAATATTGTATTTCTTACCTGTAAACCAAGATACATATTTTTAATAATATTTTGTTTTGTTCGTAAAATTTCCAACTGCTGTGGCAACGCACAAATGTGTTGCCATTTAGCAAACTTGTTTTTTTTTTTTTCATTGTGCAGTTACAGTTTTCATTGAATTTATTTTTTGGTGTACGCTTTTCGGTGCAACTTGCGCAACGGCAAAATGTTATCCCGCGTTTTCCTGTAAATAATTCAACTGAAAAATTCATAAAGCTGCAGAATTTTGCTATGGCACATCCCCGAAACTGCAACGTGTATTTCCTACTCGTTGCTGGGCACTTTTTGTTTTTCTTTAATTGTTTAGAAAATAAATCACTGAATCCTAAAATAAGTTGACAACACTACATGAAATAAAAACGAGCCAACGATTCTAAATGGAACAGCGAACGAGCGCTCCACGTAGCTGTAGGTGATGCAAGCAATGGCGCCGAGCGGAAACGGAACTAACAAAGCACAAAACGAGCAGAAACAACAATAAAACTACACAGGAAAAAAAACGCGTACACAAAACTAGAAGAAATATATAAAACAAAAAAAAAAATTGTAAAAAGAAAAATAACTCACGAAAAAAAAAAACGGAAAAGCAAAATTGCCAAACTAAAACTTTGCTGCAAACACGCAAAAAAAAAAAAAACAATAATAAAACTCAGTAGTCGGGTAAATATAGCTATACACAAGTTCTGAACCACACACACTCATACCCTATTAGGGTATGTGACTATGTGTTTGTGTGTGTGTGTGGGTTGGTGTGTGTGTGTAAAAGCTGAAAACAATTTACGAAAATTTGTACAATTTCGAAAACTTAAATAAACACCGAGAATGGTTTTATTTTTATTAAAACGGCCACCATTTCACTTTACACACACACAGACACACACACAAAAACACACATACACACACACACACAAATACACACACAATATTAGCGATTGCTATAAGGAGAGCTGAGCTCAATAAAACGACGTCTTAAATATTTTGTGAAATAGTTTTGGGCAAACTGTTAACTTAATGAGCTGTTGACGTTTTGGCCATTTCAATTAGGGGCCAGTCCACAAGGTACTTATACACATCCATGGCTATGGACACATTGAAAGCGGACACGCTACAATTTTGGCTAAGACTCAAGTTCAACAAAACTGTCGAGACGGCAGGCAATGACACGAATTAATTTAAATGCCGCTGGAATGCCATTGTACTTTAAGTAGTAAATTTACAGAGACACACACACACACACACACACATACATTAATACACACAGCATGCAACACGAGCTGTTGGGGTGTTGGGCGGTGGGGCAAAGGATGGGTGGTTGGAACTGGCTTAAATTGAAAAACTTTTGCAACTTGCAAGTTTCTTGAATAATTTTTTTTTTGCTCCTCTTGTGCGTTGCTATCAAGTTGGTAGGGATTCATTGCAGCCCGCCAGGCAGCCAAGCAAACAGGTCACACACACACACACACACAGACACACATTCATACACACACACACGCAAGAAATGCATATGCGTGTAAGCAAACCATTTAAAGGAGCTTAAGCCGTGAACACTGCGTATACTTAACGCGGCTGAAAGACAACAAACTGAAAACTACTAATGAAATTAAGCAGAACTAAACTGCATGTTGCCAAGTGCTGATAATTAAAAAGGACAACTTATTTTTTTATAATAACACATAAATGTAATAAAGATGAAAGCTTATCTGCATTTGTAAAACATTAAATAAAAATAAAAAAAAATCAAGTCGGAAGAGAAATTAAATGTTTTCACATGACAATAAATAAATGATAAGTAATCAAGAATGGGTTCAAAAATGAACATAAATATATTTATGTGAAGTCACTTGCATTATGTTATTAAATAAAATTTAAAATATATATTTTATATATTTATAAAATGTATAATTAATATATTTATGTTCATATTTGAACCCATTCTTGATTTCATATAACAATAAATAAATGATAAGAAATCAAGAATGGGAATTAATGTGAAGTCACTTGCATTATGTTATTAAATAAAATTTAAAATAAATATTTTATGCATTTATAAAATGTATAATTAATATATTTAAGTTCATATTTGAACCCATTCTTGATTTCACTTGACAATAAATAAATGATAAGATATTAAGAATGGGTTCAAATATGAACATAAATATATTAATGTGAAGTCACTTGCATTATGTTATTAAATTAAATATGAAATACATATTTTATATATTTATAAAATGTATAATTAATATATTTATGTTCATATTTGAACCCATTCTTGATTTCATATAACAATAAATAAATGATAAGAAATCAAGAATGGGAATTAATGTGAAGTCACTTGCATTATGTTATTAAATAAAATTTAAAATAAATATTTTATGCATTTATAAAATGTATAATTAATATATTTAAGTTCATATTTGAACCCATTCTTGATTTCACTTGACAATAAATAAATGATAAGATATTAAGAATGGGTTTAAAAATGAACATAAATATATAAATGTGAAGTCACTTGTATTATTTTATTAAATTAAATTTAAAATATATATTTTATATATTTATAAAATGTATAATTAATATATTTAAGTTCATATTTGAATCCATTCTTGATTTCATATAACAATAAATAAATGATAAGATATAAGAAATGGGTTCAAAAATGAACATAAATATATTAATGTGAAGTCACTTGCATTATGTTATTAATTTAAATTTAAAATATATATATTTTTTATATATTTAACAAATGTATAATTAATATATTTATGTTTATATTTGAACCCATTCTTGATTTCATATAACAATAAATAAATGATAAGAAATCAAGAATGGGAATTAATGTGAAGTCACTTGCATTATGTTATTAAATAAAATTTAAAATATATATATTTTATAAATTTATAAAATGCATGGCAATTGAAGCGTCGCAATGGCCGACAAGATTGTGAATAAAATGGCGTAAATTAAAGTTATTCAAGTGCAACGCAGTAAAAAGCGGAAATGGGCGCAAAACAATTACGTGAGTGTGTGCAAGCGAGAGGGAAAATAGCACTCGCTGGCGGATATAAACTGGCACTTACACATGCGGACATGCATATGTAGATACAAGCAACAACTACAACAACAACAACAACAACAATAACTAGGCAACACTTTAAGGGAGAAAATTTATATAATGCGCATTTTTATGCTGGCACTCAGAAGTGCAATCAAAATGCGTTACGCGCAATTTCCATTTAAAGCTGCAGCGCTGAGGCTGGCGGCGCGATTGTGGCATCCACAATACTGGCCACAAAATGGACATTGTTATGGCCGTGCATATTTATGGCTATTGGCAATTGTTCCGCTACGTTGCTTTGCGTTGCTTTTGCGGCAATTGCAAATGCATAAAACTTGTGGTTATTGACAGAATCGAGCACAAAATACAGACACAACAATTGAATGATTCATGTGTGTGTGTGTGTGTATTGCTCAATAGTTATCTACAAATTATAATTTGACCGACATATGTAATTGCCCGAATTAGTAGCGCTAATTAAAAAGCCAACGTCTGCGGGTCACAAATTGCGAATAGCAAAAAAAAAAAAAAAGTTGTTAAACTCGATTTAACAGTGCAAAAACAATTTGCAAATGCTGACATGTGCGGGCTCTGGCCACGCCCACAACGCACAATATGTGCTGCAGCAACAGCAACAAAATGAGAAACATTCGTTTAATCAACGACATTTGTTTCGTAAGCTGGCAAAATAATAAATATAAATAAGGCAAAAGCGATTTGTTTGGCTTTAGCTAACGACTCCCCAATGCAATTGGGCATCCATCATACGCAGTGTGGTCCGACTAGCCGGCTAGCCGTCGGTTGCTGCTGTGTGTAACAGTTTCTTTTGGTTGTGCGCGCCTAACTTATATCTGCAAATCCCCAAATAAACATTTAAATAATTTACTACGACCTCTCTCTCAATTACTGTCAACAATAATACGGCACAGCAGTTGCATATGAAATATTTATGACTGTCTTAGTGGGTGTGTGTGTGTGTCTGTGTATGTGTGTGTATATGTGTGTGTGTGTGTGTATGCTATGTGGCATGCCGTTACATTTCCGACAGCGACAACGACAGCAGGCCCAAACCCAGTGCATTATGCAACAACAAAAACCTTCGCATGCCATGACAAACAAAAGCTACAAAATG
The DNA here is from genome assembly GCA_035042365.1 of Drosophila dives. Lineage (NCBI taxonomy): Eukaryota > Metazoa > Arthropoda > Insecta > Diptera > Drosophilidae > Drosophila > Drosophila dives. Next base: position 2,245,300 of record JAWNLJ010000437.1, read on the forward strand.
AAGTATGAGGTCAGCATATAACAGTAGCAGCAGCAGCAGCAGCAGCAGCAGTTGCAACAACAACAGCAACATTACCAATTGCAATAACAACATGCAACACTAAACGAAAGACAACAACAACAACTATACAAAAGAAAAGCACATGATTGTCGCTTGAAACTTGAGCCACAGCAACTAACCTCATGACATCAGCTTTTTGGTTTTCAACTTATTACAATTTCCATATAACCTCCAACGCGCCCCGAGGCGACTGCAGCAGGACATGCCCGAGAATAAGGGGACCATGCCACACCACACCACACCACACCGCCCCCCCTGTAAAATGCAAACAAATGTGCATATGCGAGTGCGAGTGCAATGAAAAGAAAGCACAAGTAAAGCACAAGGAGCAGAGGGGAGCAGAGGAGTCGCGCAAGGGGAGGTCAGAGAGGCAAGGAAAGAGACAAGGCACAAAGACAGAGACAGGGCGTGACTGGGGCGGCGGCGGGTTTACACAGCAAGTGGGTGGCAAATGGCATGTCCTTCATAGAGCTATTTCTTTCTCTACCAATTTGCCCCGGTTGCCCCTATGCCAGTGTTGTTGTTGTTGAGCCGGGTAAAAGGCAGCGGCAGTGGCAGCAGCAGCGGCAGTGGCAGAGGCAGCAGCAGTGGCAGCAGCAGTGGCAGCAACTGCTGTGGGGGTCTTTAAGTTTTATGGCACCATTGTGTCAAGATAATAATATGTACGTTTGCTCTGTGTCACAGTGCTTGAGAGTGTGCGTGTATGTGTGTGTGAGTAAATACGTGACTGCATTTAAGTGCATAGTTGTGTTGTTCACACACACACAAACACACAATCACACACACACACACACAATCAGACATTGGCACATAAAATAGCATTCAACTTGCATGACATTTGCCAGCGAATTACTCTAAACTGCTGCATTTGATACGAAACTAGCAAAAGTAGCTAAACAAACCAAACCCACCACCCACCCCTCCCCTCCTCTACACCAACACTAATACTCTGCCAGCTACCATCAGCTGGTTTTATCAATTTAAATGAATTGCACACGAGTGTGTCATAAATTCATGCCACATGACATTTGCTAATGTTTTTTGCAAATAAGTTGCCATGGACGCAGCTTAATTAAATATAATAGTAAACTTTGACACACACACAGAGACACACACACACACACAGCGACACACACACATACACAAACACACACACACACAGACACATCTACATAAAGTTGCTTGCCACATTGTATTGTAATTAAAATATGTAGCGGCCGTTTTCGCAATTTTGCGGTGAAATTTCAATTTTCAATTTTCGCTTACGTCGCTCTCAAATTCATTAGTATTATTTGCTTAGCTATGCCGGGCTGAAAAAACCGAATTTATTCCAGTGGACTAGTACCACACAAAGTTGACCAGAGAGACAGCGCTTGGGGACAACAATTTGTGCGCTGGGATATGTTATAAAACCAAAAAATAAAATAAAATAAAAAAAAAAACTAATTTATATATATGCAAACAAAGAAAAGCGTCACAAAAAAAAACAGATAAAAATTACGAGTTTGCTCGAAAACTTTTCGACCAAATTGCCAAAATTTAATATTTTTTACGCGTATAAGCATAAAAATGCTAAAAAAAAAAAATACTTAAGTTCGTCGTGCGTACAAACAAATAAATAATAAATTATGGAAAAGAAGAAAAAACCAAGAAGCAAAGGAGCGGCATCAGTCATCATCTTCTCCAGAATCTCGGGAAGCTCCTTTATGCGTCCTGACCTCAACAGTCGTGGGGCAATTCATTACTTTGGCGGTCCATTTTGCATAAACTGCGGGGTTGGTGGTTTCTTCTTGACCTATAAATAATGTGGCAAATTTGCTGGCACAATAAATAAATTCCATTCACTATGCAAATGAATGAAGAAGCTTAAACTTTTGTATACACACACAATTAGGAACGATTGTAAGCCACAGCGGAAGTTGGCCAATTACAATGCCAAATGTTCTATGGAAAAGCAGGCAAATCAATTTATTGCAACTGTAACAAATCCGCTCATAAAGAGCAGGAAAAGAATAACAAACATTGGTATTCTAATTGGGTAAATTTGATGGCATACCACCAAAATGCAAATGTTAAGAAATCACAATTTTTATATTGATTCTTAACTTAAAAATAACACCAAACCTGAATGAAGTATTCCGCATCCTGAATTTAAATTGACTCACTCTTTTTTAAATGAATTAATTTTTCTTTATATTTTTTTTTTTATGAAATCACAATTTTTATATTGATTCTTAACTTAAAAATAAAATAAAACCAAACCTGAATGGAGTGTTTCGCATTTTGATTTTAACTTGACTCACTCTTTTTTAACTGTATTAATTTTTCTTTATATTTTTTTTGAAGAAATTAAAATTTTTATTTTGATTCTTAACTTAAACATAACACCAAACATGAATGGAGTATTTCGTATTCTAATTTTAACTGGATTTACTTTTTTTTAACTGAATTAATTTTTCTTTATATTTTTTTTTGAAGAAATTACAATTTTTATATTGATTCTTAGCTTAAAAATAACACCAAACCTGAATGGAGTAGTCCGCATTCTAATTTTAACTGGATTTACTCTTTTTTAACTGAATTAATTTTTATTTATATTTTTTCTCAAAGCATAACGTTTCTCTTCGGAATTAATTTTATATACAAATCATATACTTATTATATACTAATGTGAGATTATCTACATTCGTGATTTACAGAATGCCCTGACTACATGGGACAGCCAGTACTTAATGAGAGAGCAGTCCAAACATCTTACAATTCCCAAGGCGGAAGAAGGAAAAAGATGCTTTTCGGAAAAGATATTACATTAAAAGCAATTCATCATCGACGTGACGCGTGACGTGTTGTTGTTGTTGTTAGGAAAACATAGAGGGAAAAGCACAAAAAAAAAAAAACAGCAACTACAGCAAATTGAATGTAATTTCATAAAAAGCGGGTGTTAATTTTTTTGTTGCTGTGCGACACAATAGCAACACTGTGGCACGACAACAGCAACATTACAACAATAGCAACAATACATACTCGTGGCTTAATGTGCTAATGCGCAGTGACATGAAAAATGATGGAGAACATGCAAGTTTTGCCCCATCCTTGCTCCGTGGAAGGAGCAAACTAACCAACTTCGAGTAAAGAAAAAGAGCTGCAAATTGGATACATATATAAATATATATATATACATATAAAGGGCGAGAGGGGGAGCTTGTTGCTATCGTTGTCACGGCAGTTGCAAACAGACAACAAACAATTGACAAGCGACAACAAAGCGGCCCAACAAAAATAGAAGAAATACGAAGCGGTAGCAAAAAGGGCTACGTTGCAACAACGAATTAAACTGAGCCGGCAGCATCATTTATCAGAGCATCAGGCCAGAGAAGAAAAGCAGCAACAACAACAGCAACAACAACAACAACAACAAGAGGCACAACATCAGGCATATGTGTGTTAGTTGGCGATATCATTGTGCTACCATAACTGAAAGGAAACGGCGCGTTCATTAAAAAAACCATTAACACTAATAAGCGGCCAAGAAAAGCAACGCCAACACACACACCCACACACCCACATCGATGTGCCATTGTGCCAGTGTGTGTGAGTACGCCAGCTAAGTAAAAATACGCAGAAAGAGCTGCCACAACGAGCAGTAAAGAAAGAAGAAGAAGTAGCAAGTGAACCTGCCACAAATGATGCCGCCACGACTGCTGCGTTTGGGGCTGCTGCGTGTGCCGCTGCACTCAATGGAACTGCGCATTCTGCTGCTCTGCCTGCCAACGCTGTTGCTGGCCACCACGCTGGAGCCAGGTGAGTGTTCTCCGTATTTAATTAATGCCACTCGTAGAATTTCTGGGAAACGTTTTGGACGCCAGTTTAAGTTGCCAGTTTTTGGGTTTAGTGGCCTGACAATTGAATTTAAATGGGATTTTTGCAAGGCCTCCCCCCCCCGTTCAAAATAAGCGGCATTTTATTTTATTGTATGCATAAAGTTTGAAATGAACTGTTGTGCGAACTGCTGCCACGCCCCACAATTAAACTCCTAATCCAACATGAACGCAATTTTGCCAATTTACGGATTTATTATGCTAGCCAAAATTGTATTTGGCCAACAGCGGCAGCGTTAAATTCCAACACTTTGGCGCTAAGTAGACACCTGCGGCTCAAACTTTTAAGCCAAATATTTTCATTAATGGCTAAAACGACAAAAGACTTTGTTTTTCTTGTCATTCGATTTGAAGCCAGTTTGAGTTTTCTGTTTATAGCCAAACGTTTGGAGCAGGTTTATTTTTGGCCTAAAATTTCTGGCAGATAAGTTGACGGCGGCAATTGCTTGGCAAACAATTATTAATTTTTCATTAAGCTCAGGCAGGATTTTGGTTCGCAGTATTTTTTTTGTTTTGACCTTTTGCTAATTTGGTTTAAATGGACGACAAGGCCTAAAAGCATGCCACACCCCAGGGCTATTTGCTTATTGGGTGTGGGAGTATGTGTAGGAGTATGTGTGTGTGTGTGTGCAACACTCGCTACACGGCATCACGTATACGCATCGTTAGCCCCTCTAAGTTATGGCCAACACGTAACATTCACAAATAATAAGGATAATGAAAAATACACAGGGGAGAGATTAGCGCTAAGGGGCACCTCACCATTTGTTTTTGTGGTTGTTGTTCTTCTAGTTGTTGTTGTTGTTGTTGTTGTTACTGTTACCGTCACTGTTACTTTGGCCCTTGTGGCTTTGGTTTTGACCTAAAAGAACCGTGAGCCCCATTGCCTGCTGCTCTTGCTTTTTGTTTTACTTCTACTTTATTTTTGTGTTGGCTTTTTTAGGCTTTTTTTTTGGATAGCCAACGCGTTACGCATAAATTATTAAGGCAGCAACGGGAACGGCGACACCTTATCGGTTCGCGGGTCGCTCATTACGCAGCCTCCGGGACCCCGCGTCGAGATGCTGGATTGCCGCAAAGATCGCGTGACATTGCCAAAATTGAAAATTTATTGCCACGCCTTGTGGCTTAAAAAATCTATGCAGAATCTAAAAATAAACTTTTTTAAATTGACTTTTGAAGTGCGTTGTGCCCAAAAAACAATTGAAAATGTGAAATATGCAAATAATTCCACACAGGATAATGCGATATACAACTCTAACCTGACAAGCAAGCAACTCCTCAAAAAACGCTCCGTTTAAATTAAAAAAAAAAAATATATATTAAAGCCGCCTTTTGTATGTATGTGTATGTTAGCTGGCGTCTGCCTAAGTTATGGCCAAAACGCACAAAGAAAAAAAATACTCAGCTTAGCGCTTTCCGCTGACAGTGAGGCAACAACAACAGCAGCTGACACACACGTGTCAGTTTCTGTCGCCTACACACACATTGTTTTCCTCTACTCTCCTCTACTCTCTCTCTCTCTTTCTCTTTATTTTTCTCTTACTTTCACTCGACTCGCACTTTTTCCCTTTCTACTTGCCTCTCACATATTTGCCTGCGTCAAGGTCGTTAGGGCAGCTTCACACTCGCAGAAACACAATCACACACAACTACACACCTTCACACACACACACATTCGCACATTTGCAGTGTTTCACATTTCTTTCGCGCCTTTGACTTTGTTTGCGCTCGCGCTCATGTTTCAAGTGCAAATGAGTTTTGCCATTGGATGCTCTTCTAATGCGCTGTAAAATTTCACCTATTTTGCAAATTTTCTTAGTGGTTTTCATATTAAGCTGGAGGCATTTGTAACGCTAGACGCAGGATCTTCAGCTTACGGGGGCTTGAGCTCAGGTTAAGGCAGCAGGCAGCAGGCAGCTGGCAGCTGGTTGGTTGGCCGGGAGAAGGCAGCGCACCGGAAGGGACACAGCTTAAAAACTGCTAAGCACTTTGGCCATGTTGTCAGGGAGCGTTGACTTAAGCAGCTTTCTGGCTTAACTGGAGGCAGACAAACGCCAACATATTGGCAGGGCATTAAAATATTACGCATACGCCGTGAGGATATGTGAGAATAGAGTACTTAAGTATAGGGCGTTAGGTTGGCAGATAAGTTGTGAATGGTGTGCGGTGTGTGGTGGTTCGGGAAAGTCAAAAAAAGAACAGATAAATAATCATTTTGGAAAACATGACAAGTGCGCACAAGGAGCAGCACCAACAATAACAAACGAAAAAAAAAAAAATGGGAAACGAACGGTATCAGCTGCCATGTGTCGTGCTCTGGGGCCATAGAACTTAAACGCTCGCAAGATTGACAAGAAATATTTATTATTAATAATAAACATGCAAGCCACGCCAGTCGCACTTGCTGACTTCATTATTTATCGCTTTTCAGTTGCTTAACCCCGCTGAAAGTATATTTATATATTTATATATATATATATAATGGAATGAATAACGAAAAGCCAACAGTTCCACGACTACTTCATAATTTGTATACCCTGTAACCATTTATTTGTTAGGAAAAGAGTGAGATGTCGCTGTCAAGTGATGTACTTCAATACATAACATATTTAAATATGTATTTACATTTATGTATATTACAATTTTAAATATGTATACGAAACAGCAAAAGTTGTACTGCAGAATATAAGATGATGAAAGGTGAAGCAGATTAAATTGATGTTGCTTTCAGAGCATGTTTTTATTTGCTTGTAAGTGAAATTCGATGAACTTGGTTGGGTATCAATTTCTTGTTAGTTTTTTGACTTTGTTACAGGGCATCTACTTGCCGCGCATTTTCCCCTGCTACTTATTTGTGCTGTTTTTGCCATTTTTGCAAGACATCCGGTTGCGGGCGGCCATTGGACGAAGGCGCTGCCGGTCGCCATTTCTATTGCTTTTTGCGCAAGTTTTATTACTGTTGCCTACTTTCAGGCATAATATAATTCACACGCCTAAGCCGCAGGCAGCTGACATGCGCACGTAGCAAGCAGCAGCAGCAGCAGCAGCAGCAGAGGCAGCAGCAGCAGCAGCAGCAGCAGCAGCAGAGGCAACAGCAGCAGCGAGAAAGCTGCGACTCGTTGAAATACGCGACTTTTAGCCATTTTATTAGCAGTGCGTGTTTTTTTACTATTATATCGTTTGGCCCCACACACACACATACATGCAGATATTATATCCATAGTATACTCATAGTGCGGCAGGCACTTGACCTTAGTCCCTGCTGTGTGGCAAGGCGTGAGTTGACTTTTTGTGTTTGTCTCTGAGCATTTACATTCCTCTTAAAATGCGCAATATATTTCGACTTGCGACTCATGTGTGTGTATATTGTGTGTGTGTGTGTGGTCGGTTTTTGCTGTCATGCATACAAATGCAAAAGATAAAGAATTTATACTTCTTCTGATTCTGATTCTTTTTTGTGGCTCTTTAGCTAAAAATTTGTTAGAATCAGCCATTTATCTTCAGTGTTTTTATTTAATTTTTTTTTTTGTTGACCACCAACATTGACCTGACCCGTCATAAAGTCTCTCTGCCTTTGTCCTGCTGCTGCCATATTTTGCGATATTAATGGTGCATTGTTATTGTCTGCAGACAATTTTAATGTGCTTACAAACAAATAAATAAACAAATTTAAACTCAATGCAGCGTGGCCAAAAGTAAAGAACCAAAAAAAAACACTAAAGGAACTTTGACGTCATTGCAGAGCAGCGCTAATAAAGGACAATGCGCATGTACTCCGCAAATACAAATTCAATAACAAACACGAGTGCAGAGTCAAAGACGCTGAGACACACGCAAGAACACACACACACACACACACACACACAGACACATGTGAGATTGGCTAAGGATTCAGAATTTCGGCTATTGCATACGCATGCCTAAAGTATGAACTATAAAAATTTACGAGGCAATAAAAGTGCGAGCTCGCTTCGCTGTGTTTTATAGTCCGCAAAAGGCAGACAATAGGTGAAAGAGACAGGGGACGGGAAAGGAATGGAACGGAAATACTGCGCACTGCTTCGATTTTTCATTCTCACACAACCAATTTGCCAAGCAGGTGGACTGAAAAGGTGGGTTTTTCGGCGCCAAGGCCAAATAATCTCTCATGCGTGGCGGTGTCTGTTTAAAAGTTTTTCCTGCACTACGCACTTCTGACGTTTAGATTGATTGATTAAATTGCTTTTTTTGAACATGGCTATATGTTTACATTAGGCTAGCCCAATCTCAATTTAATAAATGTTCGCCTACCTAACTTGGTTAGTCATATTCCAGCTGCTTGAGCACGCAACGCATTAAAAAGTACTAAATCAAGTAAAATACTTGACTTGGATGCAACGTGGCGGAAACTTAATTTGGCTACAGGTTGGCCACTCAGGTTGCCTGGGCAATCAAACTTTCCTAATTAAACTCAAGATTTGTAGTTGCAGTTGACTGATTTAAGTTTGCATGAGGCGTATACTTAATAAATTGCATATTCAACAGCAGCAAGTAAACTCCTCATTGGCAAGTAGCAGAATATCTACTCAAAATACTTCTATTAAAATTAGCTTTATTTGTATGTAAGCTGATTATATCGATTGCTGGTATTGAAGTTGTTATTGATGAAATTAATTTGATATTAGGGTCACTGAAGCCCTATTTTATATGTATTTCTAATGTCCATCAAAATACTCATACTCACTACAAAATTGTATGTAAAGTAACATTTAATTTATGGCTTGGTTAGCCAAAATGATAGATTTGATATGAAACATGGGTAGTTCACACTATAATTTGATGTTAATGTATGATTGGTAAATAACAATGACAATGCTCAATGATATACCTAAATATTTGATAATAATAATTTAAATGCTACCAATTTTTCAACAAAATAGCCGAAGAGTCAGAGAATAAGTTAATCAATAAACCATCCATTTGGGTTGTTGTGTCTCGTCTTTTAATCCTCTTAACAATGTCAATTCCCTTTGAAGACTTTTGCCTTGTCTTAAGTAATTTATTTATGCATCGCAATTTGATTAATCTTCTAATTTTTTATTGTATCAGTTTGGCTTATTATAATGCTTAAAGTATTGACCCGTGTGACAAAGTTCAATAACTTATTAAATGCTTCTGCTAATTGAAATTTCAGATCATTGAACCAGTTTTAAATAAGTAAAATATTATACATACAAATAAAAATAATATAATGTATGTCCCAGCGAATCAGGCATTTTCTGAAATGCTCGTTAGTTTATTATATTGAACAAACAAAAATAATTAAATATATTGCAGTTGATTGCCATGAAAGAAACTCGAAAAAGTTGCATGAATTTCGCTTGAAAACTTATTTGTTTCCGACTTATAAATTGTGCCACAAAATATGCCTAATCTAATTCAATTAAATATAGGCACATTGCGTGCTCCCAAAATAAACACAAATTAGACAAGGACAATAAAAGGCAGTTTGTTTTCTGTCATTATGTTATTGTGCTTTTGGTATATTGAGAGCATGTGATAGGGTGGAGAAATCAATAAATGCCATGCAGCGTCAATAATAATAAATAACACGCTGAGCATTCCTATGTCAATCAATTGCTTTATTATTTCAAGAGTTATAAATAAATTTATGGAAGAAATACCAGGTAGAAAGCACTGCCAGTTAGTGAGTTTAATAATATAACAAATTTTATTTTTAAATTTACAGTGCAACCTAAAAAGTTATATATTTGTGGCGCACTTGCTGATTGCAAGACCAACATCAATCGCAATCACAAACTGAAACTGAAAACTGGCAATTTCAACTTTTTTTTTTTTATTTATATACACATATAAATTTATATATATATTTTATTGATTGCAGACCAAAAGTCAATACTCACAGATAACGATTGGAAGAAGCTATGGATGCGCGGCGGTATAAGTGCCGACTCAAAATTGGATAATAATCTCGATTCCAGTGACAGCCCCATGTTCGAGGACAGCGAGGTAGGTAGACCAAAAAGCCTAGGTGATTGCTCAAACTGAGACATTGATGAAGTGCTCCGAAAAGTGTGTCTTAAAGTCAATTTAAATTGACTTCAAAAAGGTGCTATGCAGTTGCACTTGCAGCAAGTGCGGCAAGTGGCACTTGTGTCCATGTCGAGGGTACTTCGTGATTACTAAGAGTCTTGAAAAAATGTTTCCTTCTTTTGATCAATATGTTCAAACGGAATACATTGTAATTGTTTTGGCCAGTGTAATGCTAATTACCATAAAACATGAAGACGCCCCCCGCCCCACCGCCCCCTGACTAATTAATCTTTAGTGCTTATTTATATTTAATTCGTTCTCGCAACGAATCTAATTATCCAAAAAGGCCACGCCACAACTACTTAGACACATTGCTCAGATCCAGCGTATATATATATCCACATATATATACAATTATAAACATACATACAGATTTACATATATAATAAATGGCGCTTTGTTCTGCTGACTAATAGTGCGATGTGGCTAACAGTTTGTGTGGTTATTTTTTGCCCTTTGCCTTTCGCTTTGTATCTTTTTACCTTTACAGGTCGCGCTTATAAAAAATGAACTTTTAACTTTTTGTCTTGTGTTTTTTTTCTCTCTTTCCTTACTTCTCTTTCATACAGCTGATGGCGCATAATACGACCGTCCAGCTGGGTGGCACCGCCTTCCTGGTCTGCAAGGTCACCGGCGTGGACAGAGTGGGTGTAAATTGGGTTTGTTTTTGACTCTCTAATTGTACCGCCTCCTGCACGAGGCCATCCCACTTTCTAGCACAAAAATTGTATATATTTCGCATTGTAGTTGTATGTTGTTGCATGCCACAATAGCCGCATTTTACTAAATTTGACCGCATCGCTGAAAGCATTTCAAAACTAAATTCTATATTCTTTTCTAATTTAAGGTGTACATTTTTTTTAATATTTTCAGTTTTGAATTTTATGACATTTTTCTTGGTGTCTTTTCTTTTATTTGGATTTAATTTGGTTCGTCAAATTGGGCACGCAAAAGACCAATTTGTTTGGCAGTTGAGCACGAAATACAAATACGAGCTTAATTTGCAGCTGAAAGCCAGAAAACGTTTGCCATGACATTGTGCACACTTTGTTAGCCATTCAACGTTTGCTAACTAGCAATTAAATGGCTAACTGCGACACGCAATTCAAACCTAACCACGTAACTCAACGCAATCCAATAGAAGAACCCATTATTTGACCAAGTATGTGCCAAAACATCAATTAATCAGAGCCAACACAAAATATTTTAAATGGTTCCACTCAAGTGTCGACACGTGTCTTGCCAGCAAAAAGAAAATTGTGTTTACCATTGCTAAAATAAATTTTAATTTTAATCTAGCAAAAGTTTTAACACATATTCTGGCCAAATGTTCAAATGCCATTTTGCATGCACTTTTTTGCTAGTAACATTTTACAAACTTTTTGTTTTTCAAATTTTTGCATTTATTTTATTTAAGCAGTTGCATTTACTAACTTACTCAAAAAAAAAAACATTATTTTTTGTTAGTGTGTGCAGAAGATATAAAGCTCAATCGCTTTGTTTGCGTTAGATTGCCAAATTGCAAATATATATAAATATATATATATATATATATATATATATATATATATATGTGCATATATATAAATGACTGTTTTCTAAACAAGATTTGAGCGCTTATTTGCTTTAGTTGTTGGTTGATTTACTTAGAACTGACATTCGTGCAAAAGTTATAGTTAAAGTTTCCGCACTTTAAATTGCATTTAAAAAATATTACTGAAAGCAATCCAATAAATCTTAGAGTTACACTATGTAAAAAAGTAATACATATTCATACAATTATTTTCTTTATTCTTTTTTTTTATATTAAGCATATTTGATATTTAATTTTTAGTAATATTAAATTAATATTCAATCAATTATTTTCTTTATTCTTATTTTTATATTAATTATTTTCTTTATTCTTATTTTTATATTAAACATATTTGATATTTAATTTTTAGTAATATTAAATACATTTTCAATCAATTATTTTCTTTATTCTTATTTTTATATTAAGCATATTTAATATATAAATTTTAGTCATATTAAAATATAATTAATAGCGAAACCTGTTGTCAACTTCACAGAGATGCGCATTAAAAAAAAGCGTTTCACAAGTTTTAATTTATTTTAACACACCCCATTTCAAACACACTCATGCATTTGATATTTAATTTTTTTAACCAGATTTATTTGTTATATAATCACAGCCAGATGTGGCAGCAATTGCATGCAACTTACTACTTTTTGTGGCCTACTTTTATGCGTTTCTCCAAAAACATTTCTTTGCACCTTTGAGCCGAACTCTGTTCAGTTGTTAATATGATTGTGTTTAATATATACTTGTATGGCACAGAATCAAATATCTTGGATACGGCGTCGGGACTGGCACATATTATCCTCGGGCGCCCAACTCTATACAAATGATGAGCGCTTTGCGATACTCCACACGCCCGGCTCCAACATGTGGACGCTGCAGATAAAGTTTGTGCAGCGCCGGGATCACGGCATGTACGAGTGCCAGGTGAGTGAATATATATATATATATATATATATATATATATAAATGGATATTCCATATTTTATGCATGAAATGCAATGCAATGCAATGAACTAAAGTAGATTTGCATATGCACCATTTTGCAGAAGGGCGAGTGCGAATACGCAATTTTGAGGTTTTTGTGTTTGTTTTTTATTATTTTTGTTTTTTGTCTCATGATTCGCTTATGGCTCGGTTCACGTTGTGTGCCACAATGCTGTCGATTTTTTACACGGCGCATGATTTAATTGTAGTATGCAAATTGGGGTTTTTATATGCAAACAGCTTCGATTTAAAGCAACCTGCTGGGCGTCTGCGCATCCGCATTTGCATTGGCATCCAGATGCACATCCGCAACCACATTTGAATCCGCATTTTCATGACGTTGACAGGCTCACCGACTGGCACCACCGAAAGCATGTGACTGTCAGGCGCAGACGCTGCGGATGCCAGATAAACTGGACATTGACAAATTTAGCCAGTGACTTGCACACACACGCCCCGGATCATGTAGTGTACTTGTGTCTGTGTGTGTGTGTGCTGACATGCTTTCAAAGTAATGCAAAAGTAAGCCACCAGACAAAGCCGAAAGTCATGCGGATATGGTTAAAGGCATTTTTATTTTTTTACCACAAAAAGAATAGATAGGTTGCATAAAAAAACACACACACACACACACACGCACACACACTCAGCATTGGGGATGTGGGAAAACAACTAACCGAAAAGCAACAAAGTTTGGCAACGTCTGAAATGGACACTTGACAGTAACTCTGTGCAGCATCCCGTACAAGTGGTGCTCCGAGACTTGCAGTTGCAGAGAGCAGAGAGATGAGGGGCGGTCGTTCGGGTCACGAGGAGGCGGCGCTGACGGAGCTGGCGGAGCTTCAAAAACGTATCTTCAATTTCAAAATTGTTTGCATGCAATTTCAATAAGAGCGAAAGACAGTCCACATGCCAGAACTACGACCAGCACAGAGTCTGCCTGCCTTGCCTGCCAACCGGGCTGGGCTGGTCGAGATAGTCTGTCAGTCGGAGCAGTCGGGGCAGTCAGCTCAGCTGAGCGCTACGAGTCCTGCATGCAAATATGCCGAAATGATTATTTTTCCTTTAGCCTGGTAGTGCAATTGGTGCCCCGGACTGAGCCAGCTATTTTTTTTTTTTTTTTTTGTATTTGGTATGCAACGTGTAGGAAGCGCCAGCACTTTTCCACTTATATAGAAAATGCCCGTTTTTTGTTTCATTTTGCGTGCCAAATTGAAATTGTTTGATTTGCATTTCAATGAATGCAACATTTCTTGTAGTCAAAACGTTTCACCAGCCCAGCATTGGATGGGTTTGCCAAGGAAGGGAAGGAAGGGGTAAAGAAGGGGGCATCAGCAGTTGTGTAAACTTAATGCTAACACTGACTGGCCATTGCTCAGAGTTTACTGATGCATTAACGTTCGAGTTGATTACGTATACGAATCAAATTTAAACTTGCACTCTTTTAGTCGTACTTGTGCTCAATTGCTGACTTCGGTTGATTTATCACACAGGTCTCGACACCGACTGGTATCATCTCTCACTTTGTGAATCTTCAAGTGGTTGTGCCGGAGGCATTCATTCTTGGTTCCGGTGAACTGCATGTCGACATGGGCTCAACCATCAATTTGGTTTGCATTATTGAGAAGGTAAGAACAAGTAACTTCAAAATTTGCTTAAAAGGTTTTTTTCGCTTAAAATAATTACGTTTTCAATATTGTTCACTTGTCTAAAAGTTGCTATTTTAAATAAGCAATCAATTATAAATTATCAACAGTTTATTTAGCTTCAATTACTCTTAATTGAAATGATTTATTTTAGACAGCTTTATATTAAATTACTATTATTTTTTTTACCAGAGTCCGACACCACCGCAGTACGTTTACTGGCAGAAAAATGAACGTCTCATTAACTACTATGACGCCAGGCGGGACATATCCATTGAGACGACACCGGGTCCGCGCACCCAAAGCCGTCTCATCATACGGGAACCCCAAATCACAGACTCTGGCAACTATACCTGCTCCGCCAGCAACACCGAGCCAGCTAGCATTTATGTCTTTGTATCGAAAGGTGAGAATCGCAGATGAGCACCAGCTAAGCCAAAACTGGCTGGGAGATTAACCAGCTGCTGCACAGAGAGAATGCAGATGCTCCATTTTAAGCATTGCATTAGTGCCGCGTTTTGTTGCACGTTACAGTTGCATGCAATTTGCATGGCTGCCTCGCGGCCAAATTGAATTTCTTTAGCATGATTTTAGCATTCAAATAGCCATCGCGATAAGAAAGTGTAAATGAAAATATGCAAATTATGCGCTCGCCTGCAGCTTATTAAAATGTTAATGAAAATGCAGCGTATCTGTTGCCAGTAATTCTATACAAATTCTAATTCAAATTTATACCATGTACCCTCACTCTCTTTCTCTGTCTGTCTCTCTCTCTCTCATTCTGTCACTTTCAGGCGACAATATGGCTGCCATCTCACGGCGCAAAACCTCCTCGGCTGATCGCATCACGCACATATTTAGGTCGATGCTGGCGCCCTGTTTGCTCCTGAATACAGTTGTCGTTAGGTAAGTATCTCAATCTGAATCTGCATCTGTATCTATCCCGTTAAGTGGCGGTGTTTAGCCTGTAACTCAATGCAAATGCTTTTCTCTCTTAATTTCCTGCGGCAGACGTATTTTCTTGACCTAAGAACCTGCAACAATACAGAATTGCAGCGCAAACACAAAATGGAATATTTAGTAAAGTATGAGAATCCTATTTAAGCTATTTCAATGTTAGAACTTAACAACACAAAAAAAAAAAAAGAAAAACCAACAAATATATAAATACTTATAAATATCGAAAACAAATTTACATAAATAAATGATATAAAAAATATAAATACACACGCACACACACACACACACACATTCGAACTAGAGTAATTCTTAAGCTAAGTCCCATAGCAACTGTGTAAAAATCATGTTTAAATCCAAAGCACACAAAAATCCAATGTGTGTAAGCACTTACATATAAAAATAAAAAAAAATAATATTTATTTATTTATATGTGTGTGTGTGTGAGTGTGTGTGTGTGTGTGTGGCATTTACAACAAGAAGATACAGTTTAGATACTCGTTAGTCTCGTAAGTTTAGTTCGAAATCATTTTACATAATTGTGTACAGTATGTTAAACAAACGTGTTTTTTTTTATCATTTATGTGTATGTAACTAAATATGTATAATGTTAAATGAATTGTTTAAAGTAATTGTAAAAGTTCAATTTGAGTTGAATTGTTTTTTTTTGTCTGTTTATTGTTAATACTTTTGCCTTGCCAAAACAATCATTGGCCGATCTGTGCATCGCTAATCGCATTTTAATTTCGTTGTGTTTTCTGGTCTGCAGCAGATAAAATTTGCATAGATCCAAACTTTAGACCTATACATATATATATGCATATGCAATTACATACATACATATTTATATTATAACGAAAAAGAGAAATAACATTAAAAAGTTTTGCATAAGTAGCCAATTTTCAGTCCATACAAAAGTATTGAAAAAACACACACATACCAAAAACGTTATTATAACTGTTACTAATTACTAATTGAAAACCAAGGCATAGGCAAAACAAAAAAAAACCAGTGAAAAAACAACCCAGCAAGAGCTCATAATAATTAATTAACTGAATTATTATGTTTGTAAATAAAACAAATTGTATTGCAAATGGCATGGCAAATACGTCGAAAAAAATGCAAAAAGAATATTTAATTTCAAGTGTAAATAAATGTGGAAAATGGATAAAATACAGCAAAGCAACAACAACAACAACAACACACAAATGACTGAATTCAAAAACAAAAATGGCATTGTTGTAATCTTTGAAGGAGGATGAGCAGCAGCTACGCAATGTTAGGGTGAAGGAGGGCATCATCTGTCGAAGTCGTAACTGTAATTAATTGCACAACAAAAGAGTTGCAACAACAACAACAACAACAACTGATGTGTCAAGAGCAGACTCGTACCGAATGCCGGTTGCAAACAGACAACTTATCTATATAGCTCCAATCTATATATAAGTGTTTAAGTGTGTGTGTGAGTGAAAACAGCCAAATCAGAATAAATCAAATAATTAAAGCGAACAGGCTTACTTTAGATGTTGCTGCTTCTACAAAATAAAAAAATATAAATAAAAATAGAACATAACAAAAACAGTTTCAAGTTAGATGCATTAAAAATTCATACAAATTCCTTATGGCCCACTTTGATACCATTAACTGTGGCAGAAAATCGACAAAACAATCTGAAAAATATATTAAAATTTAGAGATTTGCCATGTTGGCGTACAATTCCATGTGCAACATGTAGTATGGGGCATGCCCATAAGTGAAATTTTTTCCACTTGCCTTGTACGCTTTCGAATAATTGGGAAGAGGATACAAAACACCTGAAACCATTACGTAATCAAATATGTACAATTCTCTCGACTGTTTTTTCGCAGTATACTAAAAGAAAACAAAAAAAAAATAAAAACAAAAAAACCAAACACAATTTCAAAAATTATGTAAACATATTTGTGTGTTGTACAATCCAAGCAAAAAGTTCATTACATAAAATAGGGAAAAAATAATACATTCATTAAAATTAAAATCATAGCAAATAATAATAAAATAATAATAATAAGCAACTGTTAAGTATTTCATGAAATTTAAATAGATTCATTAGTAAAGGAAAAGCTAATTGCAAAAACTTAATATTATAATAATATTAACAACAATAAAAAAGCCGACATCATTTCCAAAAAAAAAAAAATGGAATACCGAATAAATACTTGTATATGTGTATGCCTAAAGCCCAATTTAAAGCCAGCACCACTGATTTTATTTTATATTGAAAACAAAACAAAAATTATAATAATATCGTTTGGTTTCCATTGTTATGCATTTTCCACTGTAAATATTTTAATTAAACCATATGGTATATGTTTGATAATAGCCATTTACTAATTAATGGAATACATGCAAATGACATAAAGCCAGAAATTAATATAAGTATGTACTGTATCCGGTAACAAAAACTAAGTAAAAAGAACAAAAAAAAAACAAACGAAAAAAGCGAAAAAATTATTTAAAAAGTTTTCAATGTAACTGCTCGAAGGGCATTAATGTAAAATTTAAACTTTACAACCATTTGATGAATATGAATTTAAAAAACAAATATTATAAACACTTTGTTCTTGCCCCTGGGTCAGACAGTAAAAAAAGAAACAAATAGCCATGCAATGACTGCATTGATACCAATAAGAAATGCATTGAAATAAAGAAAAAAAAAACCAGTGATTATCATCAGAAATAAATGTAATTTAAATAATAACTACAAAACATAATAGAGCCTATTTCTTTAACAATCGGTGGTGGAGGGTCTACCTAAAAGTAGGCTGAGATGTCTGCAACTTTTTACCAATGCCAATCAATCAGCCAGCGGCAATCAAATTGTCGGCTATTGTGCCACATCTTGCGCTATAATTGGACTCCATTGTTGGCATAACTCAACCACTCACATTGTGAGCAACACACACAATTTTCTAGCATTTTTCAGCTTCGCGTAAATTATATTTCGACATTCTTTGTAAGCCCTGGCAGTTGGCAGTTTGCAGTTTGCTTTCTGTCAACATTTTATTGAACGCGCCGCCGTTCATTTCGGCAGCAAACATGTTGCACTTAAGCACACACACACACAAACAACCAATTCGAAATTCTTAAAGGCAAAAACTTTGGCAAAATCAAATGCATTGAACGCCAACGCCAGAACCAAGTAGAACCATGAGCCAAAACTTTTGTGGCCACCAAAGTTTCGGGCAAATCAAATGAACCTAGAGTAAATTTTCCATGCCCAAGTGCCAGACGGCGGCAAAACAGAAGCAGCTGGCAAAGAGCGTTAAAGTAAAACATTGAACTGCAAAAGTAATGGAGAAATTTCAACAAGAATTACAAACACATATACAGAGAGTTACACCCGGCAGTTGGGAATTGGACATAGACCGGCCTGATTCCAGGCAAAACTTAATACTCTTTCAAAAAAGCATATTAATTGTTCTTTTAAATGTGTAAAATCAGAATATGTTAGTTGCTAATTGACAGAAACGAAAGCAATTTATATAAATATTATTTAAAAAGTGTCTTTACTTTTTTTTTAGGTACTACACAAATTTTATTGATTTATTCTAGCACATAATTATTCCATAAGTGTATTAAGTCTTCGGCAATCTGACTTTATTTCGAAAAAACCTTTAACTTCTCGTTTTCCTATTTTTACACAAGCAGGCCAAATGGGCGAAATTGGCTGTTGACAGCCTCGAGTTGAGTGTGTCGAAATACTTCGACATTTGTAAGATTGAAAACTTTGCCATTTTCTATTTTCGATTTGCTTTTTTGATTAAAAACTTTTCGCACGTTAACTTTAATATGGACACGCAAAAGCTGACAAATAAACTCTGACTAATTTTAGCCAACACATGAATAAAAAAAAGCTAAACTGAAGCACATTTTGCAGCGTTTATTAACTCAGTTGCAATTTGTGTTAAAAATATTATATAATCAAATTTTCTAGAGCATTAATTTTAATGGCTTCACATTGCGGCAGGCAACTTTTATTTTAATTTATTGCGGTTATTTGCGTTAGCACTTTTGTCACAATTTAATATTTTGAAAATGGCTTAATTGCTTTTGATAGTTGGTGTACAAGTTAGTATATTAATAAAAAAAAAACTTGGAAATTATAGTAAATTATTGCAAAAGCCAGACACATTTAGAACTATTGCCAATAAAGCAATCTCAAAGATTAAATTAATTTAATAAATATCTAAAGTACAATAAATGTACTTTTATTAGTACAATCTATCAACCATGACTATAAATAACTGTCTAAAATGACCTTAAACTTAGGCACTTTTGAGGAGGCAAATCTATTTGGCTTTCAGCCAAGAAATCTCAACTGCCTGAGCAGTAAGCTAGCCTACTTTGAGCAAGAGTTCAATCAAGCTTATAGAAGCAAAAAAAAAAAAAAAAAAAGTACATTATTCTTGCATTCAATATCCATTGCCTCCTTAACTGCGCCGCATCAATCAAAGTTGAAACGACAAAAATGCATCCAATAAATTTCAAATAACTAACAATAACTGTAATCAGCACATGTGGCGCGGGTAAGGTGAAAGCGGGGGGCGCGAAAACAAACAGTATGTAAAACAATCACTCAAATGGCGCAGCGCACATTGCGCATACGCTTCGTGGACGCACAGACAGAATGCAGAGCGTGCCACAGTGGCAGGCAACAGACAACACTCAAGTGAGCTGAAGGCGGCATTAAGCTGTCGCTGTCATGTTCTCTGCTGCCAGAAATTATTGTGCATTTGTGGAAATCTATGCCAAGTGGGCGTGTCATTTCACCGTGCTGCACACATTTTCTGTAATTGATTGGAAAACATTGAGTCAGCCCCCCTCGCTCCGTATGTTGTCCTATTTTCCCCTCTGCAGGCGGCAGCAATTGTTTAAAAGCATTTTTTTTTTTTTTTTTGTTGCCAGTAATATGCTACAATCTGTTGTTGTGTGGCAAAAGTTTTTTGTAGCAGAAAAATGCGCGTATCTCATGTTTAGCACTTCATATTTATTACCTGTCGAGTGCACTCAAATCAGTTACACTCGCTCCCAGCCGTGGCGTGTTGCCTGTTTGTAACCCACCGACCACCGACCCACCGCATGGTGAAGTGTAAAAGGTAGCCAAAGGGCAGGGCAGGGCAGGGCAGGGCAGGGCTGGGCTGTTGTTGGTCAGCAAAAGTTTTGCTCATCGCTGTGCTTTGATAAGCATAATTGATGATCGCCATTGGAAAAAGGCGAAATATTAACAATAGCAGCAAACACAAGAACCACACAGCTGCACGCCATGAAAAATAGCTAAAAGCCATTTACGTGGTGGCACACTATCACCACCCCCCAACCCCTCACCACTGAAGAAATAGTTTTGCACATATTTTATAGCACATTTGTGTATTGAGTGCGCAAGTGCTGAAAAAGTTATCATTAATGGTTCGTTGGATACTGAATTGTAAGTGCATCATCATCATCACGTGCCGCTCTCCTGTAATTCACTCTAACGAAGACCACACAAACACACACGCACACACACTCGGACACAAGTAGCACTTGAAGCCATGACGAAGGTCGAAAAAAAGTAGAAGCTTAATTTTTATTTTGCCTGGCATAATTAAAAAAGTTAACAACATGTGCAACGGCTTTCACTGAAAAGTTGAAAGTAATCTTTAATTTGATAAAAACTTTTAAGCCAAAAACTAAAACACAAATTTGCCAATAAAATACAAGAAAATACATAAATTTTGAACACCAAATTGAGTTAGCTTAAGCACTACCAACAAGGTAATTTAATTAATTCAGTTAAAATATTTGCATATTATGATGCAGGTAAGAATTTATTACTGATTTATGATAGCCATAATTAAAATGCTGTCATGCATCAAAAAATAGCTGACATTGAGCTGTTATTGAGTAAGTAAATATAATTATTATTTTTGTTGAAAAAAAAAATTTCTATTTGCGTTTCAATTTAATATTGCATTTATTTGCCTTTCCCTTTCAAGGCAAAGTTTTTAAAATTTCCAACTTTTCTAATAAAAGTTAGTAAAATATGTGCACATATATTTCTATAAGTTTTCTATAAAATGTTTGCCATATTTCAATTAATTGAATATTGCTTTAAAATTCATTATTTCTATATCTATTGATGGTCTATATTTCGATCTGTCTAAATCCTTTGAAATTGTAAAGCCGGTTTGCTGGGCATTGCGACTTTTGACATTGAGAACTTGTCGAAACAATTAGGCTAAAAGCAATTCGAGCCAAGTCAAAAGTCATTGCATACTTAGAGGCGCTCCCAGTTGACGGAAACATGATAATACGCCGCATTTGACTGCACCGGATGCATTTATGCATATATTTGTTTCCTAATATCCAATTCTCATTACAGTTAAGTTCACCGCATCAGCAGCCTTGAATATGTGTATGTGTGTGTGTGTGTGTTGTGTGTGTGTGTGTGTGTGTGTGTGTGCATCTATACTATGTGCGTAGGTTAAATCGAAATCATTAATTTTAATGAACAGGATATGGTAGGTGCATCACATTGGGAATATGCAGCGGAAAACCGACTAACATACGCACACACACACACATGCACACACATGCACATGCACATGCACACACACACAGGCACACACTCGAAGATGTGATATGTCGTCCACTAATGAGCGTCTCATGGGTGCAAGCCTTGCATGTTGCAATGTATATATGTGTGCGTGTGTGTTTGTGTGTGTTTGTGTGTGCATGCGTGTGTGCCACACATTTGTAGACTGCATGTCGCTTCGAAACATAATTGACGCGCTCAACCTCAATGTCAGAGCACAGAGAACACACAGAGCACAGAGCTGAGCAGGGTTAAGCATTTGAGCCTTTAGTTTGACATTTGTAATGACCTTGCCGCTCAGCTCCACATC
This sequence comes from Drosophila dives, assembly GCA_035042365.1. Classification (NCBI taxonomy): domain Eukaryota; kingdom Metazoa; phylum Arthropoda; class Insecta; order Diptera; family Drosophilidae; genus Drosophila; species Drosophila dives. Next base: position 2,267,429 of record JAWNLJ010000437.1, read on the forward strand.
CAGTTGGCTATGTAAAATAGCTAATAAGGACTTAAGCTTAAACGGCTTAAAAGCCAACTCACATGCTTCCCGTCTGGCTGACCAACTGCCAAGTCATTGAACCTGTTCTTAATGACTGATGCGGCTGCTGACGTTTCCGCCGCCGGCAGCTCCAAGTTGGGCTCATTGTGGAAAAACAAACAAGCCTGCATTCTGCATCCTTGCATTTTTTTTTTTTTTTTTTTTATTGCAACTCGGAACGTGTTTGTTATGTAAACAAGTTGGCAACAGTATTTAAGGCAGCTGCCCAGCACACAGCACACAGCAGGAAGGCTTCGACATGCGGCACTTATAATTTGTTACAGTACGTGCAAATAAACAACAATATAACTGATTATATATGTTTGAGTGTGTGTGTGTGTGCATGTTTGGGGGCGTTTTATAAGTGGCCAGCTTGGCAGTTGAGTGGTGGACGCAGTCCAAGTAGCCAAAGGCGGTTGCATGCAACTTTTATCAAATGTTTTGCGACATGCAAGGAGCCCTCCTTCTCGTCTTCTTCTTCCCAATCGCTCCTTCTGTCCAATCAAATATGCAGGGATACACATGCACACACACAATGGCAAATATATATTCACATGCAATGGCGTTTCGAATTTCCGCTTCCGGCTATTTTAATATTATAAGCAAAGGCATTTTATGCTGAACGCAGCAGCAGCTGACGTCGCTACGGAGTCGATTTCAGAGCTGGAGCTGGAGCTGAAGTTGGAGTCAGATTCTGTCATTTGCCAAGAAATTCCATGTGTTTGGTTTTGGCTGGCATATGCATAAATGTATATATATTTAAACGCATATTTTATAAGCTTATTTTTTTTGCAAGGAATATGCCTTTGCAAGCAAATATGGATCATAAAAAATCCAAGAGCAAATCTGCACTCGAAAGAGTCCAATTTAAAGATACTCTATTCCAAATGTGAACAGTAAGAAATTCTATTAATTTGTAGAATCTGAGATGAATTAAATTTATATGTATTTATGTCATCACTTTGACATCGGTCCCTTCTGGAAGTGTATTACAAATTTGGATCCCTCTTGTTGCCTGTCAAAGTTATTTTTGCGCATTTTTGTTTCCGCTGGGCATTTGTGTTTCATTTGTGCATAAAAAACTGCAGTTGAGTAGAAAGTGCCACGCCCCGCTATTGTCTGCGCCATACGCCCACTCCCATGTCGTAACGCCCATTAATTACGAATGTGGACTTTCCTTTTATGTTTGACGGAAAAATCCACTTTGCCGTGATATCCGGACGGAGCGACGTAAAATTAAACAGCAGCACTTAAAAAAATTCGCGAGCACCAAAGTAGTTGAAATTCATTGCAGCGGATTTTGCTTGCGTTGCAGTCCAAAATTTATGGCCAGCAAGTGGGATCGGGAGTGGGAGTGGGAGGTGGTTGAGGTCAAGTCAACGTTGCAGCTATTCGTATGTGGCACGTAGCCGAGGTGTTAAATTTGCCATTTGCATAATTGATAAAGTTGATGGTTGTCGGTAAGAGTGGAGAGTGGAGTGTAAGGGAGCTGAGGCGGCTGGTCATGGGCAGCACTTACCAGGTGGTGCCCCAAGCACTGGCGCCACAGTGCTTAGCATGCTGATTTCTGACCTATGTCGGATGTCCGCATGTCATTCCCATTGCTTGCCAAACGACTAACTATGAGACGCCCTTGTCTTCAATCTTCACTTCGCATTTTCCTTGCATTTTGCCGCATAATTCAGATTTGAGCCATTATGGGCCACAAACTTCCGGCGCTTTACCTGTGTGTGTTTATTGGATTGTGTGCGTCTCTGTGTGTGTGTGTTGGCATGCGGCGAGTGCATAAATTCTTAGGAGTTTTTCTCACGTAGCGACTGCAGCAATCGTCTTAGCCAGCCAACCAGCCAAGCAGCCAACCAGTCAGCAACTGGCCCTGGACATGGAGCTGATTTCTTTAACTTTTGATTTAGTGTCGAGTTGGAATTTAAGTTGCATTTATACTACCCCATACGAAACGGTTAGTACTTGTTTTTTATGCCGCTTGCCGCAAACAAAGTTTTATTACTTTCTGCATTGTTCAGCTGCCTCATAGTCCTTATAGTCCTTATAGTCCTTGCGCTTTGCGACTGTTTAAAACTGTTGAAGTATTTCCAAAGAAATCAACCTCTTTTGGTTTATATTACCCAAACGCTTCTGATGAAGCTTCAAATGCTAAGAAATATTACCTCAGTACTAATACAAAAAGAGGAGTCCAGTTAACTAATTTACTTACTGTCATTGACTAATGGTTAAAATGGTTAAAAACCAAATTAAAGTCACTGATACAAAGTTTAATTAGCGGAGTGCGTAACATAACGCCAGGTTCATTTTAAAGCCCTTCAAAAAACTTCACGTTAATTAGCCTAATTATCCAATAAACCCAACGTCAGCTGACAGAAAAAGCCCCATGGAAAACGAGACACAGAACAAAATACACAGCATAAAAAGGGAAAATAGATGAAGGCAACGGCAAAAAAAAAAAGAGAAGAAAAACAACAAACAAAAAAAATACTCCCAAATGAGTCATCAGCACAATTCATCATCTCTGGCTCTGCGGTTCAAAGAGCGTCTTGTCGACACACACACACACAACCAGCATCAGTATATATTTATGGGCGCCTTATGGGCGTGTCCTGGTGTCCAGAGAACGCATTAAAATGGACTGTTTATGCCAGAAGATTACGCGCTGACAGCAGCAGGAAAGGTTAAGGCACAAAACAAGCATACAAATCCACACATGACCAATAAAATAAAAATCCAAAACTGACCGAATTTGTGGTTCAAATTGGGAATTGCGAGAATTCTGCGGGAATTCTGGGTGTGTATGACTACTAAAGCCCCTAATTTACCGTGGAATTTATTTTATTTATTTAATCTAACTGTAAGCTTTTTGGGCAAGTTAGAAGTAGTCATTGAATAACAGTATATCTAAATGCTTACAGTTGTTTTCATTAAGACAGGGCTCAAAATTTTTAATATGACACATAAAAACAAAATCTTTTTCAAATATTTGCCGAATTCAAATTTTATTTGTCTCATTTATTATATTTAACAATGGTATATTTTAGAATGCATAAAATTAATAATAATAATAAAAATCACCAAGCACAATTCTAACCAATTTTAAATTGAAATCTATTTACGAAAAATTTCATTTTGTTTATTTTTAAAAAAAAATAATAATTAGGTCAAGACTATTAAAAATTAACTAACCTTTTTCTTCAATGACAACCAAGATTATGTTCGCATTCAGTTAATAAATAACCTACGCCAATCGACATATGTCGTTATGAAATTATCAAAATTGAGTTACCCGATGCCAATTTTGACTAAGGACAATTTTTATTCAGCTTATTGGTTGTGTTTGTGTGTGTGGCTGGTGCGTGCCGGCGCCTAATAAACTTCACACAGACACTACGCAGAAGTGAGAAATTATGCTGACTGCTGAAATGTATGCAATAAAAATTTTTCAGCTCACGCACACACTTGAGCGCCTCGGCGACCCAGTCGACCCAATGATGGCCGCCATGGCGACGTCTATGTGAACTGTGAAAAATGGCTGTCAAACTGAAACAGTGGCACAGGCAGGGGCAGGGGGGGTCGCACGTTTTTGGCCAAAAGTTATTAATTTGCAAGCTGAATTTAGATGCGCTAAATGGAGCGAGCTGCTCAACGGTATTTAGATATACGCACGGCACAATTACAGTTCTAGATAACACCAAAAAAAAAAGAAGAAGAATAATACGCACGCACATACACACACACACAGAAACCACTGCAGCACCCGCCACACACCAAGCAGCGCACAATTTCATACTTAATCTGCGCTCGGCGCTTGGAAATTTAATTTGCTGCTGATTGATTACAAGCGATTTGGTGTAATGTGCCCAAAGGACTTAGGGCTGAGGGGGCTTGGGCATGGCATTGGTTTTGACTTTGTGTGTACGGGTTTGCCACTGCTGGACCATCGTCACCATGGCCACATTAGCTACCACTGCTACTGCTGCTCCTGCTCCTGCTACTGCTCCTGCTCCTGCTCCTGCTGCTGCTGCTTTTGCTCCTGCTCCTGCTGCTGCTGCTGCTGCTGCTCCTGCTCCTGCTCCTGCCACTGCTCCTGCTCCTGCTCCTGCTCCTGCTGCTGGCATTGCTCATTGTAATGGTTCTCGTGCGCGGGCCATTTGACTTTGAACTTCTCACTCTTGGCTCATTTTGGCAGTGGGGGTATTTGGACGGAGAATGTTGGCTGTTCGTTGTGAGCTGATTGAATGCTTTTTTGCTAGCAAAATGAACATTTATTTGCTTATTCAACTCCACTGAATATGCGCCAGATCTTTGTTAGCTGCTAAATGCAGCATGACAAGTGTCTCAGAGCAAGTCACAAACACCCCTTTCCCCCTTGCAACATTCCACTTCACTTCTCTGCATTTTCAGTGCATTTTCTTTAATGACAACGACTGAAATTAAATTCCATGCTGCACTTTTCCTGGAGCTAGGCGAAACTCTTTCTTTCTCTCTGTGTCTATCTCTCTCTCTCACATTTATTGCAAAGCCCCTATTAATTTATTGTCTTAAAATCTAAGGGCATTTATCCTTATCTTAAAGTTTGCCAAGTTCTTGTCATTCATGACATGACTTCTATTGAGTTATTTCTTGGCAATGAATGAATTTATCGATGATTGTGCAGCGACCAGCGGCATTTGTTGCTGCTCTCTTTTTTTCAATCTTCATCTTATTTTATTTTATAAATTAGCTTTCAAATGGTAGAGAGCTTATGCACTCAAGTAAAAGTATAGCCTTAAAAACTATTCCAATAATTTAGCGACAAAACTCTGAATAAATGAGCAGTGACACAAATATTAATTCTGAATTTAGTTATTGATTTTTTCCCTCAACACTGCGAATATTAATGACAACCAAAAGTCATAAACTTTAAATTAGAATCCATAAAATGAGCAATCAAAAGAGTTCATTTCCATACAACAAATTCCCAATTCAACCAAATACTCAATGCCATCATTTACGATTCTGTTTTCCCGAGATAACAATCTTATGTAAGTTTACTCTCCATACAACATAATTAATTGCCATTGCCAACAACCTTAAGACTCTCCGGGTTCGGTGTGCACTTTCACCAGGAGAAACTCTCAATAAATCTGTTTGCCGGACAGTGGGTATTAACAGTGGCCGCTGAGAAATGCCATGGTGCGAGCACAAAGACAGGAAAAAAAAATGCTCCTGGGTTATATTCGTTGGGTATATTATTTAACGAAAAATTCAGGTAGTCTTTTCGCCATATCCATTTGTGTCCTGTGTCCTGCAAGCTGCTCTGCTCTTAATAGGATCAGAACCGTACTAGCACTTGTCTGCAATTACGGTTTAATTAACCCGGCCGGAGCAGCTCTCAATTACTCCGTTGAAGCTTGCAAGAGGCAGCTTACAAGCTGTACTTATATACGATATTTATTTATTTATTAATATATAAAATTATCGTTTTTATCGAAATTTATTAAAAATATATCAATTTGGTTATCAAAATTATGGCAACTTTTCTAAAATTGACTTTTTTTAATAAGCATATACAAAAAAACCTGAGCTAACTTTTTAGTTATATTCACAATATTTATAATCAGCAAATCATTACAAATATAAGTCAAAACATAAGTTAAGTTATTATTTATATTCAGAAAATATATAATCAGCAAATCATTACCAAATCTTATAATTTTAAATTTGAGCAACTACCAAAGCCTTTTTAATATTTAAAGTTACTTCTACTTTTGTAAATTTTACAAATCAGTAAGCAGCTTTTATGCTCATGACTTGCTGATAAAAAAATATGCAACGAATGCTAAATAAATGTGATATTTCCTGGCAACTTGCAACTTGCGTGTGTTTGTCTATGGAAAAAAAAAAAAGAAACTTTGCGAAAAATACTCGCTTTGTGAATTATTTTGTCCCTGGCTGTGGCATGAAACTGTGCATTCGATGTGCAGCCAAAGAATAAAGATGATGATGATGACGAGCACTCAATGCTTGAGGAAGTGGAAAAAACTACCTTGTAACTGGTCAAATAGGTAGCAGGATAAGTAAGACAAACACAAATCGATTACGATGAAGCTGCAGCAGACAGATGCAAGTTGCCTGTTGCAAGTTAAGAGTTTCTAGCATGCTTAATTGACATAGACGTCCATTTAAATTTATCTAGCTAATAGCTGCATTCAACCAGATCACACGGCAGGGCATATATATATATATATATATATATATATATATATTTAAAATGGCAACCCTCAGGTAACTGACATCAATCTGAGCTAACAAAAGCGCGCTGCACACACCAGGACATGTGAGTAGATGAAAGGCATACGTATGGCATATGGCATGCACTAATTACGACCACTATGATCCAATTGCCAGAGCGTTGAGGGCAACGCCGCACGGCCAGCTGCCAATCAGGTCTGTTTGCCCAAGTAAAGGTACATTTCAAGGCAGCTCTGTAGCAGCTTTGCGGCTTTGTGGTCAGCAAAACTCTTTGGGGGCGTACAGCAAAAAAAAAAAAAAAAACGAAGGCAAACTAGAAAATCAAGGAAAAATGCAGAGCGAAAGAAAAAAAAAATAGAAATCTGAAATCAAGTAAGCGGTTGCCTTTTGAATTGAGCTGAGTTGCCGCATTCTATGCTTTTTCATTTATTTTTTATGCATATATAATATAAATATATATATAAATATTATATATATACATCTCTGTTTCAGTATATACATATAAGTTATAGATCAAAGTGGCGCTGATTTGCCAGCATGCAAAATGCAATAAACATGAATTTCAGCCCCGTTGCCATTAAACGAAGCATGCATTTTTTTGCTGCAATAACAAGCAGAAACAGAGAGGCAGCTGGAGAAGGGCAGCCACGTTGCAAGTGCAAAAGAAAAACGCAGCTGAGTGCCGGGCTTTGTTGTCCATTTACGTCAACAATTTCATTGAAGCTGCAGTTACAGTTACAGTTACAGTTACAGATACGAATACAAACACAAATTCAAACACAAGCAAAGCAAAGCATGGCAAGGCAAAGAGCCAGCTTTAGGACGCAGTGCTGGAGCCGCAACTAGCTGAAGCTATTTGCCAAGTAGTTTCAGATAGACACATAGATAAAATTGAACTGGGATTTGGGGATTGCACAAAAGTAACTGAGCAAATTTCCGCAGCTAGTTGAGCTTTGTGCGCTGCTGCTGCTGCCTCTTCTACTAAAAACGTAGCAAATTGAATGCTGATACAACTCACAGCAGCAAACCAGCCAAAAGTTGGCCAAAAACTGTTGGTGCGCTCTGCCTGAATTAAGTGCTCGCAATGCGTTCAATTTAAAGCGGACTTGGCCATGTACACCAATTAAAGGTACAATAAGAAACACGGCCAAATGCAGCTGATGCTGCTGCTGTTGCTGCTGTTGTTGCTGTTGCTGTTGTTGCTGCTGCTGTTGTTTCTGCAGCTAAAGCAACTGCAATTTACAGCAAACAGGAAATTGCATATGGCACTCGACGCTAATTCACACCGGAAAACAGCGACGCACAAGCTGATGTCCGCGCTTGCTTACCCACACACACACACACACACACACACAGACACACACGCACACACAGAAACAGAGACAACAATGGAGCAGAGGACATCTTATTCAAGCTGGCATTGTCCATGAACTGTATGCTTACTGTGCCACGCCCACACACACACACACACAGAGAGGCGCACATGCATGCATAAATTGCAATCTACACGCGCAGCGATTTCATTTATTAATAATGCATTTGCCACTGCTACGAAACTGGGTTTTGCCTTTGTGCTCCTCGGGAGCAGTTTGGCGTGCGTTTTGTTTTCATTTGAGATTTGCAGCATCACTGGCCAGCAGCCACCTAGTTGCATCATCACCAACCAACCAACCAACCAACCAACCAACCACAGACACATTCATTTGCCGCAGATGCAGCTGCTTAAATCTTCATTAGTCGTGATTTTAAGTCTCAAATTAGCACAGATTTTTGCTCCTTTATTCTTTTTACGTATTTTCTTATTGCGTTTATTTTTCACACGGCAAACGTTTTTAGTGTTGACTAACACTAATTAGAAAATAAGTGTGCTAAATGAACTAAAACAAACGCAAACCGAATGGTAAAGAAATCACTGATTTTAAACGAAAATTGCATAGCATAGAAATGACATTTAAAGGACATTATAAATATATTATATATATATATCGATTTACTCTAATGCAATTAAACTGAGAAAATATTTCAAACACTCTACGAAAAGTAAATGATTATTCAAGTACTGTTATCAAGTATTTATGCCTTGCCCAAAATAGAAATTATATATTTATTGTACAATTAATTTTAACTGATTTAAAATGCACAAATATGCAGTAATGTGTGTAAAATATGAAAATAATAAACACACATATATATATATATATAAATAAATAGAGTATAAATCTCAGTAGTTAAAACTATGTAAAATATTTATTAATATGTGTATATTTAAAACATTACCACAACATTTATGCAACACATTCGTGCTGGTCAAAGGTGTCAAGTCGGGTTTGTGGCATGAGTATCTATATATGCCACACTGCATATATATCAAATGCAGTTAACTTGCACTCAAATAAATTATTATTTTGCTAGTATTTTTGACATTTATATGCTTTGAGGTAGAGCCAAGCCCATAAAATGGGCCAGCGAGCGTTAGCAAATATGTGTGGGCGTGTGAGACCCCCAGACTTGGCACACACACACACACAAATATAATTGGTAGTAGCCCACAAAAATCAAAAACAGAAACATGAACTCACCCCAGGTGAATCACTGTCAGTGAAGATTTATGTGAGTTGCGGCTTATCAATTTAAGCAATCCGCAAACAATTTTGACAGCTCTCCAAAACTCTTTTCAAACATGGAGAATAGAGCTTTGTTCAATATTGAACTATTTTAGTTTTTCATTTATTTATAGTATTAATCGGCTTGTGGCTGTTTATGCTGATTTTCACTTTTCGCCTTGGTGAACAACTAAATATAACCCCGACTGCCAAATGAAGCGTAGCCGCAACTAATCTCATTTAAGTTTTGAATGCTTTTGGCCTGAATAAAATGTGCGTATTCTTGTTTCCGATGCGATTGAATTTTATTTCAAATAATGCCGCATCACATATATTATTTTTTTTTTTTTTTGTTTTGATGTTGGCCATATATGCGCAGACACATATATATATCAGCGAGACTGTGTGTGTGGTTTTTAATAGTTTGTGTTTCACTTTTATTTCGGTTTGTGCCAATCGATGGCATTAGTGGAAAATCAATTGAGCAATGGCAGCAATCAAAGCCGTAAGCTATGAAACCAAAAACCGCACATCAGTTGTTATAGCTGTTCAATATTGTGTTTACTGTTCTTGTTGCCAGTGGGTGTATATGTGTGGGTGTGTTTGGGTGTGCGCATTTCTGTTTGCGTTTCAGCTTAAATTGCCTTTGACAGCTTGAAATATGCGACTTTTATTCAATCTAACACTTATGCATTTTGTTTTTAGCCAAAAATATATACAAGCAAAAACACAAATAAATCACATTTAAGCCCGCTGGACCGGCTAAGCACTTTGGTTAAGTGTTTTTCATATTAAACTAAAATTAAATAACGCTTAAAAGTGCAACGAAACAATTTAGCATTTCTGATGAGACTACACAAAATACGAAATTATTAAAAATTTCAATTAATTAACTATGCACTTTCAGTTTCAGTGACCACTTTGTGGCACCACCCAGGCCATTAATTTCGGTCTTTACACATTTCTCATGTCGTCGGCCATTGACAACGAAATGGAAGAAAAAAAAAAATGGTAATAGACAGAAGCAACGCATTTGCATTAAGTTTTTCACTTTTCTTTTTTATTACCAAGTCGCATTTACCTTTCGGTAGCAGTTTCTGGCCACTTTTGTTGTCATGTATTAAATTACGTGCAACTATTTTTAAATGCGTTGTTTGGCTTTGTCTTTATTTATTTTATTTTGGTTTTGATTTTTTGGTGAAAATTCTCACAGCGTATCGCATAAAATTTATCACTTTCATTTGACTGGGTTCCAAAAAAAAAAATGTGGCAATAAATTGAATAGTCCACATACACACATAGAAAAGGAAAGTTGCATGCAACTGCAGACTTTAGGTCATTATGAACAACAAACTGACCAGCTGATGGGGTCAATGAACTTTTGCTCATGGGTTGCATGCATTTATGGAGCAGAAGTTATCTAAATTTATTATATATTTTTTTTAAGAATCATAATAAATTAAGATGTAATTTATTTAAACACATGCGTTATTCAGAAAGTTACCTCTAAAGGAAACCAAAGTTTTGCAGTTCATTATAATAATTGTTCCCAATAGTTCTTTATTAACGCACATATTTCGCTCATCTACATTCATAAAGCTGTGCAAAGCTGACAAGTGAGCAACTAGACAGTTTCACAACTGACTGTTAATTTATTTTAATAAAAACACAAAACACGTTTGCAGAACCAACGGCAGTGACTCTATGTGAGAATGGCAACAAAAAAAAAAAAAAAAACCCACATAGCTTAAGCCCTCAGAAAACAGTAATACAAACATGCTATTCGCGCACTTAACATTAATTTCACTTTCTTCAACGCACACAGACACACAGCTTAAATAGTATACACACATATTTATATATATATATATATATGTATTTGTGTAAGTATGTTTGATATGAACATAATTAGTCACGTAGCTGTTATGTTTGTTTTAATGTGACAACAAAGGCGTTCATAATGCGGCATTAACATTATGTGAGTAGCAGCAAAAGCCGCAGAAGCAATTCCAGATGCGTGAAGTTAGTCCAAACCAAACATATTACAAAACAAATAAATTAACCAAAAAGATGTATGTCCGATATAAAAAAAAAAACATCTAAACGATTTTACTTTCAAAGTATTGCTGACCATAAAACAGTGAAATGCATTGTCATACACATAATTTATAATCAATTTGTAATTATGATTAGACAAAAATTAAATGTCGCTGTGAAAGTAGTTTGCAAAACATGCGAAAGTCAATTGAAATTGCCTCCGAGTGTTGAGAGAACATTTTGGGCATTTTATTGCGATAATAATCATAATAATAAAGCGAAGCATAATAAGAACAATGCGCATAATGTGGGAAAATTTGCGACAAGAGCCTTTAACTAGTCAAAAATAAATAAATATATATATTCGTAAAGATATGAGAAAAAGATTGTATCTACGCGCTACACAATGTAAAGAAAATATGTGGAAGATTTATGCAGTCTTTTGAGCCACAGAACTTTCACAGAAAGTTCAGAGCAGCAGCAACTGCCACAATTCAGACAGAAAGGTAGACAAATGGACTGTCAGACAGACAGACGGGGAACGTGAGGCGCATGCGCATGTGTCTGGGACGCACATTTGGAGTCCAAGTGTAAAGCTGGGGCAACACACACAAAAATCTGTTGTTGCTCTTGCCGAAAGTAAAATTAGCTGCAGCTGAAAAGATGTGAAAATTGCTGCGTGCTTTTTTTCCGAAAGGGAGGGGAAGAGGGGTCGGTAGGTAGAATAATGAATGTCGAGTGACTAACAATTTCAAGTTTTGCATGCGGCAAGTTGAAAAGCGCGGCAAGCACGTAATTTGTGTCGCTGGAGCAATGTGTTTAGCTAGTTGCCACAGCACCAAAAAGCGAATGTTACTTATGAATATGCGGAAAGCGATTTAATGTGAGAGTGTGTGTGAGTGTGTGTGTGTGTGTGTGTGTGCGGGTGTTTTGCCATACACAAGAACCACTGCTGTGCAGCTGACCTTGCGCTAGAAAAGTGTTTTTTGTTGATTGGAGTAGCACTTCCACTGGGGACTTATAGCTGGTCAACTTCACTTAGTTTTACCTCAAATGGGCGAAAGCTGAATGCCATTTTTGGTGATTTTCACCCACGTTCGTCAAATGTGCTGCTTCTCAGAGTGACTGGCTGACTGGCTGCCTGGCTTAGCGCGATGAAAGCGCCAACATTCAGTTTCTGGCCATTTATCAAACGCTGCAATTGAAATGCCCAACGCATTTGGCTTAGAAAACAAGGCAAAGAAAGGCGACTTTGCACGTCAAAAAAAACTGACTACAAGATGCTCTGTTAAGAGTTTTTTTTAGTAAATAAAATATGAGAGTATTGAAACTAGCATATATTTGCTGAATAGAGGCAGCAGAACTTTGAGGGAATATTTATTTTGTTTTGCTGAAAGGAGAGCGATAAAAAAGGAGCAGCAGACAGATAGAAAGTGTCTGATTCATACAAATATATGAATAAATATATATATATATATATATATAAACTATATTAGTTCTACATTAAAATTTATCGACTAGCCAGTCAAGTGCTTAAGGGAAATAAATAAAATGGGATCACACTCGAAAAAGTCGAAAAAAGATCACACTAAAAAGAGTAATCGCCGCTGGGCTAATAAATAAAATAAAATATAAATAATATAGAAAGTAAAACAGCTCCCAAGGAAGTAAATAATATCCTTCAAGTTATTTAGTTACATAAATAAAATGTACATTTTTGTTATTTGTTTTTAATATCTAGTAAAACACATTTATATTTACTGGTGCCGAGAACAGCAGCCAATAAAATTATGTCCAATTTGCTAAAGTACTCTTGCATAAAAAACTATACAAATAAGTTTGATAATTCAGCTGACGCAATGTTATCGTACGGAGCCTGTCATAAAAAGGAAAATATCTCAATAAAAATAAAATCCCAATTATTGCAGGCCCTTGGCAAACACACACACACACTCGGGCGCACACATACATTGAAACTCTAATGTAGTGAAATAATTTTCGTTAATCGAAAGTTGCGGCGCACGTTTAACAACTGGCTGTCCGGGCCAGTGACACGCTGCGCTCATAAAAAGACAATAAAAAAGTGACATTTGGCCAAAAATACAGTTGGCCATAAAGTGAAGCGGCCAAAGGCGAAGGAGATGTGGGAAAAGTCAGCGGTCAGACAATCCCACAAAAATCAAATCAGTGTCGAAGTGGACAAAATACAACAAAAACAACAACAAGAAGAAGAAGAGCAAACGGCAAATGGCAATATTGACAATTTATGGAACTGTCAACTTGAAATGGAATCTTTATTTGGTGTCGCTGCCCACACGCAACGTGCAAAACAAATCAGAATGTCTCTGTGTGTGTGTGTGTGTATGTATTTTGTGTGTGCTCCATCAAAATCCAACTTCACTGGCACCGACAATTCAACAAAACGAAAGTAGTTCTATGCCAGCCTATTAAGCTGGAGTTTGCTGCCAAAATCAAAACATAATTACATGGCCAACAAAATACAGCAGCAGCAGCATTCACTCTCGCAGCAACCGCAAAAACGGCAACATTTTCATAATGCCAAAATCAAAAAACCTCGCGCCATGTCAACAGCCTGTGGCACAGTCGCCGTCCGTCCACCTTGTCCAGCTTGGAGTAGAGCAGAAGCAAACCACACGACACGACAAGACAAGACACGACACGATTCGACGTGTCGCGTAGCGTTTGCTTCATTAAAGCCGCATGAAGACATAAAACTTAACTGAAGAAGATTTATTTAACAGTAACGAAATTCGCAGGCAAGTGACAAAACTTTGCTAGAATAGCAGTTGCAATAATTTCTGGAGAAACTGCCGACTGTGTGATACTCTGTTAAAAAACCAGAAAGCAGTTAGCCAAGCCTCTCATGGATTTCAAAAGTCAAATTATTTAAATCTATGCTGTATTATTTTTTTATGACAACACTTATTTATATATATACGAATTGTTATCTTGAATCATTAACCCAATATGCTCTCTCTCACATTTTCTGGGAACAGCATACAAAAAACTAGCCGTCGCTTTTGTTTGTCAGTTTTCGTTTGGCTTAGATTCTTTCCGCTGTTTATTGTTTTGTCTTTTGTTATTGTTATTGTCTCTTCTTATTTTTTACCATTTTTGTTTTTTTGTCAACACATTTTTTGTAGCTATTTCTATTTTCCATTTCTTTAAATTTTCTTTATTACTATTTAATATTGATGTTGCTTTGTCCAAGAGCTTATGAGAGTGTTACAAATTTTGGTCATTGTTTCTTTTCAACTTGAAATCTGAACAAAAAGTGGTAGATATATTTTTTTTTAATGAGAAGTTATAATGACCTAAAATCGTATTAAATTTGATGTAAATAAAAATGAAGTCAAAAATAATGTTGACATCACTTAAAATAAGTTTACAACATTTTTATGCAAATTATTTTTACTTTATTTTACTTTTATTTAAAGTTTTAAGAGCATCTGTGTTTCGTTGCTAAGTTTTTAAATAATTTCTGTATATTTCTGCTTCTTGCTGAAACTTTAAGCTTCTCCTGTCGTTTGCTCTTGGATTCATTTTATTTGTTGTTTTGTGCGATTTTTTTGTATTAATTTTGTGCTTTTTAGGTCAGTTCCGCAGACGGAAGCAGTTTGACCAGAATACACTTTTTTTCACTTTTGACTTTTTTTTTTCATGCACATCGCTACAGCGGCTCACAGTCCAGTGGCGCACACATACTCTGATACGCTTTTACACACACACACACACACATATTCACACAAGCACTTAGATAGCCATACAGCGAATCTATCTAGGCGCTTTTGTTAGCGGCTTTTCTTAACACATTATTTATGATGTTATTTTTTTCGCTCACTTTCTTTGTCAAACTATTTTCGGTGGTAAAAAGAAAGAAAACATCGCAAAGAAATGAGTTATTTGGCCTGAACAATAATTAAGCACGTGTAGACAGTCATTGTGTGTTTCTTCTATTGAGTAGAATTTTCAAAAAGATATATCCATTCAATAGGTGGCAGATTTGTTAGCGATTAATGCCACGTATCCAAAAATAATAAGATAGCAAAATAGAAAAGTAGAAAAAAAGGCCAGAGCAAATCGAATTGAAACGAAACATTGTTCAATTGCTGCTGTGCGAATAAAATCAATAGCAATAAAAAAAAAAATGGCTCCAACCAGCACAGAGTGTAAGTGGCAAAATGAATAAGCCAAGAGCAGAGGAGCTCAGCTCAGACTGACTGCAGTTGCCTTCCTTTTGAGGTCACAAAAAAAAAAAAAAATAAAAAAAAAAATAAATAAAGAAAAAAGCACATTGACAAAATAATTAAATAACAGCCCGGGGCGCAGTCAGGCGTTGCAGTCGTCGCGCAGAGTGGAAAAACTAATAGAAGCATATTTTCCCTCTTTGGAAAAAAAAGGCAGCATCAACAAACAGCAATACGGAAAATGTCCAAGCGGACAGCAAAACCAGCAAAAGCGACAGCAAAGCCGCTTGGCTTTTAAGAACAAGCAAAAAAAAAAAAATTTATATATATATTATACGTATATATATGTATGTCTTCTTAAAAAGAAACATGAATAAATAAAATTAAATGCAGCGAGCCCACTTAACAGATGAGCATGCAATTTTAAATAAGAATTAAAAGCACCAAAACAGTTAAGCAAAGATAGCCAGGCCAAGAGCAGCCCCCAAAAAAATATCAACAATGTTCTAGGGGATAAATAAAATTGTGTGTCAGTTGTCAGTATTCAGTATTCACTGTACTGCATTTCATGTCGACCATTAAATCAAGTTCTGATGCGGCCACTCAAGAGACAATAGTCGTAAACGGACAATCTCTAACAGCAGCAGCAACAGCAGCAACAACAGCAACAACAGCAATGGAAACCTCCAGTCGAATGTTCAATTACAAAATTGATTACCATTGAAAATTGAAAATTAAGTACAGTTTTGAGTTTTCAGCATAATTGCAGTTGATTTTGTGTGTGCCAGGCATCAAACGTAAGTACGGCAAAAAAGGGGCGGAGGGCGTGACGGCTTTTACAGAACTTGCAGTGTCATTAGAAGCAGCTTGATTAGGGGTCTGCCTTACTGTGCTTTTGTGTGTCTGTGTGTGTGTTTGTGTGTGTGTTTGTGTGTATATATTTGATTTTCAGATGGTACTATAAATGATTAAGTGAAAAAGACAAAGTCACTTGTGGACCGACATTGCTTGGCCTCTAGAGAACCAATCAAGCCGAACCGTCAGCTTAATTTTATTTAACGTTCAAGTAGCATAATATACAAAAGCAACAACAACAACAACTACAATTGCCTACTTGGACGCTGGCCAACTGAATGGCCAAAACCTGAAGTTATAATCATAGCTAATACCCTCTAATCGGGTTTAGCTTAAGCAATCAATAAAATCTCTGAGAGATGCATATGTATAAAAATCAGCTTTGAGTTTGTTTTCCTAAAACTTCACAGAAAATATTTTTTTTAGCTAACTCAAACCGGACTTTCATAATATGCTGTGTTAAGCCCTCATTATAGGGTATTAACAAAAATTACAGAGGGGGCAAAACGCAAATTCGTTTTGCATTATTTCGTTTCGTTTTGGGATTGATTTTATTCTGTGATTTTCAGCCCCGTTGTACTTGGTTTTTTTTTTTTGTTCTGCCGGTTTGGTTTATCATCAATTTTATTGTCACTAGGCATTTACGAGCGATTATTTTAGTTGTTGGTTTTTATGGCCGATGTCGTTTGTCGTTTGTCGCTGTTGTTGTTGTTGTTGTTGTTGTTTATCGCTGCGCTATGTCTATGATTATCTCTAAAAGCTGACTTCGAAAGAGGGTCTAAAGCAGGCCTCGTTGGCTCTGGTATTTAATTTATAGTTTAACCAAACGCCATCATTTGATTTATTGGTCAAAAGGTTATTGACCATTATCTTTCGCATATAACTCAGTTATAATATCTGTTTAGATATTTCGCTGTTATCGTTGTTGTTGTTGTTGCTGTTGTTGTTGTTATGATTTTAGTTGTTGATCAACACAATTATTGGCGTAACGTTGACAATTGCCTGGTTGCAGCCTGTCGTTTGCTGTTGCCGCCGCTGTTGCTGCCACTGCTAATAAATTTACAGAGCCAAATGCATAAAATGTTTACAAAGCCAATGCTGGGCGATAAATCAAATTATTGAAATGACAATTGCAACGCAGAAATTGCATAAGAAGGAGTTCAATAAACGGCTACGCAAATACCCTAAATACTTAAAAAAAAAAAAAAAAGTAATTAAAAGCTTTGCTCAGACAGCTGTGAAGTAAATATATAATATTATATTAAGAGTATATGAAATTCTAGAATTTTTTTCATTATTTACTGAACTTAATCTATAAATTTAATATTAAAAATAATCTTGTTATAATGCAATGTATTTTAATGTAGCATTTTACTCCAATTGTAAAACATGTTCAGCATAAATTTAAAACATTTTAAATTGAAATTTACACACAAAAAAAGTACCAATATATTATCGCATTATTATTATAGGGCTTACAAAAAATCATATTTAATTTGGAATTTATTGGATTCATAATTTTTATAAAAACAATTAAGTACAAAATTTTTTTCATGTATTAAAAATGCATAAATTAGAAATACAAATTGAGTGTGTGTTTTTCTTTTCTATTTTTAAAATGAAAAAAAAAAATTCACAAAATTAATAACAACATATAGCCATGTATTATGTAACAAATGAATATATGAATGGATGCTGCAACTTATTAAATATGTATACCCATATTTGTATGTGCACAACAATTATATACGTATCATAATAATCGCTGTTGGTTAAATACCTTATGAGCTGGCTTGAAGTGTTGCCTTCTCGTGACACACTTTTGCCGGACATCTCTCTCGGAGAGTGTTGTGTACAAAAATAACAGCGACAACAAACAAAAATAATAAAAAAAAAAACAAAAAAAAAACAACAACAGAAACAGCAAACTCTGCAAGCAATTGTTGCGCATTTCTGGCTGTGATACCTTAGCGTTCTTTCTGTTCTGCTGCACTCACAGATTGCGGTTAAACATGCCTCCACAACAACAACAACAACAACAACAACAACAACAACTGCAAGAACAACAGAACGAAGAGCCATGTGAGAATGTTTAAGGCCTGGCCCAAACACGCACAGTTGCATGCTCAAACGGTAAAATGCGTGCTCGCATGTGGCCAACTCGGGAGTTGGCAGCTGAGAAGCTGGGAAGCTGGTTCGGATGCTGTCTGCATATGTATCCCGAAGAAATCGAGTCACACACACACAAAGCGGGACAGTTGGAAACTTTTGCTTATTTAACTGTAACTGTGTTTCTTTAAGCCAAACAACAAAAAAAAAACAACAAAAAAACAGCTAACAAGTTGGTTTGCTTGCATTGCTGCCAGAATCACAGAGTGAGAGCCACTTAGAACGTGCAACGGCTGCGCAGGCGCAACATCATTTCATTTTTTTAACTGTCAATGGCAGTGGCAAGTGGCAACGTCTCTTCATCTCAGTAGTTTACTGTAACAACAGCGGCGCAAGTGCAGCGACAACAGCAACAGCAATAACAACAGCAACTGTTGCTCGCTTCAACTGTTTGCTTCAGGCGGAGATTGTTAAGCAGATTGCTAACTGCCAGACTTGAAATTCTTCTCTCCCTCTCTCTCTCTCTCTCCCTCTCTCTCTCTAATTCTCTTTGACTTCAGCGATCTGTCGCTTTTGTGATTGAAGTGTAGCGTCGCCACAAGTGCATTTCACTTCTGCCTCAACGCGTCTTCTTGCAGGAAATTAAATCCATTCAACACTTGCCCCCAGGGGGCATTAATCATGTTGCCAGCTGATGGCTGCTGTTTAACCAGCATTTAACTTAAGCCGATTTACGATTTATGTGAGAGAGTTAAACAAGTCAGCGCATACCTGACGGATATACCGCAGATACCCACAGCAAAAACCCTTTGTTGTGTCATCTCCCCACTCTCCCCCTCTCTCTCTCACACATGCTTTGTTTATGCGTCTCATTAGCATGTGGGTGCCGTATGTGTGTGTGTGTGTGCTCTTGACGATTATGCTGGCCAACAAAACTGACCGTTGACGATGTCCAACGCTGATGCTGCTGATAATGATGACCAAGCTGTTTATGTCAGCTTTGAGTTTCCTTAGAACTCCGCTGTTGTATAACAAACTGAAGCTGCACGGTCAGCAGTCAGCAGTCAACAGTCAATAGACAAGGGGACAGCGGACAGCGGACAGACGACAGCAGCAGTTGCATTGTCGATGTATCTGTAACGGTGCCTGTAACGGTGAGTAATTGAAATGTCACTGTTGTTGCTGCTAAATAGCAGGAGGGAGGGGGCATATGCGTGTCAGCGCGGGCGTGGGCGTGGGCGTCAACGTGGCATGCCATGAATAATCTAAAACCAAGTTCGGTAGTTGCAACCAAAGCAACAACAACAACAACAACAACAAAGATGCGCATATTAAATGCACGTCCATTACGTGCGACAACACTTTTGGCCAAAAATCCAATTATTCGTCGAAAAGTGGTAACAGGCAACAGGCATCATCAGAGGCATCAACGTTATTGGGCAAGCGTTGTTGGTCAGGTCAACATGTTATTATTGACAAATGGAAATGTCAAAATAAAAAAATTAACTGTAAAATCAACAGCCCCCAAAAAACCAGCAGAGGGGTGGGCGGCTACCAAAAACAACCAATGACAATTGAAAATGTCAAAATTCGCGAGCCCAGCAACATCGACAACATCGACAACACCAACAACAAGCTCGAGTTAATGGGCAAAAACGGGCAGCACACATGCATAGCTGCCAAATGGCCAGAAACATGGGCGTAATGGGGCTGCTGCTGTTGCTGCTGCTGCAGTACAAGCCCCCCTCTCCACCCTTTATCGTAAGTCTTTAAAAATTCGCTGGTAACGAGAGTGGCGCGAGAATAGCAGTCAACAAATTTGACACCGGCCAGCACCAAAAGACACAAAAACAACAACAACACTTGCTACAATAACAACAGCAGCAACACAACAGCAACACTTGCTGGCGTTGCCTGTCGACGCTGACCGTTGTGGACAATCGACGCGACATTTGAATGGCGACTGTGCCACATGCCGCATGCCCCGGCGCACTTGTTGTTGTTGCAGTCAAGTTTTTGCTGCCGTTGATGTTGTTGTTGTTGTTTTGGCAATAACCACTTGATAAATGATAAATTAATTGAGTACTATTGCCAAATCGTTCAGTTTTCATATTCCCTATTCAAATCAGTTAGTTCTGTTAACTCCATTAATATGATTGATGATTTTTTTTTTGCTGCTGAATAAGAAGCAATATTTCTTAATTAAAATAATTAACTATTGAGTCAAATTTGACCTAGTCGAAGCAACATTTCTTAATTAAAATAATTAACTTTTGAGTCAAATTTTACCTAGTGAAATATGAGCTCTACAAATTCTGTAAGTTCTGTAAAATGTAAAAAAAAGAAACATAAATTCCCATTAGTTATATTTATTAATTCATAAAAAATAAACAACCTCTACGCATAATTAAATTTTAATGCGTAAATTAAAAATATTATTAAAGAGATATCCGAAACGCATAGAATTCAATTAAAATTTATTATTATATTTTTTATCGCTTCCTAAAGAATTTTCCAATACATAAATTATGTATATTAAAATGTAATTTAATGAAAGTGAATTATTATAATATATATTTTTTATATAGTGTATTTACAACTCGCATTATTCACAATTATTGCAACTCATAAATTTTTGCATATGGGTGGTAAATTTTTGCATTTCGTAAGTTTTATCTTTCAAACATTTTGTGGCTGTGGGTCACAAGGACGTTGCAAGTAGTACATGTAAATACAATCTAAATCTGATGTTGCAGATGGCAAGGTTTGAGCTTTGAGCCAACCCGTTTCTCACATATAATTAGTGAATTTGCAGTTGCAATCATTTTTGCGAGTGAGTTGAGATGGGCGTAAAATAAACATGACTTTATCCAATTACTTACATTTTCGTTTCTAGATTTAAATAAAAAGCCACATTTTTTTTAATTTGATAATGAAGTAGCAAATTGCAAGCCATGTGCTGAGTAAATGAAAGCCAAGCTAAAAAAAATAAAACAAAAAAGAAATGCACAAATATTTGCATAACACTTCATGTTTAGCAAATGCCATAGAAATATATACAAACACACACACACACACACACGCATACACACACACACAGAGAGAGAGTCCTTGTAGTCAGAAGTTGTAGCGACAATCTGTTAAATGTTACTTATTTTGATCAGAGGGAAAGTGGGGGAGAGAGCAGAATGTGTTTCTGGGTAACAAAATCAACAGAAATGCTAAATTGTTTAATTGAATTTACCGCAGATGTGCTTAAGTTGGCAGTAATTTAGCAAAGCCATGTAGTGTTTTCTAACTGTATCCCACAGTATTTGTATCTATATCTGCATCCTTGTTGCTTGTTGGCATTGCCATTGCCAGCCAGGGACGTGCCAGCTCAACTCAAGCACATGGTCTCGATTGTCGTCGCAAACATGGCATAGAACTAAAAGCAACATTTGCAATGCAATGAAATGAAATGTATCTATATGCCACACACACACACACACACACACACACACGCTACTTACACGACGCACTGTCCGTCCAGTGTGAGAGTATGTTGTGTGTGTGTGTATTTGTGTGGCAAGTGTTTTCTTCCTGAAACTATGCATTAAATTGAAAACGGCAAAGAAAGTGCAACAGAGCGCCATCTGAATTGCTTCGATTGCTGTTCGGATTCTAGATTTCTCCCGGGCACAATTATGCGAAGCGTTTGTATGCTTTCATTTCTCAATTGGCCAGTCTTGGAGCTAATGCTGACATTGCTCAACGTATGCTTAATTCTGTTGATATTTAAGCTTACGATAGTTTCTGCCTGGCTGCCTGCTTGCCCCCTGCTAAATGTCAAAGTTCGCCGTCTTACCAATTGCATAATGCCTCTGTATAACTCGCTGCTAATTAATTTGTTTTCAGTTGGATTTGTGTGTTAGTTCATTAGTTGCAGTCCATTATATGGCATTTTGAGCATACAGCATAATTATTTAGCATTGGCAACACAATTTGGCAACTCTTTTGCCTAGCGTACTTAATATTTTTTTATGTGTTCTTTTTTTTATTAACTAAACGGAATGGTAATTTCAGTCTCGTTTTGTGCAAACTAAGCGCTAAATTTTTATGGATCCGTCTTTTTTTTAGCAATTTTAATTTTGTGAATTATAAGTTTTCATATGAAAAGTTTTTTTAAATTTTAATTAATTACCCAAAATGACCTAAAACCAACTTAATTTTGTCCCTAACATTTTAACAAAAAAACATATCATTATTGATTTAAAATATCATTTATTAACTATAGAAAAATACCTTATTCAAATGCCTTTTCTATATAAATATTAATCCTAACTGTTCTTAGCTTTTTTTTAATTTAAATTGTTTGTTTTCTTTGTTACTCTAAGTATTGATGCTGCGTTGTTTTTAGAGTAACGGTGATTTATAGTTGTTCTTTGCAACACTGTCACACACAAGCTGTCAATGCCTCAAGTCTCAAGTGCTCGCGCTCTCTTCGTTTTTTCTAAGAGAGCACGCGTCATCGAGCTGTGCGCATGTGCAGCCGGCTAAAGCGCTCTTGCGATCGCTCAGCTTGCTCTCACTGCCGCTCTCTCTTATCCGCTCTCTCTTTGTTTGTTCCGCTCTGTGGACTGCCGGTTACATGTCGTCGTCGCCACGATCATCAACATAATGATGATCATCTTGACCATTTGTGTGTTGTATTGTGGCTCTTAGGCTGGGAGCTTCCAACTTTTCTTTCTTGGCTTTAACTTCTTGGACTTTCTTGCCAGCATGTTTAAAAGTCTTTTGGAAGCGCCAAGACCACATTCAGTACGATTTGTGCGCTGCAAGCGTTTGGTACGTTGTAACGGAAGTGTTTTTTAACCAAAAAAAAAACAAAAACCAATCGAGCCACATTCAATACGTAAACGCCTTGGCCAAAGAGGATGAAAAAAGGAATAACGTTTTAAAACTGCTACATGCAAACGTGCGTGATTTTTTAATTAAAACCCACAGTAATTTAATAATACCAAAAAAAAAAAAAACAAATTATTTCATCAAAAATTAAACAGCGAACAAATACAGTAAATAAATAAAAATTACAGCACGCCAAATAAAAAAATATAAATAAAAAAAAAAATTGCCGCACGCGAGTTGTTGGAGAGAAGCTATCGTTGTTGTTATTGTTGTTGTCAGTTGTTATTGTTGTTTATGGATTTGCTGGATTTTTTATTTTATGCATTTGCGCTCTAACACGTTGCACACGACAAACTCTGTTGCAGTTGTTGTTTGCTGCAGCTTCAGGCCACGAAGCGCGGCGCCGTCAACAGGTAAGCCTCGTATTCAGAAAGGATTAACTTTGCTTAAACTGTTGAAACAACTAAAGCGACAGCAGGCAGCAGGCAGCATACAGCAGACGGCATATAGCATATAAAGCTGAGCTGCTAGACAGATCCACAGATCCAAATTTCCGGCAATCACACAACAAGCCAGGTCATATAAAACAATCTAGACTTGGACCCGGGTCGAGTGTCGACAAAGCGGATTACTATACAAATATTTACAAGCCTTGAATTATGTGTGTGTGTGTGTGTGTGTGTACGTGATGTCCTTTTTTAATGCACATATTTCATATTTGGCTTATACCGTTGCACTTTGTGCTGCTGATACTAATAGCCTACTTAGTTTCCCATAGCTTGGCAATCATAAAATGCAGCAGCTGCGGGAGTTGATACAAACTGCGTTTTTGGCAACAATGTAATACGTTTTGTGGCCCAAAATAGTTCAAGAACAACAGCAAACAGGTGGAAAAAAATGAGATGAAGACTTGTCTTTAATTAAAGAAAAGGAGCAAAGCAAAGTAGCCGCCAGAACCAGCAGCAAAACTGGCGCATAAAAAAAAATACAACATAAAAAAACAAGTGCAACAGCAAAAGCAACAGCAGCAACAGAAACGAGTAACACGCACACACACATACACACACACAAACTTACTGTGTGT
This sequence comes from Drosophila dives, assembly GCA_035042365.1. Classification (NCBI taxonomy): domain Eukaryota; kingdom Metazoa; phylum Arthropoda; class Insecta; order Diptera; family Drosophilidae; genus Drosophila; species Drosophila dives. The sequence continues at coordinate 2,291,515 of JAWNLJ010000437.1, forward strand.
AACTGAAAACAAGTTAAAATGCCTCAGCTACATTTGGTCAAGCTTACATTGAGCCCAGCACTGATGGAGCTGCAGGTTTTTAAAACAGCTTTGTGTGATTTTAATGAACCCACTAAGAACTTGACCAACTAGACACAGCCAAAACGTCTACGTCTACGTCTACGTCTCCGTCTCCGTCTCCACAGTAAACAGTCCCCAAAAAACTCAACATAAAGCAGCTTGACTTAACCAAAATAGTTTATTCTGTTGCTGCTAATTTTGTTGTGCGTCTTCTTCTTCTTCTTCTGCGACCATATTATAAAAGCAGAAAACAATGAGCAATATTTATGCAAGCATTAACAGGGAAATCCTGTACTAACTATTCGCCTTACAGTCTCACAGTGTCTAGCTGTGTCTCTCCTCCTTCCTCCCTCCTCTGGCCGACCAACAGTCTGTTGGGGTATTATGCTCAGCTTGGTAACAAACTTAAGCTGACAGCGGCTGGTGGCAAACGTATCTGCAGAGTTTGAGTTACTTTCTAAATAGCATTTTACGTTTTGGCCTGGCCGGGGAGATTAGTGCAGAGCGCGCCGTTTTGTTGCAGTTGCAGTTGCAGCAGCTTTGCCGTTGCCGTTGTTCTTATTGCGGTTGTTGTTGCGGTTAAATAAATATGGCAACGACGTGCTCATAGTTTTGCCACAGCTCAGCAAATAAGAAATTGCATTGCTGCCACTTCGGCAACAGCAACAACAACAAAAAACAGCATCTTCTCAAATGTTGTTGGTATGTTTTTGTTGTTTGTTGTTGTTGTTGTTGTTGTGACTTGCACAAATGCAGTGTTATTATAGATGCGTTCTGCTCGCTTTCCAACCCACTTCCTTTTTAGTTGCTGCCCATAATAAATGTTATAGTTGCTGTTGTTGTTGCTGCCCCTACAGTTAATAATTGCCAGACAGTCAGTCAATTTGCAGCACTTTAATCAACTCAAGCAGCAATCACACACACAGAGACACACATGTAATAACCGCAAGATAGCGGCTCATCTGTAATTTGAGCACTCGCACGAGTATCTTTTGCGCACCCAAAGCCGTCTTTATTATATGGCCAAAACGTGCAAATTTTTTTTATGAACAATTGAAGTGTCTAAGGCTTGGCCTAACTATTTAACTTTAGTAGTTGCATATTGCCAAAATGCCAGAGATTCATCCCAGACACGCAAAATCGTTACCTCTCTCAGCTGACATAATAACCAGTTAGCCAACTGTAGATAGGTCAAAGTGGACTCTGTTGGCTTAAAATCTAACTTTCAAATCAGCTAACATAATTGTGCATACTTTGCATTTTCTTCTACTAATTTAATATTACAAAATTTGCTGGTACTGAATTGTCTGGCAATTATTAGTATATGGAAGGAGCACAAATTTGTTATAAAATGAGAAATCAAAATAAATGGGAAAGAAAAATTATACAAAATTTGAATATGACCTAAATAACTTCTTAATAGAAGACTTTGCTTAATTTTAGCTAATACACATAATACTTTAAAATTCATAGTTTTATCTGCTACAAAAAAAAAAAAATCATTTCCCAAAATAATCAGAAACTTTCTTAAAATGTATAATCAAATTTAATGAATATAGATTGCATTTGGCACAACTTGTGCATTTCCCAACGATATGACGACAGTGTATTCTATATGCAAAGGCCCAGTTTTAATTTGAACATTTTGTGCTGGCTCTTTGTGTTGCCAACTTCCATTATCTGAGCCAAGTTAAACATTGTGTTGCACTAGCTTTGCTGCATTTCAGTTTTGTATCTGCGCAGGCAAACGGAGCAAGTTTTTTGCAACAACTTTTCTCTCAGGCAACAATTTTCTTTTTTTTTTTTGTTAATTAAACGCAATTCTATTTATTAGTGTAGTGCTGAACGCACACACACACAAACACACACAATGATAAAAATACAGATTCAGATTGAAATAATGAACGTGGCAGAGGAGGAGGCGTAGATCGCGTAAGCCAGTTTGTTTAGATAGTTATATGCTGGCTGTATAATTGGCAAAAATTATTTAATTATTATAAAGTGCAGTTGCCAAAACGCTGTGCAAAACTCGAGCAGAACTGGTCAAAAAACTTTCCCAGCCTCCAGACCAGACAGAGGCACAAGTTTTGTTCTTATTATTATTTTTGTTGATTCTGTTTCATTTATTTGTTTGCTGTCATTTTTCCCAAAAAAGTTTTGCTTTAGCCGTTTATAGCTGTCTATGTCTGTCATTTTAGCTCTTTAGTTTGCTTTGCTTATCTCATTGGATGCAATTTCCTCAAGTATTGTTGCATTTCCAATGCCATAATTAGGTAAGATCTAATTTGGAAATCGCACGCCTCGCAAAAGGCAAACAATGATGCACTGGGGTGCTGGTGCTGCTGGGGGTTTGAAGTTTGTGGTTTGGATTTTGGGTTTTATGGTTTTGAGTGCTGGCACTTTGGGTTTACCACCCGCTGCTCACTGAGTGCCATGTAATTAATTTGTGGCGCGCATTGTTGTTGACAGATGAACATGGTAGTTGATGCTGCCACAGCGCGATTGTTGCTGCTGCGAGTGTTGCTGCTGTTGCTGCTGCTTTTGCTGCTGTTGCTGTTGCTGTTGCTGCTGTTTGTTAGCTTGATTAATTAAAATGTAGCAGCTTTTAATGGTGACGAGCCGCATAGCGTGCACATTTGCCATAAAATTGTTATGTGCAAGTTTACCATCTGCTTATGCAATATATTCAGTGTCTTGACTCATCATCACAAAAACCCAAAGATTTCGACAATCCAGGAAATGATAGACTTCTGTCTAGAACAGCTAAAAAATAACACTTAAACAAATCAGTAAAAATATAATTTATATAAATTAAGTGCTACTTTGCTATTAATTCCAATTTTAAATTTACTTTTTCCATAAATTCTTTCATAATACTAAATAAAATAATACTAATAATAACAAGCATTATTTTTGCAGCCATTAAATTGAATTGCATACTGAAAAACTATTGTTTTAAATAAAGCAAACCTTTTAAATGTGAAACTCTCATTTTACATAGTTTAAGCCAAACTCAAGCCAGGCACTTGGTTGGCCATCAAAAGCAGCAGCAAGCAGAGTATATTGCAACACGAAATTTTTGCAGTGGTGCACGTCAGTGGCAGGCAATGAAAGTATGTTGGTTGCACAGTTTTTGGGCTACAGGTTAATTTCAAAGCATCTAAGTTTTTGAGGTGCTCGTTTCAGCTGGGGAGCGAAGACTCTGGCAGCAGACTCAAAGCAGCCAAAGTCGCTCACCATAAGAGTTGTTGCCTGAAGTTGGCTTGTGACCATGTTGTGATGGCAGCCTGACACACACACACACAGACTGTAAAACCAACACACATACACACTGCAACCCACACAAGAAGTCAGTCAATGTGCCACATGTCATGGGAACTTTTAGCCGACGCGAAACGCTCAAATAGTTTTCAGCCAAAAGCCAAAAGTTGTGAAATCATGGGAGTGAAATATTTTACTCGTACTTTGTTCATTGCATATTTATTAATAAAGATTTTTCCTTTGTATTTGTTTCTTTATTCGTTTGGTTGCATTTTTTTAGCAACTGCACAAGCTTTTCACTTGCTTCGAATGAATTTTTAATTTAATTTATTTATTGTATTTGATTCATGACACGACAACTCAGCGCAGTTCTTGCATTTGCCTTGGCCAGCTATTCTTTTGACTAAGCAAGTCTAGTATAGTCGAGTGATGACTAAATTCGAGTCGAGGCAAGTCAAGTCAGACTTCTGCACGAATATGTATCCAAATTTGAAATAATTCATGCGCATATTTGTTAATATTATGCTCTTGCTCTTGATGCTATTTGCTATTGCTGTCAGAGTTGAGAGTTATCCCTTATTTGAACCCATCCAATTGGTGCCAATTCAGACATGAGGCCGGGGTCAGTTGCCGGTTATTGTAGGCGCATGACTTTGAACTCTTGACACATTTGGCATTTGGCTGTCATAGTTGGATAAAAAGGGGTAATAGGTCACTTGGGAGCTCTCCGGCTCGACAGCTCAAACTACACATATTTTTTGTATGTCCCAACTTGAGAGAGCCTGTAAGCCATATGCTGTTGATTAGCATTTTTGGGCCTCGTGTTTTCAGTTTTCATGACCTTCAACTTTACAATAGCAACAATTGACAGCCGATCTTTGTACTTTTAATCGTATTATTATGCCTTTTAAGCGCATTATTTAGTTTGCATCAGGTAGTCATGATTTATTTTAATTTGTTTCAATTGTTCAATTTATAATGCATTTTACAATTTCATTATTTTTTAAATTGTTAAGTTTAAATTGCAGCTGCGATGCCTTTCAATAAATATAAACCCATTTATTGTAAATTTATGTTTATTTTATCGCACGTGGAAAAAACGCAGCCTATTTTCATTGGCTTCAATTAATAATAGCCATTTTTAACAAAATGCTGATGCACACAAACACCAATACCAGTACAAATATATAATATATAATTTTCAATATTTTTTCAATGTTTCTTTATCAAATTTTATGCAATCACTTTCACAATCCATCAAAAGGGTTAGCAGTACAATAAGCAAATTGAATTTTCAGCGATAAATACAATTAATCATTGTAATTGAGTTGGCGCTTTGAATTTTTGTTGCTGCTATTAAATACATATATTGACTCCCATCAGATATTCATTTAATAAGTAATAATTATTATTTTTATTTTTTTTGAACAACAATTAACATTTTCAGACACATTTACGCTGTGCGTCAGAGATAACAAAAATACTTAAACAATACAATTAATTTGTTAATGTCATTAAATGTGCAGTTTATCATAGATATGTATACTTGTTTGTTACAGTGTAATAATATTCAACATGCCTTCAACATAATCATGAAGTATTCATGCAGTCAGCTCAATCAGCACTTGAGAGCTCTTTTCCAACCATGTCCGGCAGCCACAATATGCCAAGCTGAACGCAGAGTGCTGTCCATAATCCATTAGAAAAAGTAACAAATTATGATTTATTGCACTTGGAAGTATAAATTCATGAAAAGGCGCAAAGTGTGCCCTGCTAAGTATGCAGCAAGTGCAAAAGTCTTCAACAAAAACAACAAAAGCTAAGCACATATTTTCTATGGGTAACAAAACCCAAAAAGTTTAGATCATAAAAAAAAGCGAAAGAGTAGCTGCCAAATGTAAAACTCTTGTAATGAGACTTTGGATATTTATTTATGGCTGTGCAACTTTTTGACTGTCCAATTAAGTCGTCACCGGTGCTTTTCATTGATCAAATGACCCAATTAATGCTCTATTTATGACAGACCCAAAAACATCAGCTTCAAAAGGTCAACTCGATGGCTCAATTATACGCATGAGTAATGAATGCGTTATTATTATTATTTTGTGTGGTTTTAATTGCTTCTTTAGTTATTTCTCCATTTGGCCATGATTACTTGGCATTTAGCTTCACGCCTAATAAGCAACAAACTGGGCCAAGCTTTTGGTGAACCCTATATTGCGATATGCATGCAAGAAGAGCAGCCACATTCATGGAATCATTCACTCATTTACATGATTATTGTTGGCTCATGGGTTTATTATGTATAGCTCCAGAGTCCAGAGCAAACAAAATGCCACTTTAGTTAATAACTTTGACCGCAATACGAATAAGGCAACTGAAAGAGCTAGAACCATTAGCATATGCTTAGCAAATAGAACCAAACAGAACCAAATACCAAATACCAAAAACCAGTTATATTTGACTTTTGACAAAAGAAAAATAATAAGAATGCTTTCGTCCCGTTAAATGGGTCAAAAAGATTCCCATTGATACGGAACTTCAATTCATTAACACATTGCAAATCTAGTCAAAACTCACACTGTGAGTATTTTTCTTCGCATTAAGTTTACTTTTATTTTTTCAGTTTTTTACTTTTTGCTTAGTTTTCACCACTTAATATAATTATAAGCAATTTTATGTATTTCACACGGTTGTGTCTGTCATCACATAAATTGGAAAACAACAAGAACAAACTAATTAAAGCTAAGAAAGGTAGTAAGGAATGCAGCTAGAGATGAGAAACGAGTAGCTCTCAGATATATACATACATAAATATAAATATATATATATATATATATATATACATATATATATTATGTATGTTGCTGTAAATTGAATGATTCGACACAGCGTGTGCCGGCGAAAGGCGCATTATATACCATAATGACAAAATTACTATATTGAGTATGCTAAAAATCGGTCAAAGTGTCAGTAGGTTGTCAGCAGAGTTGCCTTCATTAGCAGCACACGCTTACACACACACAAATACACACACACACTCACTGCGACACACACTCCACTCCAGCTATCATTTTGCTCTCACTTTATCCAAAAAAAAAAAATCGCATGCGACAATCGCATGATATTGCAATTTTTTGTATTTAGTTTTTGTTGTTGTTGTTGGTTTTTTTTTTTTGGCATTAACTTCTTTTCACCTGAAGATGACCAGCTGGAACAGTTGTACAGCCTCCGGTTAGTGTCTGCGGCTGATACTGCGTGACCAATCCATGAAAACATCTTTAACACGATTTATGAGTGTATTCAGAGCCCGATTCAGTCAGTCAGTCAGCTGCTGCTTCTTCTTCTTCTTATTCATTTCTAGCCAAGCAACTTTCATTTTTGCTGCCGTAGAATATCAATCGACAGATTGATAGAAAAAAAAAGCGTATCGAGCATTTCAATAGGTTATTGGCATATTTGTGTGCACGTGTATTTGTGTGTGTATCTGTGTGTGTTTGTGTATGTATATTTGTTTTATATCACTTTACTTAGTCCGCACAGCGCACTTGACAAGTCCCCCTCCCGCACAGACCAACAACTCAAGTGATTATGTGCTGCGGATGGTTCAGCTTGTTGCTCATGTTTGTTGTTCTTGTTGTGTTGTGTGTTGTGTTGTGTGTTGTGTCTAGTGTATTTTGACGCGCTCAGAAGTGTGTTCTCCAGTGTGTCTGAAGTGCGGCAATTACTATAGGCAACAACAACATAGGAACCGCGAGCGCCACACATTGATGCAAGCAGTCAGTTGCAGCAATTGTAGCTGATTAGCTTTTATCTGGCTGAGTATTACATGTGGCTGGCTGCTGCTGGCTACGGATGGAACTTTCGAGTGGCATTCTGAAGCACACTCATAAGCCAGATCGCAAAGCAGATCATCGGGATGCTCAGACAAAACAATAACTCGTATTTTAGTTTGAAGTCTTTGATGATTTTGTTCTTCTTTTGTTGAGATTTTTTTTTTCTTATTTTTAGTAACGTTATAAAAATTGAAAGCAACGCATTCAGGTGACCCACATTTATCCGGCAACAGCAGCTGCTGCTGCTTGTCTTGCCTTGTCTTGTTTGGCCGTGTTCTTTGCCCGAAATATCTGTCGATGTTGTTGGACCAAGTCAAAACAACAACAACAACAACAACAACAACAACAAGAGCAGCTCAAACTGGCCGCCAGTTTTTTTTTTTTTTTTTTCTTTTACTTCGCTTGTTGCTGTTTGATTCTCTTCTTTTTTATATCTTTTATTTTTTTGGCATGAAATCAATCTCTTTGCCCATTCTCAAACTGAAACCGCTGCTGCCCCGTCTGTCCTCCCCCCGCTATTTGAGCATTTCAATTCTTGTACTTTTTTCTGCTGGTTTTTTTTTGCACGCGTATTCGGCTGGAATTTTAAATAATACATTTGACGCTTTCATTTTAGCTAAAATGCTGAAGGCAAAGCGCAATTTTATTATCGACTACCTCTTATATTTTGTCTCTTCCGCATCCACTTCATCTTCTACTCTTTTCGTTTTTTTTTTTTTTTGTGAATTGTTGATTTGTTGGTGGCATTTTTTTTTTTGGCCGGTTTTAATGTCATCATTAACTTTTGCCCATTTTTTCCATTGAACTTCAATTAGACAAGCCTGGCACTCACTTTGGGAAGCCGGTTATTGTACCATTTATTTTTTTATTGGAAAGTGTCGCAATTAAAAAATAATTGCCAATAACAAAATTAAATAAAGGCTAACGGTTAGCTTTGAGTGGCACGTGCAGCTAAATATGTTATTGTGGCAAATTAATTTACTATAATATTCAAATATTCCCAATTCGAAAATTAATTATTTTAACTAATGGAAATTTCATTTTCTTTGCTTTTACAGATTTGCACGATTAACTGTTGAAATGTTTTTGCTGGTAAACAATTAACTCCATTTGGTAAGTAAACATTCGAATTATATTTTACACATTCTGTACGCAATTAAGGCATCTAACATAATGTAAATTATATATTTAATTTCCAAAGCCACATCCATTACTATTTCAATTTAGCAAAGTTTTGTAATTACAAAGGGTATTGATAAGTCAATAATGCATTCCAATATCAAAAGTACTTGTTTAATTATTTACAAACTTGAGCAAATATTATTTGTTTTTGGCCAGTACATATTGCTGGCAATTATTTGGCCTTAGTCAAAATTGAACGTTTGCCAAATATGAGAAATATTTGCCAATATTGTATATGAATTGAAGATTGTATTAAATGGTTTGAAGCAAAATACAAAATTTAAGCTAAATGGAGACCAGTAAATGCTCTGACACATGTAAACTGAAAAGTAAATCAATTTGTAGTGCTATAAAACTTTAAACGGAAAAACTAATTAAATTTGGCTTAAGCTTAAATGTTTTTCAGATGCTTGAAAGTTTAGCCGATTTTAGTTGCTCGACATATCTGTTTTCAAACAAAATACATACATATACATAACAACAATACAGTTTCTGGGCCTGCAACGTTTGTTTTTTTTTAATTTTTATTTGTATTGATATTTTGCGCGATGCCAAACATTTTTCCGGTAGCATTCATAGTTTTTATTGAAAAGCAACGAGCAAAAACTTGGCCAACGAAATAATTTGTAAACGCCAGCTGAGAAAAAAAAAGCAAATACCGGCTCTCCACCCATCAAATACCAATGAAATACAACTACCAACACAAATGGATATGTACATATAAATACATACATACATACATACAGAAATTCACAAAAAGTACTTAACAACAACGACAACAAGGATGCCAAGCAAAATATTTAACAAATTCAAACAATATTCGCTTATTGAGCTTTTAAGCCGCTAAAAGCTGAATATTGAGCACAAAACTCGAATTTTGAGCACTAAATATGAGAACAGAAGAATACGTCATATGTAAAAACCCCAACAGTTAGCATATTGATATTATTTTGATGTGTGGAAAATATAGTTGTGTTGAACCATAGAAAAATATGATTTTTAGATTCCTTATAAATACAATTGATTTGTAATCAATTGTGTAGTGCAGCAGCAAATGTTTTTAGTGCTTTTTGTAGCAAATATTTCAGTGCATATTGGGCTGATTTGTTGTATGCGAAGGATAATTAAACAAATAATCCGAATTTGGTATGCATATTTAGGCATTTGCTGTGTATTTTCAACATTGACATGGAGTAAAAAAAAAGCATTTCGCATAATATTCCATTTCTAGATTTTTTGTAAAGAGCAAAAACTTAGTGAACAACCAGAAATTAAATAAAAAAAATAATGCAGGAATATTTGACTGTCAGACATATTTCAGCTTTTGAATCAGACATAGCAAATCATGAATAAAAAATTAATTAAATTAATATTTTGCGTAGACTATGTTTTTATAAATATTTAATAGAAATTCACAAATTTGGTTTGTAGTGTATGAGATATATACAACTAACCACACTTAATGTGTGTGTATTGCAGCTGTTTTGGGCTAATGAATCTATTAGTATTGGCCTTGTTATTGACCAGTCATCGCTCAAGTCAAATTTTTTGTTGTGGCCCTTTTTAACCATTTTACTGACAGTGACAGGAAATGCCCATTTTCCGCAGGCCCACAACAACAACACAGAAATTTCTTACTTGATTTTGCAGCTTATAACAACACAATAATAACAACAACAAAAAACAACAAAAAAAAAACACAAAACTGAAAGTTTATAGGGAACAGAACTGGAAAGTTGATGCCAGTTGGCTGATTTCTGTAGCATTTCCGTTGTGTTTCATTTTAATTTTCATACTCGGAAAGTGCTTTGACCATTTTCCGTTGATGGGGCAACGAGAGAAAATGTAAAGCGAATTCGAATGGAATGAAATAAAATAAAATGTTTGACTATTGGCGGAAGTGCGCCATAAGTTTATTTCTTGTGCGCCATTTTGTTTATACATATACATTTTTGCTTGCAGTATGAATTCAGGCTCACAAACATATATATATGAACATGTTTAAATATGTGTGTGTGTGTGTGTGTGTATGTGTGTTTGTTAAGCTTTGCATTTAGTTTTGCGTTCGACAGTTGGCGCTGAGCCCTTGTATTTGTGTGGCTTATTGACTTTTATGCGCCATAATGTAACGGAAATTGTTCAACTTTTTAAAGATATAAATTTTTAATTCAAATGTCGCTTTACTGCAAGCCCCAATTTCCACTCCTCCCCTATATATATCTAGTTTAGGGTGAAACTGTTGCTCCACAGCTCAATAACACTGTTCACAAGGTTCCCAGCTAGCTGCCAACGATGTTCCACTTTGTCCTCCAGGATAAACTCAGTGCGAACACACCACCAGCAGCTGCCAGGCAGCCATTAATATTTTTCAACTATTTGCATAAATTAATGTGCTCACAAAATGTTGCCCAAAATATGCTTGCAATAGTGCTAACAACTTATGAGTGTCGGTGTGGGCACAACGCACACACCAGTCAAGGGGGAGAGAGGCGAAGGGGATTGTTGGTCCTGTGGGTGTGCCACATCATGTGGGTCAGTGGTGGTGAATTTTTGGCTGGCTGTGCGCGTTTTAATAGCGCTTTAAAGCGCCTCCCTTTGAATTTCAGTTAAGCATGCCCAAAACTTTATCCCTTATGAATTTGAATTGCAATTACACATCAGCCTCGAGCGCATATTACTTCAGTAAAGTTTATCCAACATATTTTAATACCACATGCACATATATATTGTATACCAAAAAATGTGGGTGGCGCTAATTTGCAATTAGTTACAAGCCGCCCAAAAAACTAAAAACTAAAGGTGAAGCGGGTTTCCATATCAGCTTTTACTGCTTTTACCTGTTAAATACTGCAAATTCACAATACGTGCGGGCTGCCATGATAGAAAGTTTTGGCCAACTCTTTGGTCATTCCTCAGCGAGTGCATAGAATTTGTAATTTAACAAAAAAATAAAAGTTTGATTGAAACTAAATATTTTATTTAATTAAACAATTACATGAACCATTTTTGATAAGCCGAAATTTCGTATATATATTTTTGTTAAATTTAACTATTTTATATTTTCATAACATGGCTTAACTATTTTGAATTTACACACTTTAATGATAAAACAATGTTAAAAAAAATCAATTTAAATTACAGTTAAAATCCTTTTTCAATTAAATAAACTGCTGCACAAAAAATTCAACTAATTTTTAATAGTACTGATTATCATATATATATTTTTTTTAAATTTAACTATTTTATATTTTTATAACATTGCTTAACTATTTTGAATTTACACACTTTAATGATAAAACAATGTTCAAAAAATCAATTTAAATTACAGTAAAAATCCTTTTTCAATTAAATAAACTGCTGCACAAAAAATTCAACTAATTTTTAATAAAACTGACTTTTTAAAACGTTTTTAAAGTAAATTAAAAGTCTAAAGCAAAATGACGTAGAAAATTGTGTTTCTTAATTGAACTTAAATACTTTAGATTTGTAATGTAAGAATTCAATTAACACCCCGCACACATCCGCAACGGTATATGTGGTAAGCTATATGGCTGTGGGTGCGTGTGTTAGTGTGTGTGTGTGTGTGTGTGTGTGTGTATGCTTGAAAATGAGTTGACTGATAATTGAGTTTTTAGTAGCTGTTAGCGGTGCAACACCAGCTCTTTGCGCCACTTAGTGGCAGAGATGCGCACATACACTCAAACACACACACTCACACACACTCTCTAATTTATATGCATGTGTGTATGTGTGTATGTGTCTTGTTAGACCAGCATCACCAGCAGCCCTAACAGCAGCTGCATTCTAGCGAAAATTAACTGCACACATACACACACACACACATGAGAGAGTGTATGCACACACGCACACTCAAACACACACACGTACATTGCCAAAAATCAGGCATGCAGCAGAGGCAACAGCAGCAGCAGTAAAATGCAAGTTAAAGTTTCCTCAGAGGCGCAACCAAATCAAATTTGCACCAAAAACCAAAGGTAAACTTTGAACGGCAGCGGCCATTTGTTCGGCACATACATACATACATGCATATACATATATACATATGTATGCAAATTCAGTATTCGCGTGTAGGTGTATGTGTGTGTGTGTGCCGCAACACACTCATGCAAATTCTCACGTCGCTTATTTGGTAATTTACGCGAGTGCGAAAATGCGTTGCATGTTGGGCTAACACATACACATGCATACACACATACATACATGTGTTGTGTATGTGTTGGTCTACTCTAAAGTTCATAAACTTGTACATACACATGTAGAGATACACACTGCATTAATTAAGTTATCAAGACATTTTTGGCTCAAAGATTGCGGTCAACGCAACTGCAGTTTTGCGTCCACCGTAATAAATTCGCATAATAAATGGCCAACGTTTAACTATGTCAACAGCAGACTCTCTACAACATGTATGTGTGTGTGTGTGTGTGTGAGTGTGATACCGTTTCCATCTGCAAATTTGGCATGCAAAACTGCATAAAGAAAAAAAGAAAAAAAAAAATATATATATATGAAGCAGCAGCAGCAGCAGGCTTCACCTGCACGTAAAATGTTAAACAGCAGGCTAATGTCCAAAGAGATGCAGAAAAGTGGCCAAAATGCGCCACAGGCTAAAGGACCCAGGCAGCCTTGGACGTCAGCAGCAGCAGCAACTGAGTATAACAAAAATTATGCTAAATAGGTAAAGCAGCTTTCACGAAACTGAAACTCAACAGCGGGCACTAAATTATGGTTGGGTAGTTGGTGGATGGTTTGGTGTTTAGACGGATGGGTGGATAGCTGGATAGGTGGATAGGTGGATAGGAGGTTGGCCAACTAAATTGCAATGTCAATGCGGGTCAGCAGCAGCAGCAGCAGCAGCAGCAGCAGCAGCATGAACTGTTTGTTGCCAACAAACTGGAGTACTCACTGCAGCGAATCATGAACTAGTTGAAAACTTGAATAGAAACTGAATGATCTGGCAACGCTCAAATGCAGTAGAAATTTAATCGACATGCTGCAAATTGATCAAAAACAGACTAAAACGAAAACTTTAGCTTGTGCTATAATTAAAAGACAACACAAAGAGGGGCACATCGTGGGGCACACAGTGGGGCACACAGTGGGGCAGGCAGTGTGGCACAAAGCGGAGTCTCAACTCAAGCGACTTTAAAGAGCAAATCATTTAAAGCCATTTGGTGGGTCAGACACAAATCTTCATAAATGTTCGCTGGAGTCCTGCTCTGCATTGTGCTAGGTGCTATCTATGTCAGAGAATGATTATGAGGGAGGAGAGGGGAGGTGGACTTTCCCCCGTTTGGGTATTTGTCAACAGTTGCCAACGACGTCGGCAGCGACAATTGTGACAGCAAATAGAATCTTATCTGCGGCGCACGCGTTTAACGGCCATTGCCAGGGCCCATTGGACAGAAATGGCATTCAGCTTAGCCAAATGCTTAGACCAGCCGCCGCAGATTCACATGAAAAATGTTCGCAAATACCTTTTTCGCCTTTGGCTCAAAAGCTGCTGACTGTTAGCACGGACGCTTGGCCCGGCCAACTGGTCGGACAACCATGCTTTGCATCTGGTTTTGTTTGCTATCTGTATGTGTGTGTGTATGTGTGTGCAGCTCGTCCTGCCCGAGTATGTGGCAAAGAGGAAACAGCTCTTCTAGCAGGCATCCCCTTTCCTCCCACACCCACACACCCGCATCCGCACCTGTCTTTCATTTTATCTTGCTTTCTGTGTGTGTGTGCTCATGTTTAATAGACGCCTCTTACAGGAGGGAGACTGGTTCCTGCTGCTTTCGTGGGGCACGCAGTTGGAGTATGTACTGTATGTTACTGGCAAACTAACTGCCGCTGGGGCAAGTGTAGCATATTTTTAACTGCTAAGTGATGCTGCTGTCCTCGTTGCTGTTGTCGGTTGTAGATTGTGGGTTTGTGGTTTCTTCATTGTTGTCGGTTGTCGGTTGCTTCAAAATTTCAAATTTTAAATGCAATTTTATATAGAGATTTAACTCAACCTGAGCGACGCTAATGTGCTTAAATTGCCCAGCTTCATATACGTTATGATAAGTCTGGGCCATTCCCTTAATTAACATGACTAATGCACTAGCTGAGTCAGACCTAACCTAACAAAAAATATATATATAGAAAAAGGCTAAATCTACCGTTAACTAATGATCTAGCTGCTAATCAGCGGACATGTCACAGTGTTTACGCCCACAAGCGCTCAGCTAAAACTAATTTAGAGAACACAAAATACACACACACACACAGACACACGCACAACAAAGTACACTCAGTAGATAATGCCAAAGAGAAATTGTGCTAGTCATAACTCAGGACTCGTCAGGACGCGGACTATTTGAGCGCAGCGCGTGTCTGCATTGTGGTCATCATTCAGAGGCGTCATCGCATACCATGGCTAAGAGCATGAGTATAATCATAAAAATGCTGGGATACCTAATCCTTTCACACACACACATGGACACTTTTTCACACAGCCACTAACTCTCACCAAGAAAACGCATTTAACCATGAAAGGACGACTTTTTTTTTTTTGTTGTTGTTGTTGCTGCTGTTTGCTGAATACGTAAAAAGGATTTTGCGCACCTTTCAAAATCCCTTTCGTTTTTTTACAGTTTTTTTTTTTCTAGCTGGAATGAATGCATGATGATTGAATGAGTGAATGTGCCAGGGCCAAGGCCCATATACAAAACCAAAGAAAAAAAACAAACCCCAAAAAACATATAAAACTGAGAAACTTTGAATGTGTTAGGGTCACCGGACTAATCAGCTAGTCCAGGACATTTTCTAGCCCTTCTGGGTCTCACTTGTTTTGATTATAAATTGAAAACTTTGCTGTTGACCAAATTTTCTAGCAAAATCAAAGTGTTTGCAAGGAATTTTTTAATTTTTTTTTTTTTACATTTTTTTGCTTGGTTTCTCCTCCATCTCCATCTTCTGGTGCTGTGCACCCTTTTATGGCATTTTCATATGTCGCAACCCGGACAGGCGGTCAAGCGCAAAGGCCGTTCGTCCAAGTGGAAGTGGAAATCGCAGGCCTTTTAAGATGTGAAAAGGAAGTTGGAGGAGGAGGAGGAGGACATTGTGAGACATAAAGGATATGCTTGTTAGTAACCAAATTTGCAACAATGAAAACCAAACACACACACACAGACATAACACATAACGAGAACGAAGAAAAACTTTTTGACACTTTCAAGTAATTTGTGAAGTGTACAGACAGATAAATGGTAATCTATTTTTGTCAACTTTTGCATTTAAAATAGTCATGTTCTTTGAAATGTGTAGGTTTTCCAATAAGCAATAAATTTCAACCAATTTTTTTCCAACTAGAATATGTAAAAAAAAAAAAATATAGTCTGGCATCACTTCCAGTTTTCAATGTTTAGTAATCTTGTTTGTATATTTATATATATGTATATATATATTTATATGTATGATTTATACATATATATGTATGATTTATACATATATATGTATGTATATATATAAATATAAATATATAGCCTGGCATCACTTCCAATTTTCAATGTTTAGTAATCTTGTTTGCATATTTATATATATATATATTTATATGTATGATTTATAAATATATATAATTGATAGTAAAGTAAACGAAAAATGATTTATCTTTCATTTAAATTATAAATCGATTTATTAAGAATAACTGGTCCTATTAAAATGCTGTAAGCATTGCTAATTAAATTGTACAACACTGGCTGTGTGTTACATTGAGTGCAGCTAACTTCACACGGCTTTCAAGTTTTTTCTTTGCCATTCAACTTGCAACTCATTGGAAAATAAAATTTGCATCCATGTCGATCTCAAACTATCAGAGTCAGCCCAAGGTGCGTGTGCACCCAGTGGTACTGTTCCAAATTATTGGCGCCTACGAACGTCGGCCCATTTTGGACGATATGACTCTGGGTACGCTTTTGGGGCGCCGCGACAGGATTACCGGCACTGTTGAGATAACGAATAGCTTCATTGTGTTATACCAGAGAATGCAGATGATCCATCAGGTGGACACAAAGTACGCCGCCGAGATGTGCCAACTGCACCAGAGAACCAATCCGCAGGAGGAAGTCATTGGCTGGTACAGCACCAGCAAATCGCTGTCCAATTTATCAGCCAAAATGCACGCCTTTTATGCACGCGAGTGCGGGGATGCACAGCCTCTGCATTTGTTGCTGGATCTGAATATGCCCGCTGGCAGGCTAAATGCCCGTCTCTATTGCGGCGTACCAATTGGGGTGCCAGGTGGCATCAGTGGTCTGATGTTCACGCTGCTTCCGATACTGAACATGGGTACGGAGATCATTGACTCCGTGGCGGTGCGCCAGATGCAGCAGTACACTTTGAAGCCGGACAATAAGCCCGTCCCCATTCAGCTCCAACTGACGAGTGTTGTTGAGATGACAGTCAAGCTGGAAAAGCAAGTGGATCTGGTGTTGCGCTATATCAATGATGTACTTGCTCGTAAGCGCCTGCCGGATAACCGTGTAGGACGTGATCTGTACGTGGCTCTAACTTCGGTGCCGATGATGAATGCGAACTCATTTCGCCACATGTTCAATGCTAATGTTAGCGGTATACTTTTGGCCATTACACTCTCCACCATGGTCAAGACCCTGCTGCAGCTGAACGAGAAACTGTCCCATCTGCCCGAACACTAATTTGTTAAATGTTCAATTTTTTTTAATACAATTCATAATAAATGATTATCTCCAAGAAGGACACATTAAATTGTTTAATTATCTCATTTAATTATCAGATATTTTATTTTATTCGCTATATATTTTACTGATGATATTTCGTAAAATTCAAATATTGAATATATTTTACAAAAATCATATTTGCAATTTGAGAAGCCTTAAATTTATATGATTTATATCGACTATATTCTGTATATGCATTATTTACTTAACATATATATGCGATTTTTAAAATGAAACCAAAAATCTTAACCGTAAAATTCCAGATATTACTTATGTATATATATATCGTATGTTTATCTGGGAATAAAGGCTTTGCATTTGCAGTTGTCAACGCTGCCCACCATAAATATATTACAGAAGTGATAATGGCAGCGATTGCATAATGGATTAAGTGTCAGGCCTCTGGTTGGGAATTGCCAATGCCAATGGTTATATCGATGCCGCTGCCATTGCCCGTTGACATTTGCTGTTTGTCGTTATATTTAAGCCATTATCAATGTGAATACAAGCGTAACCACGAATGCCACATGACATACAAGTCTGCCTGAGCTGTGTTTGCACATTTACTTTATTTAAAGCGATTTATTAACTTTTTTTTAAAGCTGTTTTGTGTGGCCATGATTGCAGCTGCTTTTTTCATTAATTAAATCTGTAATTTTATTAAATTAAATTCGCACGGAATGTATGCCAAATCATAATGCAATCCCAAAGCGAATCTAATGCCAAAAAGGTTTAGATCCAAAATGCAAATTTATTAGAGCAGTGCACGCGCCATTTTGACAAATGATGGCAATCAAAAAGTTGCATGTTGGAGTTGCATATTGCATATTGCGGCAACCTGCAGCTTGCCAAGTGAAATTGTGGCACAGCTCACGTAACCTGTCGGGCTGGCTAAGACATGGTAACTTTTTGCTAATTAATGTCACAAATGTTATATATTAAAACTCTTCAGCCAAGTTTATGCCACGTGTTTAATCCCCTGCACGATTGGGCATCAGAACTTTTGGACAAGTAAATGTTGGCTTGAACCAGAAACGTGTTTGTATATTCTGCGCAAATCAATGCGACTATGTGAGATTTGAGCAGGTCTTAACGCTTATCACATTGCTACCAATCCTCACCACCCACACAGCTTATTGTAGCCAAACAAACTCGAAAAACTACGAATATAGCTTCGGCAACTCACCGACAATTTGTGTTGAAGTTTTGTGCGCTTTTGTGGCCACAGTTTAGGTGTCAGTTGCAGGCCAAGCTGCGGTACACAATATTACGAGTGTGACCGAAGCCAAACCCAGAAAATAGAGCCTGCCAAGTAGCATGTTGGCCATGCTGCCAAGCCAACTCAGCAATTGCCAAAGACGCCCACAACATTTCCACTCACAATCACATTTCGCAACCATAAAATATTCACACATATGCCATAACACATACATAGAACCCAATAAAAAAAAATCCAAGTAAACTGAGAAAAAAATAAAGTAAAAATGCTAGATATTATAATAGACATGTGCTTCATGTGCCGCGCAAAACAATAATAAGGCTTCAAAACCAACAAACAAAAAAGTACGAAAATAGCAACACAAATGTTTGTCTGGGAAAAAGCAAAACTAGAAAAAAAATAGGGTTTCCTAAATTGAAATACTCTTGCAAGCTGATGAAACTTGTGTTTATGCTTTTAAAAATGTAACATTTTGATAAATATTGAATATAATCAGGGAGGCTGTCTGACGATTTCTAAAAATTAAACGATTTTATATTTAAATATAAAACTCAGTGAGGCTATCTGACGATTTCTAAAAATTAAACGATTTCATATAAAAATAAAATATTTAAAAATTATATCCGACTAATTTTCATAGTTCATAATTTTCATCTGCTGATTTTCACTTCAATGTGTTACACACAAGATGACAATATGAGGCGACTCTTCGACAGTCAATAAATATGATGTGTAATAACGAACACATACTCTAAGTTATATATATAGGAATACTAGACAGTTAGATGTAGGTGGGTAAAGAGAAGAAACAAGCTTAAAAGTTGCAGAGGCAAAATAAAGATTGGCATAGATATGCACGTGATTGGAATGTAAGTGGCTCCTGCGGCGCCAAGGAAACCAAAGAAAGGAAAGAAATCTTTTCTAAAAACAATATATGTCATACACAACACACTGTTGACTGGTCACACACAAACACACACACACACACACACACACAGCGAAATGGCCAACGAATTGAGTGGCAGTGGCAAAACGGAAAATGAAATGCACATTAGCACAGAAAGGCAGAAACCCAAAAGGCACCAAAATGCCAGTGGCATAAGTTGAGGAAGCGATAGGAAGGAAATTGTTACGTAGGCCAAAAGCGCAGAAAAACGATAGCAGCAATGGCAACATCAAGTTGCCACAAAGAAAGCGCACAAATCGAAATAAATAAATAAAATCAAATGTTCTGTGGAAAAACTTTGGCTTTGCCGAGGCTAACTTAGGTAAAAGTGTGCGCCGCCCCGCACCGCCCCGCCCCAACCCACGCACAAAGCCCCAGAAATTACCTCTTATGAGCGTCTGGAGGTTACGCTTTGGGGAGCGACCGAAGCGTAACGCCCCGTACCCATCCCAGCACTCGGAGTATATGTAACGCCAGCGTAACGGAAACGGAAACAAAGCGATAAACTTTTGTTAGTGTAGCCAGCGCCAATCCACACTCGAGGCCCACGAGAGCGTAAAAGTGCGAAAGTGCGACTTAGCAGCAACGGCAACAGCAACAACAACGGCAACAACAACGGCAACAGCAACGGCAACAGCAACAGCAACAGCAGTGGCATTGGTGGCAGTCCTAGAAGCTATTCCTTTTCAAGTTCTGTTGCCTTTGGCCTCGTCGTCTAAGACACAAGCAAGGACTGCTTTCAAACGGAAACAGCGCAGCATCAGTACCAGCAATAACAAGAACAGCAACAGCAACAACATCAGCAACAACATCAGCAACAGCAACACCAGCAGCGTGTAAATGTCGGCTAACACTTGGCTGCGTTTCCTAACTCTAGTCAAGAAAATAGTAAGAAAGTTTCTGTTACCAATGCTCGACTAACAAATGCCTTGGAACAATATTTCCAAAGGGAGCAGCAACATTTAGTGTTGCGTTTTCATAAAGTGCTTCCCTTTACTTTTTAAGGATTATTATTTATTATTTATTATTTATTATTTATTGGGGGGTTTTGTGCACTGAAACCTAATGGATCTATTGTGCCCCCTTCTGGGCTTATAGCTCCTCCATCAACCCCAGTTCCTGAACGAATGTCAGGATCTTTGATGGGTCGAGGCCTACTATGTCTTTGACATTCATAACATGCATCCCCAGGATGCTGCATCTTCTCCTGGCATTTTGTTAGGATGTGAGTTGAAGACTCCTCCTCGACCATACAAAACCTGCATTGACTGCTGCTACAGATACCCATTTTGGATTACAGGGTAGCATATAAATGGCATAGAATCATACTCAAAAGCTTTACTGAGACTCAATTGAACTGCGAGTGGTATGCAATGAGAATTAGGGCATTGCTTACAGACTCCAATGGCTGCAGTATTGGTATTGGTTCTAATTCTTGCTCTTTAAAGCATCTGCGACAATAATTTCGATTAAAGGTCTTTGTCCAAATGGGAGTCTAATGCAATTTGCTTTAATTTTCGTACCGCAAATGAACACTGATTGAGCACAAGTCCAAGAAAATCCAATAAAAAATAAAACTCACTGCGTAACAAGCACAAAAAACAAACCGAAATAAGTTTAAGTGAGTCAAAATCTTAATTTTCCCCAACCGAAACGTGACACATTTTCGCTGGCCAAAAGCAACCAACGCATGGCCAAAACTGTTTTTCAACTTTATAAAGGAGTTGTTGTGTGTGTGTGTGTGTGTGTGTGTGTGTGTGTTTGTGTGTGTTCTTGAGTGGTTCAATTGGTTGTTGCTTGTTTTGATTTTCTCATCTGTACAAAAACCAATCTCTTTTGTATTTTCATCACACGCAACATGGAAATTGTTTGGCTTGTTTTTGTTAACAGGTAACTTAAGTGGACATTCCTCAGAATATCTTTAAAAAATGATATCAAATTTGTCATTGTGTTAAATTTGAGCATAGACCTTTATTTGATTGATCAATTGGCATTTCACTTTTTTGCAATAAACAATGTTAGAATTTTTCAATTAAATATTTGTTACGTCAATTCATAATGAGAACATGAATATGGCAGTTTATTAATTTTTTATTATTATTATTTATTAGGTAATTTTAAATATTACTCAAACTTGTTCGCAATTTTCCGGACAAAATATTTAAATAAATTTGTATACAACAATATTCTTAGTAATAATTAACCTTTACCTTTTCATTCATATAAATATGCAAATTTAAATGTTCGATCTAATTTTGCGTATAGCAGTGTGGCTTTTGGGCTAAACAAAAACTGTCAACCGCATGGCCCGTGTGTGTGTGTGTGTCGGGCATGTGCGATGCGTAAATGTCTGGCTGATTTGTTTAAACAAATGTCCAAAGTGATTGCGAATGTGTGTGCATATGTGTGTGTGTGTGTGTGTGTGTGGGGGGGGGGGGGGGTGTTCGCTCTGCTTGTCCCTACAGCTGTCAGGTTCAATCTTGTGCTCGTTGTGCCCTTAACCCAGGCCGGAGCGACCGCACTTTCTTCTAGTGTTTGCTCTGGTTTTGTAACTTTGAATGTGCGTCTTTGTGTGTCAGTGTGTGAGTGTGTGTGTGCGTGTGTGTGTGTATGTGTGTCGTCCACTTGTCATGTCACTCAGCGTCATTGTCATGCAGACAATGCCAGGCAGTCAGTCTTCAATCTGCTTCTGCCTTCTCTTTCACACCCTTTTTATCTCTATAACGGAACAGCTACTTTTCGGTTCTTGCATTTCATTTACATTTTCAATGTCAGGTGGAGCTGTTACATAGGTTCTCTCGCTCTCGCTCTTGCTCTCGCTCTTGCTCTTGCTCTCGCTCTTGCTCTCTCTTCCTCTCTGTCTCTCCCTCTTCCAGCTGTAAACTTCAGACATTTCGTAATTTACCGTTACAAATCAATTGTCAGGCTGTGCCCATGACTGCTGGTGACCTAGACGTTTCCCCTTTACCCATTCCCTCTTCTCGCACTGTCATCGCGCGGCATTGCGTTGATATCCTTGAAATGCCCAAGGAGCATTGGCAGTTGCCCAAAGCGTTTCGGAAAATACTTAAACGTTATGTTGAAATATTTTACGCACAATTTATGTTAATTCGGCCACAGTTTGGCCATAAAAGCGTCCTGCACACACACAACACACACACACACACACACAACACACACACACCATATTTTTATGGCCTTCGTCGATATTTATGCAAGATTTTTTTCGCATTGGACAAAAATTGTTTAGCTGCTTATGGTTTTTATATATAAATATGCGAGTACGTGCTGTGGCAAAAGTTGTGGGGTTCAATCCGCACACACACACACACAGCATACACACACAAGCACACACACACACGTGGCGTACACACAAACATGTGTGTGCTGAAATTGTGTTAACATTTTGACAGCAAAGGCTTAAAGTTGTCAGCGCGTTCTTTAGTTTTATTATTGGTATAGTTGTTACTGTTGTTGTTGTTGTTGTTGTTGTTGTTGTTGTTGTTGTTGTTGTTGTTGTTAGCGTTGGCGCTTATTAACATATTGTTGTTTTTCACATGTCGCGCCATTGACAATTCATTTTGTTATCACCACACACACGAAGGCTTAGTAACATAACCTTAAAACAAAACCCAAAACTTTACAACGACAAACAAAAATCCAAAACTCGCTTGTGGAATAACCTCTTCTCAGTGCCCTGAAAGATGCAGTATCAGATAGAAGTTACGTAATATTCAAAAAATTTTGTAAACAGGATCTGTAAGTCACTTTTAATACAAATATTGAAATCCTTAGCTGAGCAAATGATTGTCATGATAAAAAATGCATATATTTAGCTTTGTTTTTCTAATATTTTCAGTTTATTAAAATTCTAGATTTTTAAAACATGTCATACTTTGATGCAGAAACCCCCAGTATTTCTCCCAATGCAGGGTATAGAAATGATTTGGCCAACAAAGTATTTATATTTGGCATGTAAAAAACTTTGCTGTCAGCCCGAGATTAGCGAAAGTGATATGGACTGACAGTTGAGCTGTGCAAAATACATACATATATAATAACAAGCCCCAAATGCCATTCAGTATGATTAAAGACTAGATTAAAGTGCTGAATTATGCAACACACACACACACACGCACACAAACACACACACAGGAGTAGAGTGCAACAGCAGCTGCTGTGTATATTTACAAACAGATGTGAATATGCATGCGATGGCTTGCGGAGCACTGCACTCCACAGGGGGGCGGGAGTGCTTCTGGGAAGGAAGCTGAATGGAAAGCACGCTTAGTTGCAAAGACGTCGCGTTGCAGGTGCCTCTTAAGCTGCACACACACACACACACACACACATGCTGAGTGGCTGCTCTGTATTATTAGCATAATTACAGGCGCATTAGCGTGCAGCGGATCTGTGCTTCAGGTGACTGGGCAATTGGCTTGGCTGCCTAATTATGATAGCTTTAAAGCATGCCACATGAGGCCAAACTCCACTTAAAAGCCATCTTAATATTTCAACCATGTTGTACACTTTATATACATTTCACATACATAAATCTCATTTCTTTAAATGTGTTGTGGGCGTTTTGCTATCTTTTCATTAACATTGCATTAATTAGCTTTTTGTTTTCAATTTATTTTACAGATTCGCCTTCCTTCATGTTGACGCAACAATCACTTCTCGACTGCCCACATTAAACAGCGCGGACTTTTCCAAGGTCACACGGTAAAAGAGCTAGAAACTAGGAGCCAGGTTTTTTTTTTAGATAAGCCCAAGCTAGAAACAAATTCAAACGTGCCAAAACAGAGAGTCAACAGAGCACTGAAGGGACGAGGTCTTGGACTTGGACAAGCAGGACAACAACCATGCGTTGCCTGCGCAAGTTGCAGCTGTTCGGGCTGTGCCTGACGCTGGGCGCCATTGCTGTGGCAGCCTATCCCAATACTAACAGCAACAGCAACACTAATAGAAAGAGCAACAGCTACACACAGCAGCAACAGTCGGAGCAGCCAATGTACACCTATTTGACCACATCGAGCACGTCCAGCCACAGGAATGACGCTCCTCCCATGCAGCCAGCTATTGTGTACGAAGCGGCTATGCCAAAGCAAGAGCAGCATACCAACAGCCCCACCAACAACTACCCCGCAGCAACAGCAACAGCAACTGCGACTGCCTCGCCGGTTGAGGCATCAAAGAAAGTCATCGGTTCCAGGTGAGTTCACAGTCTCTTTGGCTAACGTTCGCGATCTTAACTTTTGCAAAACATTTCAACTCTCCCGTATACCCTGTAAACACTTTAAATTATTAAGAGGAGTATACATTATCGATGCCATTAAATGCCAGAGCGAGGTGGATCTGTATGAGGGCGTTATCTGTGCTTAAAAATTATTGACCTTAATCTTCAATCTTATCAACAAAATCGTAAAAATATTTAAGTACTGGATATACCCAACAGCCAAGCACTAAATTCTGAGAATGCCAAATGTTCTGCCTTAAACAAAAAGTTATAAAAAAAATTTGGAAAAAATCAGAAATCAATTACCTATTGAGAACATTCATTGCCCGGGGCGTCCAGTTGGCAGCTCGGGTACAGGATGTGACCTAGTCGGGAACTGTTGAGACGAGATTTGTTACTTGTTTTTACTTGGTATTTGTTTGTTTGTGTTTGTTGTTGCTATTGTTTGCTGTTGTTAGTGAAAAGTCTTTTGTTTGCCTAGGGTTTTTGCAATTTTTCCCCACTAATTGAAATAGAATTTCCCTTTTGTTGTGGCGCGGGTGGGACTTGGGGTGCCTGTGAATCTGGTCAGTTGGCAAATTCCCTAGTATTTTAATTAATTTGCTCAACAGGCGGCCACAGCGGCGGCCACTTGACGGGGGCGCCCCTTAATAAAAACACGCGGCATACCTTGCGGCGCTGCGTTTAAAATCAACAAATAAAAATTAGAAAAAAAGAGGAACAACATCACAATAACAAGCCTGCCACAAATTAAGTGCTCATTAACTTCAAATCAATGCTAATCAGTTGCTCTCTTCTTGAGGCATTTCTGTTATGTTTTGGTTTCCTTTCATACTGAAAATGATTTGGGGCAGTCACGTGCCGTGGAGTCGCAACCCTTAAGCAGCTGCCACACAAAATTTGCGCAAGCACAACGAAAATTAATAATATTTTTTCGCTTGCTGCGAGAAATCCCAAGTTTCTGCGTCGTTTTCATATTAATTCCGGCGCGTAAACAAATTCACAGACCTGCGGCATGTGGCAGACAGTTGTCGGTTAAAGCTTGATAATGAATATGAGCAGCTGACACGCTGCAAGCATTGATAATAATGATGACAATTTTTTTTGTTGAGATTCCTTGGCATAATTCTGCAAGTAAAAATTTTTTTTTTTACTTTTTCAATCTGGCATGTGGTTTTTATTTTATTTGCATTGCATTTTATTTTAAGTGTTTGCAGATTCAGCAGCATCGGATTTTCAATGGGAATTTCAGCCGAAAGCTATCTTTTTATAGCCAATCATTTAAATTCTATATATTTCCATTTAAATGCTACACATTTTTCCGCTTTACCCAGAAAAAAATGTATTTTAAAACCAGTAGGAAATGCAAGAAAAAAAATAATTACATTAATCTTTAAATACTTTTAAAAGGGAATATTTAATATATGGATTTAATATTAGTTTTTTTTTCAAATTAAACAAATTAAACCGCAATTTTTTATATGCGAAAGTGTGAGAAAATCGTGGCCTACACACAGGCAACAAGCGTGGCACGCAGATGTTGCAGCAGCAGCTGCATGTGACAAAGCACGCATCTCTCACGTGCTTAAATGTTAATGATGTGCCATGTTAAATCTAGTCTGAGTGTCTGTGTACTATATACGATACGTGTAGATATGTTAACTAACTATTACTACAACTACAATTAGCAGTTGGGGAAATGCAAATGCAGTGCGAGAACATCCACGGAGCGTGACTGGATGACTTTCTAGCAGCGATTTAATTTCTATTAAAATGCCTATGAATACCCCGACAAGTATGCAACATAATTCGCGACGAGAATAAATATTCCAAAAATTTAATCGCACTTATTTGCCATTAATCACTCTTCAACTACTCGATAGCATATGTTTTTCGAAATTTTTAGATTTGGCAGTTAAATAATTATATTCCTTAACAGATGATAAATATTTGGCTAAGATATATTTCAACCAACTGTCTTTTTATTTATAATCTGTGTCTAATAGGATTTAACAGGATTTATAAATATATATTTATATATTTATATATATATATATATTAGGGGGTCGTAGAGTCTTCCTTTGACCTGCATAAATTAGCAACTTCAAAATACTCCTTTGACCCATTTGGTTCGTGGAATAAAAAAGTCAATTTTGATAAAAGTCTAATTTATTTATTTTATTAATTATATTTATTATAATAAAATTATATTTATAACTTGTTTATCAACTTTCCAGTGTGATATCATCGGTATCCGTTGTGCTGGATGGAAATGAGCCGCAGTTTACAGATGCAGTGGGTCAAAAGGTGCCCAAGCCACAGCCATCGCTGCAGGTGGCCAGCCCCATAGATCTGCTCAATCCCGATCGTTACGAGTTCTACACCTTCGATGAGCATGGCGAGCTAATCAAGCGTCTGATGACCATGCAGGAGATTCAGAGCATTGTGGCCAATGGCGATGGCGAAGGACCCTCGATAATACACACGGCACCGCTGGCGGAATACGAACCGGAGAAGAAAGTTCAGGATATTGTGGACAGTGTGCAACATGTGCTCAGCAAGGAGGTGGCCAGCAGCTCATCGAAAAACAGTTCCGGCGAACTGCTGCCCATACTCGATACGCCCGATGTCTCCTCTTCCTGGTCGCTGATACTACCCGCCATCTTTGGCAATACGGGCGGTGACATCTTTCCACAGCAGAAGCCTCAGCAAATTGTTATGACTCCCGAATCGGAGCTGGTGGACACTTCGACCCGTGCCACAGCCACATCAACGCAGCGAGTGACCAAGAAGCCGAAACCAGCCAAGCGGAAGCCGGGCAACAAGCGCAAGAATAACACCACAACCACCACCACCACTGAGGTGACACCGCAGGTGGTGCAGGAGGACTTGGATCCCTTGGAATCCGTTTATACGGGCATACAGCAATATCAGCAGGCGGCAGCCACTATGCATGATTTTGACATGATCCACATGCAGCCGATTTACCAAAAGCTCCCCGGCTCCACTCCCAAGCCAGAGACCACAACGCGACGCATCTTTTACAATAATCAGGAGTTCATACACACACCTGTTTCTTTCAGCAGCACTGCTGACTACTCAAACACCACTGAGAAGATCACTTTGAACCCACAGCTGGCCAAGAAACCAGGCAATGTGCATCGAAAACCCACCCAGCCACACCGGGTCAAGAAACCAATCAACACTAGCACCACCAGCAGCACCGCTCATCCATCTGCTGGAAAGCAAAAGGTCAAGAAGAAGACCACCACCACCACTACCACCACAACACCAGCATCTGCACCTATCTCAACAACGGAAGCAGCCACATCCGCACCAGAGACAACAACCACTCCACGTGCGCCGGTGCCAACCACGCAAAAGAAGAAGAAACGCAAACCCACACGCACACCTGGACACACGGGCACGACCACAGGCAACAAGGCTAGTAAGCCCAAGCGCAAGCCAACCACGAAGCCAAATCCGCAAATCTCCGAGCCAGAGCCACAGCAGCAAGAGGCTATCACACAGAAACCACAACGTCCGCATCGTCCGCACAAGAAGCCCAAGCCGACAACAACAAAGGGCAGCACCACTTCCACCACTTCCACTCCCATTTCCACTTCTACGACCAATGCCCCTCCACCTTTAGCAGCTGAGCCAGCAATACAAGAAGATCCAGCAGCAAGCGCAGAGCAACCCATTCCCCCATATGCTATACCTGCACCACAGCAATATCCATCCGAGAGTCCCACATATCAGCAGCCAACGGCAGCACCCACAACATCG
Organism: Drosophila dives; assembly: GCA_035042365.1. Classification (NCBI taxonomy): domain Eukaryota; kingdom Metazoa; phylum Arthropoda; class Insecta; order Diptera; family Drosophilidae; genus Drosophila; species Drosophila dives. The sequence goes on from JAWNLJ010000437.1 coordinate 2,319,794, forward strand.
ACTACAACCAAATCTCAGCCAACTACAACAACAACTGCATCGACTACAACACCCATCAAAAATACCACCAAGCGTCCACCTGCTTTGCATTATCAGAAAATACAGCCAGTGTCCACGTATGGCAGCACCACCAGCGGCACCACAGAATACCAGCATAGTAAAATACACGGAAAGCCCATTCACAGCGCCGCAACCACTGAAATCATCCAAGCGGAAAGCTATGGATACATCAATGCTGTACCCACCAAAGGACCAACAACCACATCAACCACAACCACTAGCACCACCCACACACCATTGTATCCCGTGCCCACTTACGATGCGGAAGCCACTGAAAATCTGCCAACAGTAACCGACAGCAAGACTGAGGATGATAGTTATGAGAAGCGGCTGCCATCGCTGGCGCTGTTGCAACAACAAATGCAAGAACAAGAGGGTGCACCGTCCACGTCAGCACCCATTCCTCAACTATCAGTGGATCAGATGCACTCAGTTGATCAGATTATGCAGAGCCTGACACAGGGAATCCTTGCTAGCGATAAGAAGGATGAAACCCAAAGTGTTGAGCCGGTTAAATACGACAGCGCGGACAACAAAGAGCAAATGGAAATGTTGGCTAACAAAAAGAAAATAAGCGTTAGCACAACTACAACAACAACAACGCCAACAACAACAACAACTGCCAAGCCGACAACAGAAACTCCCAAAATATCAACAACTATTCTGAATACACCTAAACCATTAACTGCTCACTATGGTGGCAGTACTTTATCTACCATGCTGGATGAGAATGAGGACACAAGCACAAATGAGGAGCCACTCGACTCGACGGAGTCCACAAACTACAAGAAGGGAACAACGCTGAGCAGCATGGAAATGGAACCGGAGGATCCAACAACTGTTGTTTTGATTACAGCAAGACCGCAATACTTTGCGGCCACACCAGCACCACCAGCACTACAAGTGAAGAAGACAGAGAAACCACTGGAGGAGCCAGAGACCACAGAGCTACCATATCTTACACAATTCCTGCTGACCACACCTATGTCGGCGATCGACGAAATCGAATCCGAAGCAGACACGGAGAGTGAAGCCTATGCTGAGGCCACAACCAGCAAACCCATAGATGAGGCTAATCATGTGGTCAAATTTGAGCCACTGTATGCAGATGTGCCGGAGGCTGTGATTACCGAGCTAAGCGAGGAGGAACCAACCACCATTGGCTACTATGAGCAGCTGTCAGCTAACACGGAACCGCCACTTGCTAGACTTCCCGTGACCCAGAGCACAACTGCCGCTTTTGATGATGAGGACAGCACTGAGGTGACGCCAATGATAGCTAATCTGGTTCAACAGCTTAATATGGAAGTGCTAAAGCCAACAGATCAAATCTCCATGTCCAACTTCCAGACACAAGCAGCAACTGTTGCCTCCACTCTGGTGGATGGCAGCAATACTTTGGTGTCCGATGTATTTATGAGCTCTAATGAAACAAAAGATGAGCTTCAGTTCCTCATGTCCGATGTCATCCAGCAAATTACACAGGAACATGATCACGTACAGGACCCATCCTACCAGCCGGCCACAGGTCAGATAGGTGATTCGAATCGCCTTACCAGTTTCGCTCAGCTGAATACTTCATTTTTGTTGCCGCCAAAGCTGGAGAAGCCACAGCAGAAGGTAACCTCGACGTCAACGGAAGAGCAGCGGGATGAGCAGAAAGTAACCACCATATTACCAAGCAGTGATGAAGTCAACAAACCAGAAAATGCTTACCCTAATCCACAGGCGCCGGCTGCTAATCCAATTGAGAGCACCACATTCAGGGTGCCGGTTTTATCGCTCTCACAAATCTATGCACAACAGCAGCAGAACGAGGATGATGAGCAGGAAGAGTTTGAACAAGAGCGACTGGAGTCCATAAAATCAACAGAAGACGCAGTCAAACAGGAAGTCAGCGCTGAAGAACGGAAAGAGGAACAGGAGCAAGTGGAGCAGCAACAAGAGACAGCATCAACTGCAATCCCAGCAGACAGCACAACATCCACTGAGCAAGTGCAGCAACAGTACGGAGAGACTAGCAAGGAAACCAACGCCAGCGAGGAAGTGACAACGGCGACAAGCGCCGAGCAGCCAAATAGCTACCAGCCAGAAATGTTGACAAACAGTTACAATGAGCAAATCCAAACGGAAGCCAACAAAGACCATGTGGAGGAGCAGACATCGGCTAAAGCAGAAACACCAGCGGTCTTAACAAATGTTTACCAAGACGCTGTGGAGCAAACATCAGTGGAGCAGCAACAGGAACAACAAACGGAGCAGAGCGCAGAAGATGCACAAACGGAAGACCAAGAGGAGGTAATGCAAAGTATCGAGGATAGCGCCACCAATGCGGCACAGCTGCAACCACAGTACAGCGAGCAGCCAGCGGAAGAGCAAACAACAGTTTTGCAGCTGGAGAAGCATGAGCCGGAACAGAAACAGCCGGAGCAACAATATACAACAGACAGCGATGAAATCGTGCCTACGGAAATTCCAGGCGATATGTCGATTGTATCATCCGAATCGGATATGTCACTCAGCTCTGAGCAGGTGACCGGAAAACTCGAGCTGAGCACTGTACCATCCATTGAGCTGGACGAGGAGGTTTCAGAGGATATATCCGACGAGATAACGGCAACTCTAACTGATGAGGAAACAACAAGTCCACAAAAATATGAAAGCTTGGATGATGAGGATCCCTATATAAAGCTGGGCGAGACAACAGCCAGTGTGGTGAAACCCCAACAGATTGAGAAGCAGAATCAGGAACAGGAACAAGAGCAGGAATCAGCACAGGCGGAGCACAACTACAAGGTCACCCTGCCAATAGCCAGCTATGGTAATGAGCCTGTTGACCAGGCGGATGAGGAAGATGAGGAGGATCAGAATAGCTATCAGCCTTTGGTGCTGCCCAGTAGTACAACGGAAAAGTCAACAACAACGAGCACCACTACCACAACCAGCACCACCACAACCACCACCACGGAGCCACCTACAACAACCAAGCGACTGCACACACTAAAACCAGTTTCCTATTATGTGCAGCCTTCATTGCTCGGCGGCTACAATCAGCTGGAGGCGCCACAGCCACCCAAAGGGCTACCCTACAATGCGAACAGCAACAGCAACATCCTGGGACAGCAGCACTCACAGCAGCGACCCATGCATCGACCCGCCTCGCTAACCAATCTGATGGCTACATCCACACAAGCAACGCGACCACCAGTTAAGCTGGAGCCCAGTCCTCTTACTTCACATGGCTTGGAGGCCTCCACTCAGCGTCTGGATGAGGATGTGCAGTCGTTTGCGCGACTTTGTAATGAGTTGGCCTTTAGCTACTGGAAGGCAATCACATCGGAGAAGATTAGCTCGGCAAGAAGCCTGGTCATCTCACCATTTGCTCTGACCTCAATGTTGTCTATGGTGTTCTTGGGAGCACGTGGCAGTACATCGGGTGAAATGAACGAGATACTCAAGCTTGATGATATGGTCACATTTAATCCACATCTAATATTCCGTAACATTACCAACTCCGTGGAGCAGTCAACGGAGAGCGAGATTGCAACTGCAGCATTTGTTCGCGAGATCTTCAGTGATCGGGCTAATGGTAAGATTCTTCCATTCTTTAAGGAGAAAACACAACAATTGTACGCGGGTCACGTTGAGGAGGTCAACTTCCACGTGGTCAACGATATTGTGAGGCGTCGCACAAATCTCCTGGTGAAGCGCCACACCATGGGCAAAGTACTCGAATATCTGCGCACGAATAGTGTCTGGGTAAATGGTCCACTGGCCACCGTATCCGCGAATCTCTTCCAAACAGATTGTACTCGGGGCTCGACAACGGATCGCGATGGTGAGATGTTCTTCCAGGTGCATCCAACGGTGCGTCAGCGTCGCTTGGTGCCTATTCCAGCGGTGCTTTATCGCAGCGGTTTCACGGCCGGCTATGAACCCAAGCTGGATGCAACAGTTGTGGCCTTTGGACGCATACAGGATACGGTGAGCACCATCTACGTTATGCCCGGACATCAGAGCTCAGTGTCGCCAACGGATAATCTGGATAGACTCGAGCGCCAATTGGTTGAGATGGCATTTGGACAGGAGAATGCATGGAGCAAGCTGCTCACAGCGCTTATGGATCGCCCGGGCATGGAGGTGCAACTGCCGCGATTCTCACATCGCTCCTTTGTCAACGCCTCTCTAGGTCTGCAGAAGATGGGACTCAAGGGTCTGTTCAAGTCAGACTTTGCTGATCTGCGCGGCCTGACGGGTGCCGGCAATCGCGATATCTTCTTATCGGACATGATACAAATCAATACGTTTAGCACTTGCGGCGAGGAGAAGATATCGGATCATCATCACGTGGAAATGTATCCGGCACCACCGTTGCGCAAACGCAACAAGGACATGGATGCAACGGATGATGATGCCTACGATTCCTCGGAGGCGATTATCGACTTTGGCTCGCTGGTGCAGGAATCAGCTCTAGGTCGGGGCTTCTACGATGATCTGCTGGATCCCAAATACTTGGAGTTGCCACTGCCGTTGCGTCCGCGACAGGCACGTGTGCCGGATGCTCCCCGGCTCCGTTTTGATAAGCCGTTCCTTTACTTTGTGCGCCACAATCCAACAGGCATGATACTCTTCATGGGGCGCTTCAATCCGCGTCTGCTGCCATGAAACTCACACACACACAAAATCACGCACATCCAACTTTAAGTAAGCCAAAATATCGACTATATAAAGACATACATACATAAATTGTTAATTACCCACTTATTGACACGCTCCCCTCCCCTCTTTGGAGAGGCGGTCGATACAATTAAATAGTGAAATTAAATGCCTGCAATTAAGTTAATTATATTTTTAATGCCAATTGCTGTGCCTTAATCCCGTATCCTGCCACACCTCCCGGCATCGATACGAGATTGACGTGCAGCAAAACATGTAAAAGAAATATATTACAAAAAATAAAAATTTAAATATATATATTTACCTATTCGGAATTAATATGCATTCATTCTCCTATGCACGCACAAAAATATCCAAATATTTTTTTATATAAAATCCAGCTTTTAGTTTGCTGTACAATTATTTTCATTGTTTTAGCTTGCATATTTTATTTGCATTACAATTTTTACGTGACGCAAACAAGGCTAACGACAACATCAACAAATAAAGTTAAGCAAATTGGCAGCGAAATGCAAATGCAATCAAAAAGTGCGTCATGTTTTGGCAACAGCAGCAACAAGAATAACAACAACACAACAACAACAACACAACAACAACAACAAAAACACCAACACGAAATGTAATTTAGTAAAATAAACCCAAAACAATACACAAAAAAACTAAAAGTTATGTATGCTATTATGTAAGCTTAATAAATCTTAATAAATATATAAATGAATAAATCAAACAAAAAACAAAAAGAAAAATCTCTGAAATATTTAAAATTGAATTTTCAGATCAAAGCTGACAGAACCATTGTCATTATTCAACAGCTTGTGGTTACTCCAAAACATGTAACCCGAACCGGATGTGTTGATGTCTTCTGGTTTTTTGGCAGTATTGTGCAGAGCTGTCCAATAAACCATGTGACAAGTTAAAACGCATTTTCAGTTGAGACGGGAAACAACCAAAGAGTTGACAGCTAAAAACTTGCATTTCCCTTAAAAGGTAAAAGTATTATGATAAGGTAACCAAATGGAAAAAATAAAGTTGAATTTATTTTTTAATAAATTAAACAAGCTCGCAAAAATGAACTTAATATTTTTAAGTCCTATAAAAAGAATTAAGTCGAGCAGAGAACAAAAACTTACAGTGCTGGTCATCAAAGTGAAAACTAACAAAAACAATATGCCGAACAAAACCAAAGTTTTGAGAATGTTTGGAAATTCATTTGGCAGAAAAACAATTTATCTAAAGAAATAAATCCAAATGACTATTATCCGAGTTTAAATGTCGGACAAGCCAATGATTTTTGAAATATCTATACCATAGTTTCTAACTATTAACTATATATATATATATATATATTGGTAATGACAATAAAAGAGTATTCACATTTTACCATAGGGCACAAATTGCAAATCACCAAAACCCATTCACAGAAAATAGAAGAAAACAACAAGAGAAGTACATATTTTAATTAATATTTAACAAGAATACGTATAAGCGATGCTTATCATAAAATCTGAATAGGTTTGTGTATGTTTTTGTGTGTAAAAAGAGACAGTGTGTGTGTAAGTGTGTGTGAGTGTGTGTGTAGAGTTGTGTGGGCGTTTGGTGTGTGTATATGGGCATGAACTGACTGCCTGCAACTTTGTGAAACTTTTGTATACACGATTTTGTTGCTACATTTTTCCTGTGTTTTGTTGTTGTTCTCAATAATGTTGCTGATGTTGTTGTTGTTGTTTTTTTGCTGTTGTTGTTGTTATTGTTGTTGTTGGCCTGCGGTTGCGTTGGCAACTTCGACGTCGACAACTGCGGACGGCTGCTCACTTGTATGTCGTTGTCGGTTTACGTTTTTGCTCTTTTTTTTGTGAGTTTTATGCGGTTTTTTCAGCTATCACGTATGTATACATGTTTTGTGTATGTGTGCGTGTGTGTGTGTGCGTTTGTGTGTGTGCGCTTGTACGTACGAAATCACTGAAACAAGTAGCATACTTTGGGCCCAAACAATTGCCAGCCCCTCTAACAGTAGCAAACTCAAAAACGCTAAAAAAAAACACAACACTGACAAAAACAACAGCAACGCACTAGAAAAAAAGCAGCACGACTCACATCTAACGACTGTGGACTACCACAAACTGGAAATATGTATATATATAAATATGTGTATATATATATATATATTCATACACATGGAGTAGTGTCAATGCGCGGCAATTGTGTCTGCCATGCAATATAGTAGCAGAAATGGAGCTTGTTCTCTTAATCTACAAACACATTTTAGGCAGTTGCATAATTTTATACCCTGGACAAATTTTAATATCCTCTAAAAAGCATTAACAATTAGAATAGAAAATACTTTTAATAATTGCGAAAATGTATGTTAAATAAATGTATGGAAGAAAAATTTAAATCCGAGCAGACAGAGCAATTTATTTATCAAATTTAACTTAAAGCTTTAGCCAGATAAAATGTGCAAAATATTAAAAAAACAAAAGCTAAAAATCTATTTTAAATTGTGATTTTCTATTCTCTCTTGGGTTCAATTCTGCACTTATTCAAAAGCAATTAATCTGCAATTTGCAAAAGATAGCAAATATTTGTTATATACTTCTGCAGTCCTGTGTTTACAGGGTATCTGCTTAGCCTACAGACATACTACATGTTTTCAAAATTTCATGTGTTAAATGTACATATATTTTACACAAAAACAAAAAAACCACAGAAGAATTGCGTATTTTTCTTATAGTATTTGGCCAGAGTGGACCACTTTATTATGCTGCTAATTTGTCATGCAGCTGCGAGTCGCGACATTTTATGCACTAAATAATACTAAAGTGCAACTAATTTGCAAAAATTTGTATTGCTGTCAGTTGCTGGTAGCAACTATTATTTTTGTTGTTGCTATTGTTGCTTACAACGACCGTGTCCGTTGTTGTTGTCGTCTTTTCGTTGCAAAGTCGCAATTTATATCCGCACGTGTTGCGCCCCGGACGACAAGGAAAAACGGAAGACAAATCTGTCATTGTACGGGACGCTTGTAACTATTATTATTATTATTGTATTGTATAATAAGAAAAGTATTTTTGTTATTTTTTTATTTGCTGTTACACTCTTTGCTGCTGCTGCTGCTGGAACAATACGACAGCTGTGCTATAATATCCCCACAGCCCCCGCAGATGAAGGAAGAACCACCCACAACAGCCGCTCTTTGTAATTGTTGTTCAACGAACTTTTTCGTTTTCCGCTTTTTCCTACTATTTCTGCTGCCTTTGCTGTTTCTGCCAAGGTTCTTTTTCGGTTTCGGCTTTTCCGCTGGGTTTTTCTTTTGTTTTGCTCAACGCTTTATGTGAAGTGTCGTATTTTGCTTTCATAGCACCTGTCGAAATTACGCAAGTGTCACTTAAAACGGGTTACGGCAACAATAACACAACAAGTGTAACAACCAGGCAACAACAGAAACAACATTTTTGCTTGTCTTCAATCCTTTCAAGCACAATGGGCCAACTGGGTAGGTGTTGTTGTTGTTGTTGTTATTGCGGTGTTGATATTGTCATCGTGTTAGCTAATGTTATTTGCATTTCATTCGTCGCTTTTTGTTTGTGCTGACCTTTTGAACATCTCCACACCAACGTGTCGTATACTTAATGGATTTATATTTATTTTTACCTTTGACCGAACTCTAACGAACTGTTCTTTTTTTCATTTACATTATTATTGCGCCGATGACAGAAAAAAGTAAATTCAATATATGGTCCCTAAATTTGTACACGTTTACAGCTTATTGTGTTGGCTTAGATGAGAGAAAAAAAACGTGAAAACTTTGTCGTTTAATGAACTAGTCACCGCAACCGCTGACACTGGGGTTACAGCTGCTAATTAATTTACATTAGCAAATTACAAGCTATTAATTGACTTTTATTGGCATTTGAACTGAACAACAACAACAATTTGGCAATCAAATTTCCGCTATTTACTTATTGCTATATATAGTATTTATTTATACTTATGCAAAGTTTTACGTTAATCACATTTTGTCAATGTGGCTTAATTAGAAAGTTATCAGCGCCAAAAGGCAGCTGCAAATGTAGCCAAATACAAAAAAAATTATTTATGTATTTATTAAAAATTATACAAATATTATATCGAAATGATAATCATTTAGTTGAGTCACAAATAAGAAAATAAGAAATGTTATAAATTTTAGAAAAACAATTTGGCAATTATATATTTTGTGAACAGAGATAAATTAAATCTTCTTATTAAAATTAATTTGAATTCCATTCACATTCTGTGCAGCTTATATACAGCTAATAATATTTTCTAATATTCAATTAATTGCACAAATGACTTTGAGCCTTTCTTCAATTTATCCAATTTTATTCAGATAAATATGTGGCAATCGAAGCCTTTAAATAATCAGGCACAAATAATTCAAATAATTCAGAAGCCACAAAACTTAACTATGCCACAAGCCAAGTATTTGCGAAAATTTTGTTATTTTCATTTGTTAAAATAACGCTTGAAGTGTGTTTACATAACATGCAATGAATTTGCTATTTACACTGTTGCCAGCCAGTGTTTGCCTGCCCTTTATACCAATTTATAACCGGAATAGTGAATGCAACTGCAGCAATCAGCTTTAAGGGGAGGAAGGATGAAGGGATTGAATGCCCACACACACACACACACACAATGCAATTTCCATGCTAAGTAGTTAAGAGACTTGCCACATTTGTCTGCACAACTGGGGAACGATAATTTGAAGAGGCAAAAGCGAAATGCATAGCAAAAGTAAAAGCCAGCAACACTCCAAGGATTAATTTGAGCGCGAAAAAAGTGAAAGCGCTGCCCAAGCTTGCCCCAGCAGCAGTGGCAACATCAGCATCAGCAGACGCATATTCAAAGGCAAGTTGTGCAAAATTTATGTTATATATTTCAAAAGTTAAGTATTTGGCTTTGTGGCTGGGGACCAGCCAAATGAGAGCACGCAAATGCTATAGCCAAAATCGGAGAGTTGGCCTTAACCTAAAATTGAAATCATTAGCTTGTCGCTGGAGGTGGAACTGTCCAGTTGACATGCCATAAATATAGCCAGTAGCCAGCGGCCAAATGGCGACAAAAGCTGGCCACAAGAAAATGCCAGACACGACTCAGCATGCACGTACCCCATGGGGCAAACACACACACACACCAACTGATGTGTGTATATGTACACAATTTTAGACAGCAGCTCGGTGTGGCGCCAGCAATGTGTCCCAGCCCCAACATTTCGGCAGCCCGAGCACATGTCCAGGCGACTCCGTCGGCAACCTGCCATCAGTGTGCGCATGTGTGTGTGTATGTGCGTGTTTGTGTGTGTTTGTATGAACAGCCGACAGTGTTGGCCAACGATAAAACAGCAAACGAAACAAACTACAACAACAAGGAGCCCAAAATGGTAGCTTAACAAGTTTTGTTATCTACGCCTGCTTCGTTTTTTGTATCGAGTGTTTATAAATGTTTATACCAAGTTTCCCAAAAAATTGGCATCGGGTATATATAATTCGAACTATTTTTAAACAGAGTATGTTAGATTATTTGGACTTTATCTATGTGTTTTAGCAAAATTTGTAATACATAAAAAAAAACTAAGCTTTCTTTATTTACTATAATTTATATTCTTAAATATATGTTAATCTATTATTAAGTTCTTTATATAGGGCATATTATATTCGAATGCCTACAACTGTCAGATACTCATATGAGTGTTATTTTGCTGCAGCACTTAAATGTATGCGTAAATGTTTGAGTGTGGGTGAGTCTTGCATGTTTTGCGCTGGACCGCAAATTCTGATTTAATTTTTTTTTACTCCTGTTTTTGGGAAAATTGTAAACTGCTCCTTTTTGTGTTTGTTCGGTGTTCCAATGCTTGCATTTAAAATTAGTCGCTTGTAGTCGCTGCGGTTGTCAAATTGTTGTTGTTGTTGTTGCTACTGCTGCTGCTGCTGCTGCTGCTGTCTCTGCTGCCAAACTGTTTTCATTTGCAACTCTTTGGCAACTTGTTTATGCGACATATATAAAGTAATTAAATTTAACAACCCCGACGACAGCAGACGCTGCATAACAGCAGGCATGCAATTAAAAAGTCATGTGAGCATTCAAATTTAATTAAATTGCCATTAAAGCATAATCCTACATTGGTTTAAATAGCATTAGGTTAAGTAATTATTCACAGCTCTTAACATATTCATCAAGCTTAAATTATTTATTTAGTTTTAATTATTTATATTTATATATACATATCTACAAGACTTTGACATTCTGTGTAGTAGTATTAGTAGTTGAGTAAAGTAAAGTAAATAACCTCTATTATATATTTAAAAAAAAGTACTACAGATATTATAGTATTTTCCAAGAAGACAAATAAATATTGCCTACAACTTTGACCATATTCTGTCCTCGATTTATATTCGGTTTTATTTTATTTTCTAGCTTTGAAAAGCATAATAAATATGTGCCCCTTTTTAAGGTTTTCATTTTCCTAGAAATACTTCAAGATTACATTTTTGAACAGCCTCTTGACTTAAGAAACCTGCTTAAAGAACAATGACAACTTTAATAACCTCTATTAAATATTTAAAAAAAAAGTACTCTAACTAGAGCTGTATTTTATCCGCAACAATCTTGGCTTATTAAATAAGGAAGGACTTTAATCACACACATAATAACACACCAAAACATACGCTAGTTAATCACAGAAAGCATACATAAACATAAATCTGAGGGGGGTGTGTAGCAAATTAATGTGTGTTGTTGTGTGTGTGTGTGTGTGTGTGTGTTAGCTGTTACTGTGCTGCAGTTCTGACTGTTTTCATGCCAAATAAGCCTTCGTAAATAATGAATAGTTGGCGGTGTGCGCGGGGAGCTAAAACTGCGACCGTTTTTAATAATTAGCAACAAAAACAAGAGTAAAAACCAGTAAACCAGCAAATCCAACACCAGCAGCAAAAGCGAACACAAATTAGTAGCCAAGGATTACCGGCAATTATTTTCATTGTATGCATTTGCCGCCATTATTTTGATTGCTTCGTTTGCTTTTGATGCCAAGACCACCCCCCCCCCAAAGAGGGGATTGTAGCGAGTTGGTTTAGTTATTGCCCCGCTGACTGCCAACTGCTGCCTGTTGGCCTGTTGGGTCAACTACAAGCCATTTTTCACAATAGCCATTGCTCGCCGCATAACAACAACAAAAACTTACACACACACACACACACGCACATACAACAACAAATACCCATGATTGCATATGGTATGAAAGGTTTATTTATATTTATGAATTCATCATGTTCATACGGTAGTTATGCGCCTGCTGAACAAATGTAAGCATTGCCATACTGTTCGCCCTATTTGTTGCGGCCAAATATGTATAAAAATCATGCATTTCAAAACATTGTATTGTATTGTATGGTTGTTGGTTGTTGGTTGACTGAGGGGCTTGATACTTGGTATTTATTTTTGTTGCCCATAAATTCGGCATCATGAGAAATGCATCTACTGCTCGCTGATATTTTGTGTTCATGTAATCATATTTAAGCAGTGCTGCCATTGCAAATAACCAAATAACTCTGTATTATATGGCAAAAAGTGCATTGAATTTCGTAAATATTTTCGCCGATTGTAGTAAAGTTGAATGAATTCAACAGGCATTTTTTTGGGGGTTTCTTAGCTGCAGGGACTTAACGCTTTATTAAAGTTAATATAATCTTTTGATAACTTTGAAAGTTATTAAAAATATATAAATATATCTGAAGTATGCTTATACTTCTCATGGCAAATAAATAAATCAGATAATAACAAGCGGAAAAGCACTGCTAACTAGTATAATAAATTACAAGAGGCTTGAAAGAATCATCCAATTATAAAATTTTGTCTTTTTCAGGTTAAGTGGCTTTGTCGATGATTTATCATTTACAGTTTTCATTTGTTGCACTACCCACTCAGCTTATCATACTGATAATACCTCAAAAAAAAAAAATGCTAACAACTAAAACTAATTTGTAACTAGTTGAAAACTTTTTACCGGCGCCTTTGACATGTGCTTAAAATACGTTAACTAAGTCCTTTAGCCTCAAGCTCAACGAACGGTCGTCTGTTATCTACAGGCACACACATACAATCACACACACACACCAACACACACATCGACAGACGGCGCAAGCAGATTAAAAAAGTTTCAAATTTAAACCAAGCGGCGTATTAATTTATTTAAGACCCTTAAATTATATCCTTTGATGCAGAGCATACATTTCTTTGGCTCGCTTGCCTTTCGCCAACTTTTTGTCGTTATTTTATTTTATTTTTTTTTGCTATGCTTAGACCAACCCCAATTCAAGCCGTGCAACTACTTTTGGCGTATGTAATTACATTTTTTCCACATAAGAAACTTAAAAAAAAAAAAAATTAAACACAAAAAAAAAAAGCAGCAACAAAAAACTAGATGCCGCCTACACGAAAAGCGTAAAAATTACACATACAGCAGTTTGCTGGCCTTTTTATAGACAAAAACCGAGGAAAAAAATAAGCAAAGCGATTAACGAAGAGTTACTACTCTATATGTATATATATGTATATATAAATGAAATTATAAAAATACTTCGATTTTATATTCCAAATTTTATTTAAACGAAAATTTTAATAATATGCTTATAATTATAAATTTAATCACAAATCTAAAACCATTATATTTAATGAGCGCAATTTGCATTTTTAATTTTTGTTCTAACAATGACACACCTAATTTAATTAAAATTACGTTAAATATTTAATAAGTTTTGAATATTAATTTAAACATTGCGTTTGCACAGCGTAATACATATTTTTAAAAATTCTCTTTTCAGCGGCAACAAGAAACATCAGAAAAGCACACTTAATCCTGTGTCAGGGTATTTGAAACTTAGCCGGGCAACGTCTGAAGTCAGAAGAGCAAAGCCTGCAAGCCGCAGCTGCCACATACACATATGTGCCCGCTTGTGGGTGTATGGTCACGTGTGTGTGTGTGTGTGTGTGTGAGTATGGTGAGCAGCGTAGCGGAAATAATGAAATTATTAACACTTGAGCAACTTCCGGCTAAAAAACAAAAGCGCTGCAACAGCAACGTCGTCGTTGTCGACTGCCAAACACAAAAAAAAAAAAAAGCGTCAGCTGCAAGACAAAAAGGCGAAAAAAAAACTGGCGAAATACATTAAATGAGCGAAGAAGGCATGTAAACGGCCACAGAGAGACGGAGACAGCGCGGATTGTGGGATACGGGTAGCTGGCCAAGGTGGGGAGGTTGTATGGAGGCGTGCAGCAATCATAATTGCAGTGCAAACTTGGCTACGGTTTGCCACAAAAACAAATACGAACGCAAAACTGGAGAAAAACCCGAGTGAAAAATGCGCATAATATATATATAGATGTGTGTGTGTGTGTGTGTGCAAGCAATATAAAAACGCTTCTTCCATTTTGAGTAAAGCAACAGACTGTAAATTTTTGAAGAAGTCATAATAGAGCCGTTGGTAAATTTTCTATAAACGAATTGTGGCGCTCTGCTACACATATGAAGCATACGTCTCGTTGTGCAGACAATAAGTACAATAAAGCCAACACACACAAAAGAGTAAGGGGGCAGCGGACCCAGGGGCGGTAAGGGGGGAGTTAAAAAGGGTGTACAAAGGTCTGTAAAGGGGGGCTTAAAAGACTTGACGTTAGATGCGCCTGCATGAATTTCAAGTTAAGTTGTATAATTAAAAGACAGTTGACTGGTTGACTGCCCAACTGGTTGACTTGCCGTAACTGCTTCCGGCACCGGCTAACACAAACTATCGTGCAAGCCATTCTTTGAGTTGCCATTTTAAATTTAAACAGCTAAAAGCATACAGATCTATTACACATTTAGCTGCAAGCCAAACAGCGCACTTCGCAGTTGCAATCACCGACCAAACACTTGGAAGAGGAGCAGCAGCAGTGGGAACTGGGTAAAAAAAGTGCAGCAGCTGCGAATCCTTTTTTTGTGATTTTTTTTTACTTAATGTATGTATGTGATTATATATGAAGCATATGCGAATTTTTTTTTTCTTCTGTCTTTCACACTCATGGAGCCAACGGCTGGCAGTGAGTTGCGTATTTATATTTTTTTCGTATTTTCTGACTGTGCTCCAAGCAGTTTAAAACGAACGTGGCTTAAAAGCCGTTCTAAAATGTTAAGCCAGACGTGTAGATTTTTATGCTGGGTTAGTCAAAGACAAATCTTTTCCATTGCTTTCGCACAAGCGCTGAAAAGTTGTTCTCATCGTCAGCATTTAGGCTTCAGTTTTCGTTTTTTGTATTAAATATGAGATTTTCTGTTCATGCTTAAAACACATTTTTTCGTCAAGTTCTAAATAATACATTACAGTATTTATAATTTATTACATATAAAAGAAATGTTACCTATATTAAAAAAAAAGGTTTTTAAGTTAAGAATGAATTTAATTTAAGCGAATTTCTTATTTTTCACGGTTAAAAGAATTTTCGCATTTCTTAACGTTGAGAATACGATATAACCATGGAGAACCGGTTGTATCGCTGGTCCAGCAGGAGCAGCAGCTGTAATATAAATTCCATAAATTACTCATACGCTGTGCATGAACTTAAAATGATTCATAAATAACATTAACTCCGATGAAGTACGATGAAGTCGCCTCGCAGCGACTGCTGGAAAAACAAATAGCATAACTTTCAAAATTTCAACTCACTCATTTTGTGCGAATTTTCCGAAAATGTTGCAGTTTCTTCTCGCTTCTCGCTTCTCCTGTTGCTGTTGCTTTTACATATATTCGAGTGCATTTTCCCGTTGCGCCAAAGTTTTGACTTCCCGCTTGCAAACGCATAAAAATGTTTTTCGGCCAACATTTCCGAAACACCACCCCACATTGCCACACCCCTCGCTCCTGCTCTACACAACGCCATGCTTTGGCATTTGTTTATCTCTTTATATAGCGACAATTTTGTAATGAATTTATTACTATGCCATGTGCCAAGGGTTATGCATAAGGCAACAAAAACAAAAATGAAAAAAAAAAAAAAAATAATAATAAAAAACTCTGTTGAAAATAAACTTAAATTAACTTGCAACGCGGCTTGCATAAAGTAGTTGCAAGGGGCCAATGTGGCACATACGTATATGGCAACGGATAGGATATTTCCCTAGAAATTTGTCAAGTAACCAACGAAGAACAACTTTTTGAGTGCAGTTCTTCTTTCTTTTTTTTCCCCATTACATAAATGCATAACAAATTTGAATTTTTACTCTGCAGTGTTTCAAAGTAGTATTTAACCTTATAGCTGCCACATTTATCGAGGACTTTTAAAAGTTTTTTGCTTGTATCATATATCGCAAATGTGACGAATGAGTCACCTTTTCCAGGTTTTTCTGAACTTTTACATACTTATCATATTTGAAAAATAAATTGCTTATGTAGCAAATTCCAAGTACTTAAAATTCAACTGAAAAATATGTTTTTTTTAATGCAAGAGTGAAGTTTTTTTCAGACCGTAAAGATTATTTTTCCTGCAGTCCAAAGCCATAATTAATTCCGTCATATTTTTTAAAATCCAATTTCGGCGGATTATATATTCTTAAATTTGTGTATTTGATCTTGAATTTCTTGTTAATTGCATGCGTATACTTAATACATATGTATGTGTAATGTGCGCTCGTTCAAATTACATTAGATTCACTGTTGCTTACAAAACATTGAACAATTTCTGTACGCCCCATTTGTTGCAAGTTCCCTCGATGAACTTCAAGACGGGTTCATTATTGTCTTTTTGCACAGCTTTTGAATGTTGGAGTGTATTTATATACATATATGTGTACGGGTGTGTGTGTGTATGTCATCGCTTTTACACTTAATTAATTAAACGTAATTGAAAATCAAATAAAATGAAAACCAACTGAGACAATAGAAGTGCAAGACAATAGCGTAAAATAGCAATTGATATTGTCATTAAGAGGAAATGAGCAAAATAATGAACTCCAATGACATACACACCGACGACTAGATACACACCCACACACACACACTTCATCGAAATGAGTTCGTGTTCACAGCTGCTGCCAAAGGCCAACACATTTGGCAAGTCGCTTGGACAGCAAACAAGAGTGCGAGAATTGCATTTCTGTGATTCACAACAACAAATAAAACTTAATATGTGCACAAGTGCTCAACCATTTTGTTAGCTCTGACACGACCTGTCCAATTTCCAATTCAGAGGAGTTACAACATCTTTAAACAGCCCGAAACTACCTTCAATTTAGAGCATACAAAATAGTATAAACAAAAACTTTACTCAAAACTAATATTTCCATAAAGGCTTATAGGATTTAGCATGTTAATCTTGTTAGATTGAAAACAAATTATATATTATATGATACCAAATTTAATCAAATTAAATCTTAAAGAGAAGAAATTTAATGATTGAGTATATTTTTAATATATTAACTCAGTTTGAGTTACTATAAATATTAATCAAGAAAATTTTAAATGTTATTATTTTAGAGAGAGACTACTGTACGCAAATTGGCAACAACTGTTAGCCAGAATGAGTATCGCAGCAACCATTGTATTCTAGCTACAATAATAAGGGGCAAGTGGGCGGAGCACAACTATGCGGGAGATCTGGGGGGATGAGAGGCAGTTTGTTCTGCATTCACATTGCATTTTACGTTAAGGGCCAACAATTTGAATTGCTGTATTCAGCTTGTAAATGACATTGCAAACATTCGCTGGAATGCTTCGGGATGGGGAGTGAAGTGGGGGTAAACAGCTGCCACTGCCAGTTGTCTAAGTTGTTAACAGGCCAAAAACTGTTGTTGCAGGAGGTCACATGCAACATTAATGGAACGCATTGACTGCTGATTGATTTAAGCCACATAAAGCAACAGGTAAGCAGTTAGGAGAATTGGCTGGCTGCAGGGTGCGGTGCGGTGCGGTGGGTGGGGAGAACCACACTTGATTGGCCTGAGGACCGGTACCCTTTTAAAACGCTATCAGCAAATTGGCAAATGACAAGCGAAAAGCCAAAGAAAGAGCGTTAAGAAAAAAAATAACAAAATGGGCGACGGCAGCAATGCAAAATTAATTACTAGAATGCAAATTAATTGCTGTCCGTTTGCTTGCTTGCAGCATGGCAAGCGCATAAATCTCCAGTCTGTCTACACAGTCCCGGCCACGATTGGCCAAAGAGAGTTTTCAAAGGGGAGCGCGGTGAAGGAGTCGCCGGCGAAGGCGGAGGCGGAGGAACGCATTCAGATAGGGTAAGAGCTGTAAGGCTCGTACTAGCATTCAGCAGACAGTCAAAAGAAAATGCTGCATACATATGCACACACCCTAACACACACACACACACACACACACACAATGCAATGACAAACAAATTGCCTACCGACAGGGCAACGACGGAGGCGGCAGCCAAAACCTAGTTGTGGTTTGTAGCTAACTCTTTACACTCTTTATATGGGATAGAGAGAATGGGGTTAGGAGTGGTGGAGTTGTGGGGTCTGGCAATAATGCCAAAGTACGCTCAAATGAATTGCTTGCCAGGCGAATGGTAGTGTCAAGATTTGCACAATCCCTTCACAATTTCCTTCAACACTCTTTCTAAGCACTTTGATTTTATCGTGCAGTTTGTAAGCCATTAATCGAGACTTAATCAAATTTATAATATAAGTTCTTGGATGATCCAGCTGACCTAGCAAAATAAATTCTTACAAATAATATTGAAATTTAGAGGAGATTAGTTAGACCCAGTTCTGGAAGGGTATATGGCCGACGTGCTTTTCATTCGTCTTTTTTTTCGTCGTTGTAGAAAGCGCCAGTTGTTTGAGATTATTTGCAAAAAACTTGAAAGCAGTTAACCAGACTGATGCAGCTTTTTAAATGGAACGGATTGCCCAAGGGTATATAAAGGTTATATGCGCGTATTCTTCTTTGTACTATTATACTAAACTATATGAACTATATTTTAGAATTGTACAATGGCGGTATTATTTCTGTGCGCCTGGTTCTTGGAGCTGGAAGTCATCCAAAATTTGTGAATTTTGCTAGATGCATGCACGAAAAAAAGCGACTGGCCTTGCGCGATTGGCAAAAAAAGATTGCTTTTGAAATAAATAATTTGTGATGCCAATTTTAGATTACTCATAAAATGTTCAATTAAATGGTGCTAAATATTTTAAGCACTTCGATAGCATTTGACCTTTATAGATATAATAAGCTGCCCTTCTCAATATTTTGTCTATTCTTATGCAGTTGTCCTTGCAATACCAATAAACAGAAATCAGCGCAGCACAATAATATAATAAAAATAATATGACAGTTTTAAAATTTAAAAAAAAAAAGCGAAAAACATCAATATCTCCATTATTAACGAAGATATGACAGTTTTAAAATTAAAAAAAAAAAATAGCGAAAAACATCGATATCTCCATTATTAACAAAGATATGACTGTTTCAAAAATTTAAAAAAAAAATAGCGAAAACATCAATATCTCCATTATTAACAAAGATATGACAATTTTAAAATTTTTTTTAATAAATAGCGAAAAACATCAATATCTCCATTATTAACAAAGATATAACAGTTTTAAAATTTACAAAAAAAAAGCGTAAAACATCGATATCTCCATTATTAACAAAGATATGACTGTTTTAAAAATTTAAAAAAAAAATAGCGAAAAACATAAATATCTCCATTATTAACGAAAATATGACAGTTTTAAAATTTTTTTTTAAAAAAAAGCGTAAAACATCAATATCTCCATTATTAACGAAGATATGACTGTTTTATAAATTAAAAAAAAAAAAAATAGCGAAAAACATCAATATCTCCATTATTAACAAAGATATGACTGTTTTAAAAATTTAAAAAAAAAATAGCGAAAAACATAAATATCTCCATTATTAACGAACATATGACAGTTTTAAAATTTTTTTTTTAAAAAAAGCGTAAAACATCAATATCTCCATTATTAACAAATTTATGACTGTTTTAAAAATTTAAAAAAAAAAAAATAGCGAAAAACATCAATATCTCCATTATTAAGAATGATATGACTGTTTTAAAAATTTAAAAAAAAAAATAGCGAAAAACATAAATATCTCCATTATTAACGAAAATATGACAGTTTTAAAATTTTTTTTAAAAAAAAAAGCGTAAAACAATAATATTTCCATTATTAACAAAGATATGACTGTTTTAAAAATTTAAAAAAAAAATAGCGAAAAACATCAATATCTCCATTATTAACGAAAATATGACAGTTTTAAAATTTTTTTAAAAATAAGCGTAAAACATCAATATCTCCATTATTAACAAAGATATGACTGTTTTAAAAATTTAAAAAAAAAATAGCGAAAAACATCAATATCTCCATTATTAACAAAGATATGACTGTCTTAAAATTTTTTTTAAAAAATAGCGTAAAACATCAATATCTCAATTTTTTTTAAAAAAAAGCGTAAAACATCAATATATCCATTATTAACAAAGATATGACTGTTTTAAAAATTAAAAAAAAAAAACAGCAAAAAACATCGATATCTCCATTATTAACAAAGATATGACAGTTTTAAAATTTTTAAAACTGTCATATCTTTGTTAATAATGGAGATATTGATGTTTTACGCTTTTTTTTAATAAAATTTTTAAAACTGTCATATCTTCGTTAATAATGGAGATATTGATGTTTTTCGCTTTTTTTTGTTTAAATTTTTAAAACTGTCATATCTTCGTTAATAATGGAGATATTGATGTTTTTTGCTTTTTTTTTGTTTAAATTTTTAAAACTGTCATATCTTTGTTAATAATGGAGATATTGATGTTTTTCGCTTTTTTTTTGTTTAAATTTTTAAAACTGTCATATCTTCGTTAATAATGGAGATATTGATGTTTTTTGCTTTTTTTTTGTTTAAATTTTTAAAACTGTCATATCTTTGTTAATAATGGAGATATTGATGTTTTTTGCTTTTTTTTGTTTAAATTTTTAAAACTGTCATATCTTTGTTAATAATGGAGATATTGATGTTTTTTGCTTTTTTTTGTTTAAATTTTTAAAACTGTCATATCTTTGTTAATAATGGAGATATTGATGTTTTTCGCTTTTTTTTGTTTAAATTTTTAAAACTGTCATATCTTCGTTAATAATGGAGATATTGATGTTTTTTGCTTTTTTTTGTTTAAATTTTTAAAACTGTCATATCTTTGTTAATAATGGAGATATTGATGTTTTTTGCTTTTTTTTTGTTTAAATTTTTAAAACTGTCATATCTTTGTTAATAATGGA